>JAWPHD010000536.1:0-442957 GCA_037043455.1 Cyrtodaria siliqua | reverse complement strand
GTGTAAATCTCTGTGAAACTTACAAGAATGGTTTTGTAATTTTTATTTAAAATGCCGGATTAAAGGGTCTGCCAGCAAATGCATAAATCTTCAATTTCAAAAACCAGCAAACTTTATGTGTATGTATACATGTGTATTATAGCTATACAGAGCTGGGGTCCTAAGTAAGTTAATATCTTGCACTCATGTCTGGTCAATACATGTATTGTGACAAGAAACTAGGTGACCAACATATGCATACATGTGTATAGCATGGCCTCTGTCCATCAAGAAGCACTTATGAAAAATCGAATACTGCACTAAAATTGGGTCACCTCGTGATGGCATAGGCATGTCATTTGTCTAAGAAGTAGCTTGCATTGTTTGTGTAGATACCTGGGTTTGACCATTTCCTCTGAAAGTTCATGACTATCGCACAGGAAAGATAGTCATCTAATGAACCATATTTTTAGTAACAAAATAGGACTCGAGGCAAGGTGTGGCTGGTACCGTCATGATACAGTAGGCCAACCCACTTAACGAGTAGCTTGAGAAGATCACTTTGGTTTAAAACAATGGGAGACTTATATAAGTGTATATGCTGCTAAATGGGTTAATTATCTTGTTTACCACAAAATGCTGAGATTTGTACGATTGCACTGGGTGCCTGCAACCACGATAACGACCCAGGGAAAATCGCGGAAACAACACGAAGTACTAAGGAAACGAACACAACGCAAACGGACAAAACGGTGAGTGATATTTCTACGCATTTTCTGTACGACCACGAAGTGATAAGATAAGAATCTCATTTTAGACCTAACTTCACAATTTTGTTCTCTATAATATTATTAATATAATTTTAAAAAAATGGCTAAGCAGATTTAGGACAGGTTTTTAACCATATGGCATATGGCAAATCAGATAACTATGTTAAATAAAAATATGGAAGCACAAAATACGAACAATAGAGACATTTTAAGGGCCGACGACTCTATTAAAATTAGGGTTATGAGAGATAGACCTAGACGGTTTGAGCACGCAATAAGTGTAGCTATTGAGGAACAGGGCTTGATGAGAAGATTCGCACTAAGAACCACTAATACACCCAAATTTACACATAGACCCGACCGACGAGACGGTCACGAACCCATGCAAGTTGACCATTTTAGACCACGCCGCGCTTGTTTCAAGTGTGGTTCAAATAACCATCTATCGAAATACTGCAATGCGCCTGATCAAATTTGAGGCAATTATCACAAAAACTGGAAACCTAAGCATAAAAACTTATAATACCACGTTTAGAATTAAGGAAGCTAGGTATTACTAAAAGCAAAATAAATGTGATAAAACAAATAAATAAAGGTTTTGCTTATACAAATTACTTGTTTGAAAACACCAAAAACAAAATGTTTTGGGACATGTTATACATATTGTTTTGATCGATTAACTATTAACTTATTTTTAAATGTAAAAAGGACTTGTTTGTAAACAACGAAAAATAGCATCAATGTTAGCTTAGATAATGAAAAAAACGTCTATTGTAGATAGGATAGACTAGTTGAAATTCCTCTAGTAAGTAAAACAATGTAGAAAAGGGTAACAGTACCTTTAAAGAGTTCTTGACCACAATGGTTAACCTATCAAACAATGTTTTGTAATAGACATAGTTATGGTTAATGGCCGCAAGGGACATAATACAGGTATAAGATAAACTTCTGTGAAAAAGTAGTTTCTCAAATAAACGACTAAACGAATATGAAGTTATAAATAAAATATTGGTTTTGTGTAGTAATATTGGTAGTAGAAGTAGTTTTTGTCATAACAGATAGTAGACACACAGTTTTATAAATGATGGTAGGCTTCAATATATTTGAAAGCGGAAATAAATGTCACCTCAGTATGAGCATAAACCTCAAGTTTAGTGTGTAGATATAGTAAACAGATTAAATGTGCAAGATAGACGCATTTGTCTAGTAATTATGGTCAAAAGGTCAAACAGTTTGTAGAAGAACTTATCGTACGTATATTAAACTAAAGTAGATTATTTGACCTTAAGTAAAAAGTGGTTACTGTCTGTAACGAGTAGCCAGTGGCGTGTAAACGTTCCCAGATTAGTAAAGTATTTTCATATACGCTCAATCGACAAGTGTGTTCATTTGTATATGTATTCACAATACACTGAGTCATCGTAGGACATACACAAAGGTAGACAAAATAAACACTTGTAGTGTAATTAGTTTATGAGGTGTAGGGTCATCATGGTTCAATGTAATTATTATGTAAGTAGTGTATCGGATAATCAAACAAAAATGGATATGCACTCTATAGAAAGGAACAAGAGGCTAAAGGGTGAAAAGCAGCCCAGTAGAAGGAGTAGTAGTAGTAATAGTAGTAGTAGTAGTGGTAGTGGTAGTGATAGTTATAGGGTAGATAGTAGGTATTGTAGTCTGGACAATGATAAAGGTAGTCGTAATGTTAGGGTAAATAGTAGTAATAGTAGTAGTAGTAGTAGTAGTAGTAGTAGTAGCGGTATGGATGTCGGTTATGATGAGAGGTTGATACGGCCTGGGGGTATATCTCCTCTAAGACGACAATGTAGTTTTGAAGGTTTGTGCCAGAACGAGGAGGATATGGAAGTTAACGTAGTAAGTTTTCTAAGGAAAAGGGTCATCAAGGAAGGGTAGTGTAGTTAAGGTACGGTCCATCGAGAAATACCTGTCTAGGTAATTATATCGTGAATTAGCGATATTGATCTTGAATTAATAGTCATCGTATGACGTATGACCTCATTGTAATACACTGGCTACTGAGAAATCGAGATATACAACATGTATTGTACTGCGGTTTAGCAGTATTGTCTGTTTGGTTAGGCACTCGATGGAGTTATAGGCGGTAGGTTAGTTTTAGTTGATAACTAGTGGAAAAGTACCTTAAGTAAGGTTAGGTGCTGTGTTTTACGGCAAGGTAAAACTAATTGAGCTATCGAGATAGACATTATGCTATGTACCGTGTTACCGGTATTGCTTTTTAAGTGGTCGAACACTCGAGTCGACCCATAAGCACTAAAATAGAGCTATAAGCGATAGGCTAGTTAAGTTGATAACTAGCGGAGAAATACCTTAAGAAAGATAAAAATATCGGACAGGGTAAGCAGCATTCAAGGACGACAGTCAACCACAAAACACAAAAACAAACACGCAAACAGACAAACGAGAAGGCAAACGTAATAAAAACGCAAATGACATCACAAACACAAAAGGGTTGACAATAGGGCTACCGCGTTGGAACGGTCAGTGGCAACAAAGGCCACTGGGGGGTTAAACCGGTTCTATGGTGCATCGAACCTCACAATTACCCTACTGTCATCCCATTAAAACAGGACAGTGTAAATAAAGAAATCCCCGCCATGATCTAATCTCGAACCAACAAGGCAGCATCAATAGGCAATATAAGTAAAACACAAATATGCTCGTGTAAATATAATACAAAAAAACAATAGCCTAGAAATCCACATTGAAGGTACTCAATGACTTGGCAGAAGCCAGAGCAACAAGAGAATAAACCATTAAGGGCACGACAGGAAAGATCATAGACAAACATCAAACGCCACCGTCCCAATTGGCTTTAGGTAGGCGTCATCATAGGGTCCACAGCCTGTCCGGTCGTCGTACAACTAAAGAGGAAAGCATAGTGGCGAACCGTAAAAGGGTCCACCACCAAGCATGCAGTACGTTGCAAAATGATAGGGTCATAACCTCTTTTGATAAACTTTTGAACAAGTTTAACAAAGATAGTATGAAAGTGATCAGGACCAAGAAAGATCATAGACAAACATCAAACGCCACCGTCCCAATTGGCTTTAGGTAGGCGTCATCATAGGGTCCACAGCCTGTCCGGTCGTCGTACAACTAAAGAGGAAAGCATAGTGGCGAACCGTAAAAGGGTCCACCACCAAGCATGCAGTACGTTGCAAAATGATAGGGTCATAACCTCTTTTGATAAACTTTTGAACAAGTTTAACAAAGATAGTATGAAAGTGATCAGGACCAAGAATCTTACGAAGTTTATAAATCACATCACCATAGATGTCAGGTTGTGATAGTCCTTGTCGCAAAAGAGTCCTTAAATTACTTTTATATTTGGAAAGAAGATCAGGGTTACGATAATAACATTTTGCAAAGGTTTTACGAAGTTTATGGTAACGGTAACCCTGATTGAGTAGCTTTTTAGTTATACAAAGATTACGAATATTAAAGTCCTCAACTCGAGTACAAGCTCTTGAAAAACGAATAAGTTGAGACACATACACCCGATAAGAAGTTGCTCGGGAAACATCCCTATCCAAGTGGGGATAATTAACAATGTCAAAATTAAAATCATCTCTCTTGTCATAGATTTTGCTAATTATTTCACCATTTTCAATCGAGAGATCTAAATCAAGAAAAGAAGCGTTATTATCAGATATATTAACTTTATTAAAGAGGCACTGCCTATATCTACGCGATTTTTAAGGTAAAATATTAACTACTCAATATTACTGCATTTATATGTATACAAAGCTATTTTATGAGTATTCTAAGAAGAAACATTGTTCGTAAGTTATTAATTATGATCAAAAAAATATATTGAATAAAATGCTGCCCTGCCGTTTATTCCGTGTTTTTACGATTTTCTCGGACATGCGCAATGCGATTCAATTGAACGAAAACTAACTATTCCGGGCAATTCCGATAATAAACGAATCGATCGGAACTCTTCGCCAATCCGACGAGACAGCTTCGGTTGTAAACGAATAAGATCGGAAAATCTCATTAATCGGCTTGTCTAAAACAATTACGAATACAATTTCAAAAATCCGATCTTTTCAATCCTGTATCTTTTCCCAGCAAAATGCATATTACATGGGTGAAATTATTGCCATTTACCTTTTTTATAGTCCTCTTTATGATTGAGTAAAGTTTATATCAATTGGTGGACAAAAATATATAGGTAGAGCCTCTTTAAGCTGAAGTTCTTTAGGATAAATATGATCAACCGTAGTTGTAAAGAAAAGGTTGCAATGTTCATATGTCATCCAGATACCGAGAGGTGTCATTAAAAGCTTCAATAACATCTGCCTGGGTATCTGGTGAAAGACTCAACATGAAATAGAGATCGGTGAGGAAACGGTGTTTTACGGCAAGGCAAAACTAAAAGAGAAATCGAGATATACACCATGTATTGTATCGCGATTTAGCGGTATCGTCTGTTTTAGTTAGGCGCTCGATGGAGTTATAGGGATATACTAATTAAATAGATAACTAGTAGAGCAATGTGTACGGAGATTATAGTAGATTGTAGGTGACACGGGGGTAGATTAAGGGAAGTATATGTTACGCGATGAAAAAAGGGCTAATTATTGATGTTAAAATCAATTTAAGTAGGGCCTTTCGCTTTTCTGTAAACAATTGAAGTAATACAACGTAATGCATATGATACGTAATGCATATGTTACTCGTGCGACTATGGTTTTAAGTAGCGACATTATTCATAAAGTTTATAAGGCCATGACGGTACCCAGGTAATGCAGTAATGACATATGACGTAAAATGGACAGACAACTATGTACTTGACTTATTCGATATTGACCTAGTGACGGACAGTTCATTGACGGGACATTTTCTTTATAGTAAATTAAGTGGCGTAGTAAATCCAACGGAAGAGGCAGTTACTATAAATATTTAAGTATTCAATATATATATTTTTAAGAGTTGATTAGATTCAACTTAGGAACTGCTAATCAGGAAATCAGAAAGTATGGGCTCATTCACTTTTAGGTGGTATGTCAGTAATGGACACAACATCATTCGCGGTATCAGAAAACAGATAAAAATAATGAGGTATTAGAAACTCTGCAGACGTTAAGTGCTGAATTTGTAAATACTAGAGGCTACCTTAATAGACATATAGGAAACATTGATTAGTTTTCATAGAGCGTTATTATTCATGAATATGGAAATTCAGTTAACTATTACTGTGTATGGAAACCATTAGAACGCTCTATTACTGTGATGGGGTTTGACCCAATTGGCAATTCCATATGGCGTATATAGTGACCAATGAAGCGTAAATTTGCTGTACCCCTCGTGTATGGAGATAGTCATTTGTGAATTCCATTTTATGTATACGCTTTGGAATCAATATGAAACATGTTTTGTTCTAATACAATTCCAAGAAAGTTTTTAATAAGGGTATGAGTTTGTTATAATGTGCGGAAAGGTCATTTAGACCTCACTGGGGAAAACGCAAAAAATCGGGAGGTGTTTCATGAAAGTAATGGAATACTGGAAGAGCGTGACGTCATAGCCTCTTTATCTTTTTTTGTTGCTGATGCGTGCGGCCATTTTGATTGAAAATTCAAAGAGAGATGTTGACATTTTGGATTTTCGCATATATACAACTAATCGTAAGTAGAACATGTGTTTTAATTTGCATCAAATGTACAGTGTCTTTTGCCGGACGTGTCAAGTTGAAGATAGGCTAGCAGACATTTGCATTTGAGTTGATGAATTGTTTGTTATTGTTTTGTGATTGCAGAGCATGACCTATATACTAGTTAAAACAAGTTTTACTGTGCGTGTTGACAAAACTGATTTGTTGTACAATATGCATGGTTAGAAATGAGACGGCAGTACGTTTACAAACATGACAGTGACGTTTCTGTTTTGCGTTGTTTGTATTTGGTGAGTAAAGTAAAACGTGGAAGGTAATTTTCCCGCCATATTTTGTGCATAGGTGCCACAGATACCGGTTTAAAAAAACACAAAAAAACTCTTATATTTTATTAAATACTGTTTAATAGAATAGTATTTAATAGAATATAAGACTTTTTTTTATTAAACTGGTATCTGTGATAGGTGCCAGTTTTTTTTTTTCCAGCAATTCAACGCAGTGTGTCGTCGTAGTATAACGCATTTATTGTAAGTTATATGCGAAAGTTTATCATTTTACTATGTGTTAAAGTCTAGTTTATGTGCCTATGCGTGGGGCGTCCGTGGCCAGTGGTTAGAGTCTCTGACTTGCAATCACTTGTCCCTCACCGCTGTAGGTTCGATCCCTCAGGGGCCTAGGAATCTTTATGTGAGGAAGCTATCCAGCTGGCTTGCGGAACGTCGGCGGTTCTACCCAGGTGCCCGCCCGTGCACGAAAATTGCCCGGAGGGGCACCTGGGGTCTTCCTCCTCCAGTGGAAGCTGTTAAGTCGCCGTACGACCTTAGCTGTTGGTGCGACTATAAAATCCAAATCAATTCAATTATGTGCCTATGCGATGAAACTAGATGCAGAACTGTATTTTTATGCTTTATATCAGCTGATAGTGTGACGCTATGTTGCTATAAGAATGGTCTAGAATGTTTTTATTTAAGAAATAGAACATCGTTTACTGTGAATTATCGTTTAATATATCGTGGTTTGGAGTTCAATTGTAAACAATAATTTCACGAGAGCGAAGGGCGAGTGAAATTATTGTTTACAATAATTCGACAAACCGTGATATAGTATAGATAATTCACCGTAAACGATGTTCTATTTCTATTCTAATACCCCTAAAATGTGAAAATAACGCACACATCTGAAATCTTTCGCATTGCTTTGCTTGCTCTCCTAACGTTGCATATGTTACAATGCGCAATGCTTATTCTCCTAACGTTGCACAAATAACAGTGATATATCGTTCAATATAACGAGATATTTTAAACTAGGCTATATAGTGCGGGTGTATTAGAATTAGAGAAATAATGGATGTGGCCTGCTGAAAGTGTAAATGGCAGACAAGTTGGACTGGTTACATAAAAAATTACATAGATTCTAGATTTAAACATACATTCTGTCTGGTTTCTGCTTCTAATCAATGTAAAATTATATGTTTGGAGTACTGTGGTTGTTTTGGTGGGAAACTGGATTATCACTATCAAGCTAACTGTATACTGGTTGAATGAGTTTTAGCCCTGTTAAAGTTACGCAAGCGCCAAATTCCACTATAAAACCATTCTTGCAAACTATAATCATGTGTTGAGGTTACAAAATAATGCATAGGTGCTAATGAAGTTCTTGCGGGATTTCAAAGAACCTTGGTGGGAACAATCAGTACCAGGGCTCCGGAAATATGGCTGCCCGACGCCCGGACAAGTGGATTTTGGGTGACCTTCGTAAATCTGGCTGTCCGTCACTTGCCCGATGGACGTTTCAGCATTAGATAAAAAATCGAGGGAAATTTGCCTTCACTGTGAAGTTTGCCGATAATTGTGTAGGAATTAACCACCCGTTGTTTTCGCCGAGAGCATTACTGATGTGTCGTAAAACTCACCTGTGTTGTTCGTGATTGTTTAATCCCTCCCACTTGACAGTTTATCAGAATTTGATTGGCTGAGGGAGGTTTGGGGTGCCAATCTTCAAATAAAGACGAGCAGTGTTTATAATTTGTATACTGTGTGAAATATACACCCGTAACGAGCCCCTCTATGCAGGAAGTAAGTCACGCACCAGATTAGTGTGAAATACACATCAATGTGTAAATCAGTTACTGAAATGGTGTTGTCTCTTTGTATTTCGGTCGGTGCGTCGTATTGACCCAAGGTAATCTTTTCTTCAAGAATTTAAAATCATGACGCAATACTTGACCTAGTACTGTATTATCCAATCAAATAACCAATGTATTTTTATCAGCCAATAAAACAACTCTCATTCACTACCACATGTTAAAGTGAAACAATTGCGAGTAGATCGAACCAATTTGTAAACAAGTAGTGCAATTAAACGATTATGGCAAATTGACGGCATTGTTTGATGGGCAAAGAGACTATCGACGCATGTCGTAATGCTTATGCTTTTATTTCAGAATGCCGTGTTTGTTCTGAATGAATCCGAGATCAATGACGGAATGGTGTGTTTTTGTTTTGAAACATGTTTGCCATTATATATCCAAGATCTGCTTCGACCTTGGCTAATTTTCGATAATTATTCGAAGAATTGACATCTCAAAAAGTTATTAACAGAAAAACGAACCTACCAGTCAAATTTAGGCATAAACCATGCTAACAATTTCCAACACAGAAAAATGAGCTTGCTCATTTATCTACATGCTGTCTATAACGAAAGTGAAAGTAGGAAAAAACTTCCTAATGCATATTTCTTTTTTTATTTGATGTAGTCTAAGTAGAAAAAAGTGTTCGACCTAATGCATTTTTTTATCTGCTTATCCTTTTGTAATTACTGCACTAGGAGCATCATGTACATCTTAATTACATAGGGTCTACCAATATCTAATATTACCGTGTTAAACATGTCCCTCATACACTGACAATGTATTGTACATTTAAACAGGCGGCCTAACGGATGTTGAATATACGGTATGAAAAGCGAACTAAATAAATTAATAATATTCCTACTTGTTTTCGTACTAGAAAATAATCATTAAAATCTGTTTCGTTTAAAAAATATTTCTTCTTTTTTACAAACCCACAACAACATGAATGCAGAATCAATGTCTGTGTGAAGGTATGATTTGTATTTTGAACGACAGCGATGCTTATTTTGTGAATATCGCACACAAGATACAAGTTCAGGGCTTTTTTACCTTATATAACAGAGGCCTATAAAAGACCTCTTCCAGGGTTCTCAATAAGAACCGGCCGCCGGCCGAAATGACCGCTTCAAATGGCATTTGGGCCTGTTCAAAATCGTGTTCTTGTGCAAGACACTTTTCCTTAGCCTCGTCCGTCGGATGGGGACGTAAACCAGGCGGTCCCTTGTATCGGTCTATCCTCGGAGCACGTTAAAGAACCATAGGAATCTATTCGATAATAAGAGTAGGGCAGGTCCCCGGATTTCTATGTATCCTTCCCCTCTCTCGGGGGCGGCTCTAAATAACCTGTACTGTGTTGATGAGCCGTTAAACAACATTCAATTCAAAATCGATCAAAAACAATAAATTAAAAAACCCAAAAACAAATGAGGACAGTGACATGGATAGTATGTGTTATTGAACTTTGTAGAGATAATGGAAAGTATTTGTTGTTGAAATTTGTAGTTATGTGGATATGTGGTGTTCAGAATACAATTTTCAAATGGATATGTGTTGTTGAAGTTTGGTAAATAAATATAATTGTCAACATACTGCACTACCTCTAAATACAGATACAACTACTGCACTGCAGTACTTGTATATAACGCTCTATTACTGTGATGGGGTTTGACCCAATTGGCAATTCCATATGGCGTATATAGTGACCAATGAAGCGTAAATTTGCTGTACCCCTCGTGTATGGAGATAGTCATTTGTGAATTCCATTTTATGTATACGCTTTGGAATCAATATGAAACATGTTTTGTTCTAATAAAATTCCAAGAAAGTTTTTAATAAGGGTATGAGTTTGTTATAATGTGCGGAAAGGTCATTTAGACCTCACTGGGGAAAACGCAAAAAATCGGGAGGTGTTTCATGAAAGTAATGGAATACTGGAAGAGCGTGACATCATAGCCTCTTTATTTATTTTTTTTGCTGATGCGTGCGGCCATTTTGATTGAAAATTCAAAGAGAGATGTTGACATTTTGGGTTTTCGCATATATACAACTAATCGTAAGTAGAACATGCGTTTTAATTTGCATCAAATGCACAGTGTCTTTTGCCGGACCTGTCAAGTTGAAGATAGGCTAGCAGACATTTGCATTTGAGTTGATGAATTGTTTGTTATTGTTTTGTGATTGCAGAGCATGACCTATATACTAGTTAAAACAAGTTTTACTGTGCGTGTTGACAAAACTGATTTGTTGTACAATCTGCATGGTTAGAAATGAGACGGCAGTACGTTTACAAACATGACAGTGACGTTTCTGTTTTGCGTTGTTTGTATTTGGTGAGTAACGTAAAACCTGGAAGGTAATTTTCCCGCCATATTTTGTGCATAGGTGCCACAGATACCGGTTTAAAAAAAAACAAAAAAACTCTTATATTCTATTAAATACTGTTTTATAGAATATAAGACTTTTTTTTTTTTAAACTGGTATCTGTGATAGGTGCCAGGTTTTTTTTCCAGCAATTCAACGCAGTGTGTCGTCGTAGTATAACGCATTTATTGTAAGTTATATGCGAAAGTTTATCATTTTACTATGTGTTAAAGTCTTGTTTATGTGCCTATGCGTGGGGCGTCCGTGGCCAGTGGTTAGAGTCTCTGACTTGCAATCACTTGCCCCTCACCGCTGTAGGTTCGATCCCTCAGGGGCCTAGGAATCTTTATGTGAGGAAGCTATCAAGCTGGCTTGCGGAACGTCGGCGGTTCTACCCAGGTGCCCGCCCGTGCACGAAAATTGCCCGGAGGGGCACCTGGGGTCTTCCTCCACCAGTGGAAGCTGTTAAGTCGCCGTATGACCTTAGCTGTTGGTGCGACTATAAAATCCAATTCAATTCAATTATGTGCCTATGCGATGAAACTAGATGCAGAACTGTATTTTTATGCTTTATATCAGCTGATAGTGTGACGCTATGTTGTTATAAGAATGGTCTAGAATGTTTTTATTTAAGAAATAGAACATCGTTTACTGTGAATTATCGTTTAATATATCGTGGTTTGGAGTTCAATTGTAAACAATAATTTCACGAGCCCGAAGAGCGTGTGAATTACATTGCCCGGAGGGGCACCTGGGGTCTTCCTCCACCAGTGGAAGCTGTTAAGTCGCCGTATGACCTTAGCTGTTGGTGCGACTATAAAATCCAATTCAATTCGATTATGTGCCTATGCGATGAAACTAGATGCAGAACTGTATTTTTATGCTTTATATCAGCTGATAGTGTGACGCTATGTTGTTATAAGAATGGTCTAGAATGTTTTTATTTAAGAAATAGAACATCGTTTACTGTGAATTATCGTTTAATATATCGTGGTTTGGAGTTCAATTGTAAACAATAAATTCACACGCTCTTCGGTAAACAATAATTTCACGAGCCCGAAGTGCGTGTGAATTTATTGTTTACAATTGAACGACAAACCGTGATATATTATAGATAATTCACCGTAAACGATGTTCTATTTCTATTCTAATACCCCTAAAATGTAAAAAGAACGCACACATCTGAAATCTTTCGCATTGCTTTGCTTGCTCTCCTAACGTTGCATACGTTACAATGCGCAATGCGCAATGCTTATTCTCCTAACGTTGCACAAATTACAGTGATATATCGTTCAATATAACGAGATATTTTAAACTAGGCTATATAGTGCGGGTGTATTAGAATTAGAGAAATAATAGATGTGGCCTGCTGAAAGTGTAAATGGCAGAGAAGTTGGACTGGTTACATAAAAAATTACATAGATTCTAGATTTAAACATACATTCTGTCTTGTTTCTGCTTCTAATCAATGTAAAACTATATGTTTGGAGTACTGTGGTTGTTTTGATGGGAAACTGGATTATCACTATCAAGCTAACTGTATACTGGTTGAATGAGTTTTAGCCACTTTATTTTTTTTTGTTACTTCTACAAGACCCACCCATTTTGAGGTCAGTAGGTCAAAGGTCAATGTCACCGTGACCTCCGTTACAAAACTTTAACCTTGCCTGTAGAATAAGTGCACTGACGGGGGCATTGTGTTTTATATTTTTTTATCTATATTTTTGTAATTTGTTTGATTATTTTTTTTTTTAATATTTTTTTTTTTTCTTTTTTTTTTTATTATTATTTTTGATTTTTTTTCTTTTTTTCTTTTTTTATTATTATTTTTTTTTCTTTTTATTATCTCTACTGGCCAACTTGGAAAACCAGCCAGATCGGACCAGTAATGACGGAGTTATGGCTTTTGATTTAGTTAAAAATGCTATATTTTGCCTCTTTAAGACGATAGTCACTCGCTTCATTGATGTCATAAGAGCCATATTAGCCAGTAGAGCGTCCACAGGCCCTCTTGGGCCTCTTGTTTGATCTACATCTTTATTAATTTTGCTTAGTTTTGTACACTCTTTTTGTGATGTCTGGGCGATCTCTGTAGTGTAAGGAAACACGCTTTTCTTTCGAGAAAAGAGATTCAAGTTCAAGTCTTGGCAGGGACCTGACACACTGAGTTGTACATACAATTTTTTTTTCACATCAGTAATGTTGCTTTTGTACAGCATGAACTTAAAAATATGTACATTTGATAGTCATCATATTATTACCGTATGTAAATTGTAATTATTCATACATATTCAAAGTGTGTTTTTATATAATTGTGCATTAAAACATTATTTATAGTCAAAAGAATACATATAGCCGTAATACATATTTATAGCCGAAATCAGCTGTAGCAAATTGTCAGTTTTAACAAAGGTTCTTTTTGTCCAGCTCCTCCAGTCTTTGCTTAATATAAAAATAGCGAATATAGCACTTTCTTGGTTATAGAAAAGCACTTAAATTGGACGTTTAGTTTCAAATAAAAAGCATTCTACCTTTATTACGCTTTTCCATTTTGTTCTCTGCCGTTGCTACACCAAATAGAACTCACTATTAATTTTACACAAACAAACCACACATGATGCTGTAATTCCAATGCAATGATTTAAAACAAATATATTCTACAATTTTCATTCTTATTGCCGCTCGTCGTCATAGTATATATTGTATACTATGACTTTTCTTGTTATATTTGTTCAGGAAAATTAGTCTAATAATAGATGAAATCAAAGCAGTGACTCAAAGCTGCATGTATTATTACCTTAGTTAGAGATCAAATTGAATATACCCACAATAGGTCGTCTAAGTGCGAATATCATTCCAGCAAGTCAACTTCAAGAGGCTCTACATACTAGTACATACTAGACTGTTCGAGTTATATTACGCAAACAGTTTGTTCTTCCCTTACAGTGACGTTAAAACCACTGACTCAAAAGGTATTGTAACATACTATAAGCTAGAAAGTGATTTTATAGGTATCAATAAAGAAAGAACGCTTTTATATCAGAAACAGAGGCAGGTTACTGTAAAGATCCATTAAGGTCATGTAGTTTAAAAAGAGGCATCCAAAATACATAACAGTCAACTTCTTGTCTGGTAAATCTATTTATTAAAAATACAGAGCGGTCGTCTAAATACTGCGAACTGTATGCATCATCGATGGATTTGCCCAAAGCTATATATGTCGCTGAAACGACATACTTTTTAATGACCAACGAAGAACTGACCTTCCATATAAACTGTAAAAATAACCACCAACAACCTTAAAAATTCACCCACCTTACGGTTACTTTAATGTAGATTAGGCATGTACCGCCACGTCTGAGCGTTTGACGCTGGTAGGCGCGTACGAAAATCAATCAAACTTTACTGTTACTCCAACAATGATTTTCTTAAAAGAGCTAGATTTTACAGCTATAAGCATCAAGCTTAATGTTGTGGTAAATCGTCGGCGAATTCCCTATATCAGAACTTAAAAGTAAATTAGGTGATATTCAAGAGATTGAAGATATGCCAAATGATGAGAAATACTCAAACTGGGATATGTAAAACTTGTTTTTGCAATATTGGGTTTTCTAATATTTCTAATTATTATTAAATGCTTAGCCAAACATTATAAAAAATGGTTACTCTCTAAATTAAGAAAACGGTCGTACAGGGGGCGTATGAATGTCATTCCACTGCAGAGTCCAGACCCCTACGAAGAAGACGTACATTGCGATATTCCAGAGATACCTGGCGAAACGGCGTTATCATTATCTGAGCCGATAGGAACACTTTAGCAGAGTCTCAGGGTCGGGCAGACAAACACCTGCCTCTGTCAAATGGAAAAAGGGACAAGCCAACGGTTTTGAGGCCGCTATATCGTGGATTTGACATACAGCAGGGAAATACCGACAACTGTGGTTTTTCTCGAACAAAACAGAGTGGCTTAGAAGCAGTTATGTAAATATATGTTCAAGTGTGTTTAATTATATACTCTGTAAAAAAAGTTTTTGACCATGGCAGTGTTCGAACCCGTACAATGATCGCTGAACTTTGACATTCGATTATAACCCTTATTATCTCAGTTGATAATTCACAATAGATCAACAATCGACAATAATTATCGTTTACAATGAAAGTTTGCGAAAACATAATAATCTTTTTATTGGTTACTTGAATGTGTCCGTAATTGTTACTTTTAATGGACTTTGCAACATTTTTTACAGACCCTGGGTGTGTTCGCGATATTTTTTAAAAATCAAATCTTATTTGGAATTTAATGTTTCTGGTACCAAATTAACCGAGTAGGGTAAACCTTGGTTACTAAAAAACGATACTTAAATTCTGTCCACTATTTCTTTTTATATGACTTTATATACCCTGGACCAAAACTTTTTTTACCGAGTATATAACCAAGTCCTTTCATTCTCTTTCAAAGGTTTGATTGGTGAAGAGATTACGCGTAAACTTAAATAGCTGAAAATACCTTGGGAAGCGCCCAACGCGACTCAAGGCAGAAGAAAGTTTAAGCTAAAAAACACTTGAGACATGTTGTAACCTTGTAAATAGACAATGTATTCAGAGTAATGAACTTGTAGTTTCATATTGTGGAGCAAGGGAAATAACCAGTGCTGAAAGCAGAAACAACCACACACAACACAGGTGTGCTTAATGGAATTAAAGGCAGTAAGGAGACAACTTCAAGTGAATATAACTTGATCAGGCGTATTTGTACTAAATGTATACCGGTACACCGGCGTACCATCATGATGTCATACCAACGTGATGTCATACCAACATGATGTGATACCAACGTGATGCCATACTAACGTGATGTCATACCAAAGTGATGTCATACTAACATTATGTCATATTAACGTGATGTCATACCAACATGATGTCATACCAACATGATGTCATACCAATCAGATGTCAGATGTCATACGAACATGATATCATACCAACGTGATGTCATACCAACGTGATGTCATACTAACGTGATGTCATACCAACGTGATGTCATACCAACATGATGTCATACTAACGTGAGGTCATACCAACATGATGTCACACCAATCAGATGTCAGATGTCATACCAACGAGATGTCTACCAACGGGATATCATTGACTAAACAGTGATGAACAATAAATAACAATTAACACTGAACAATTGCGGACTACAACAATAATTATTGCAATCAGTATAGACTCTAAACATATAAACTATATGGATTAACTGACATTGTGTAAACTTTATGTATGTGATAACATGTTTTGATTTGATTATTCTCTGATCTGTATACCTTGATCATGTTAGCCCTGTAAGAAATTATAGTGTATGATTTCCATTTTTGTAGGGGATAGATGTATTATAGCTATATAGAGCTGGAGTCCTAAGTAAGTTAATATCTTGCACTCATGTCTGGTAAATGCATGTATTGTGACAATTGAATTGAATTGAATGTTGTTTAACGGCTCATCAACACAGTATAGGTTATTTATAGCCGCCCCAGAGAGAGGGGAAGGATACATAGGAATCCGGGAACCCGCCCTACTCTTATTATCGAATAGATTCCTATGGTTCTTTAACGTGCTCGGAGGATAGACCGATACACGGGACCGCCCGGTTTACGTCCCCATCCGACGGACGAGGCTAAGGGAAAGTGTCTTGCCCAAGAACACACCGACGGAAGTATTGTGACAAAAAACTAGGTGACCAACATATTCATACATGTGTATAGCTTGGCCTCTGTCCATCAAGAAGCACTTACGAAAAATCGGATATTGCAGTAACATTGGGTCACCTCGTGATGGCATAGGCATGTCATTTGTCTCAGAAGTAGCTTAATTGCATTGTTTGTGTAGAGACCTGGGTTTGACCATTTCCTCTGAAAGTTCATGACTATCGCACATGAAAGATAGTCATCTAATTAACCATATATTTAATAACAAAATAGGACTCGAGGCAAGGTGTGTACCGTCATGATACAGTAGGCCAACCCACTTAACGAGTAGCTTGAGAATATCACTTTGGTTTAAAACAATGGGAGACTTATATAAGTGTATAGGCTGCGAAATGGGTTAACTATCTTGTTTACCACAACATGCTGAGATTTGTACGATTGAACTGGGTGAGGTGACTCAGATCCAGCTTCGGATGTCGAAGTCCATTTTTAAGAGCACACGTGTCGGTCAGAAAGAGGGACATATTTCTCGCTATATAAGAAGCGAGATTGTCTTCCTTAGCAGATTCATTTTGACTGCCTAGCTCGCACACCTTTTGAACGTTAGAACTGCTTGCAAATTATAATTTGTACATTTATTGAAAGTTGAACATTAACTCTGGTTTATAACTATTTATAATTATCGTGGAAAATACATAAATAGTAGTTTAATAAAATACATATTCAAGACTATTCTTGTGTTAAATATGTCACGTCGCTATACTACACATGGATATATTACCAATCCTTTAAGGGTTAATACGTGCGTGACATCATACATTTAACAGCTCATACACTCGTGACATAACAAGTGTTTTATCTGATAAACATGACCCTGTCATACTATTTGAATAATATGTCAACACTTGAAATTCAATGAATTTGTAAATTTAAGTAGGACGTTTTTACTATCATGCTATCGGAGTGATAAAAGTGATGCGATTTTTTTTTTACACGTTACGACAATCAACCTCAGGTAATTGTAGGTTATGACAGTTAGTCAGCCGTGGGTAATTGCCTCAAAATAAGGACAATTTTTGCGTGGTATCTTGACTATTTATTCAATTATATCTACACTCCCATAGCCTATCCTCTCTGACGAAATATCATCGCAGGATCAAGTCTCTATAAAAGCTAATACTTTTGCGCGACAAGTTATAGCACGCTTAGATAAAGTTATGAAGTGAGAGCATACGTATTTCAAAATCGTTGGAATTATATTGATAATAGTGTAGGAATTCATTCAGTGATATTACACGTGAAAGGAAAAAGTGTACATGATTTGTACAGAGAAAAACTTCTATTATGCGATTGAGGCTGTAATATTTATAATGCTGGATTAAAATAGACGGTTGTGTACTTTTCATTTAAAATGTTGGATGAAAAGAAAAGAAAATACTGTGTCAGTTGTTATCGACAGATGATAAGATGGGGAAGTCATATAAAATGTGAAAAACATCAGGAAAATATGAGAAAAATAGCGCCCAAAAGGTTGGTCTAGCCATATTTTACTGATATAGAACTAACGCCTGTAACAACAGAGCAGTACGAAGTGAAAGGGGACACTCTAACGAAATGTAAGCACGAACAAGGATATATACCTTTACATAATTGCAGCTGTATCATTACTCACGAATCACTTATAAAGGACATTTACCTACAAGTCAAGCAAAGATTGTTCGAAAAAGACGTTGAAGAAGAATAATTAAAAGCGATAGATATACCACAAACTTTAGATTACGACTGGGACTATTATTAATCGATTGTCTTAAACATGTTTATAAACGAGAGTGATCTACTTTAAACAAAAATCAGACTCTTTTGAACTATCATGGATGTAGCTGGGTGTTCTGCTCTTGAATCACACGTAAAATACGCATTTTATGAGGGCAGACTAAAAACATTTATACTGTGGCCTAAACAAATTACTCCAATAAATATAATTTAGCACGAGCTGGATTTTATTATACTGGAGAAAGCGATATAGTGAAATGTTTTATGTGTGATGAAAATATCTCAGTGGAGTTGTACTGATTCAGCCCTTATGGAGCATATAAAATGGTCACGTGACTGTATCTTCCTTAAGATGATTGGGTACAACCATCCCCACTTGGTATGTTTACTAACATGTGTTCGTCAACGTTTTAGACACTGAACTGTCATTTGTTAAACTGCTAAATAAAAAAATCGGCAATATGGACTCACGGAATATATCAATGTTAGAATCCTATTTCGACTTCTTTGACACTAAAGACATAATTTCAAATATGCGCTCAGTCTTCAAAGGAAAATGAGTTGGATGTCAGTGAGGTTATTTATCTCAAACTGATCACGACTGTCTAATGCGAACAGAACGTGAACCGCCTGAACTTTACTTTGACGATATTTTGCTAATAGTGGATGAAGAGGAAATATTACTTCGATGGGATGAAAGCGTCTTGTGTTTAGATATTCCCCACGAATTGATAGGGATGTATAAGCTGAAAATCGGTTGTAAGGACTGGAGAGCGACGCGCATGAAATCTGCAACGTAGAGGGAAAAAAATATTAACAGTGTATTACAAAATCTGCAGCTGGAAAATAGATTTAAATAACAGGATTTCTTTTTTTGTTTATTAAATACACTAGTTAATTCAAGATGTAAGAGTCGTTGATAGAGTTTAATATTTCAATATGAAAAAACTATAAAAAAAACTATACTTGAGACATATACATGTAGTTTATGTTGTAATGATGTGCCTTAGCATAAGATCATGTTTTGTATAAGATCATGTTTTTGTTTAAATAGTTTAAAGTGTACACTTTATTCGCTTTAAGATGTAGCAACTGTAGTTTTGTGTTTGATGCATTGTATTGGAGTATGGGATTGTGTTTGTGAGAAAAAAGTTTAATGAATGTTCTGAAATGTCTGCTCTATAATGTTGTGTATAGAAATAAATAGTTTATTGACTTTCATTTTGTTCATCTTATCTACGGTATACTTTATATTGTCAGTTTATGAGTTCTCTTTTACATTCTGCTACGGAAACTCTTGAGATAAACATGAAGAGCGTTTTTAAGTTAGAAACGCCACGTTAATAACGGCGTTAATAAGCGGGCCCAGCTCTTCTGGGAAATCGACCTTCATTTTAAGGCTTTTCAAAATGCTAATAGTATTTTTAAAAAGCCGCCTAAAAGAATTTATTACAGTTTCGGAGTGTATCAGCCATTATTTGATGAAATGAAGCAGTCTATAGATAATATTTAATTTATAGAAAGTCTACCTACCAAGTAGCTACTCCAGACATGGAGGAGCCTGAAATGAAACTGTCACTAATGGACGATTTACTCCAGAAAGGATCTAAAAGCGCTGACGTGGTCGATATTTACTGCCAATTCAGTCATGATTATAACTACATTGCATGGTTTGTGACTCAAAATGTGTTCAGACCCGGGAAGGAATTTCGTACCATTTCGTTGAACGCCCATTACTTTATGCTGTTCAGAAACCAAAGAGATGAGCAGCAAATACAGACACTATGTCGCCAAATATTTCCCGGTCAAGTGAAATATTTTCTGGATGCCTATCGAAAAGCCACATCAGAAAAATACAACTTTCTACTTATCGATCTGTTACCACATTCTGATCTGAGATATAAACTGAGAACTCATATTCTTCCCGGACAGTTGATGATAGTCTATCAACATGAACGCTCAACATGAATAGACTCATTCTACGAGAATCGGATTTCTTACGCCTTCTTCTGAATACCTCATACAAACAGGGGATGGCTTTACTAAAGTAACCATAGAACATGCTCAGTTCAAGGCCATTGTGCAAAGTGCAAATTGCGTACAATGTATTAATGGGAAATTGACCCGATAAAGCTAAAAAAATAATTTGGAGAAACATAAGCTCGTTATTCGTCGATTTGTCAGCAAAGGGTTATCACTAGAAGATAGGAAACGCATGTTGCTGAAGTATTACGAATATATTGATAACCTGATTAGAACAATCAAAAGTGAGTTGTAGAGCATGGCAGAGGAACTTGTGCTTGTACCGAAGAGGAACTACGAACATTTATTAAAACAACTGGAAGACAATAAATCAACGAGTCAAATTGGCGGAGCCTCTCAATCCAAAGACAAAGAACAACTTTCACAATCTGATTTCAAAGAAGCAATTACTGACAATCAAGGTGGGAATAGTAACGATAATGCGAAAAGAAACGATCAAGATATTGAAATCAGGAATAAAACCGACGCAAATACAGAAAAACAATTATCGTGTTTATATGTCGAGCAGCCTTTATCTAAGATTTCCTTTAATCCTCGTGGCAACGATTGACAACGATTGGGAAAAGTCGTTCAAACAGATAAAGAAAAGGAAACAAGAAAAAACTATTCAGGATTTAATCACGGAAAAAGCTATAAAACCGCTCTGTTTTGTTTAAACGACATTCGATGAAGAGTAGTCAAGCAGTATGGACAAAGACAAAATTCTGGAAGAATATCATTTTAGTCCCGAAAATGCGGGAGCTTTTGTGGGAATGCAGAAATTATTCAAAGTGCTTAACAGGAAGTATCCAGACGTGTTCAGCATCAACTAAATTAAACAGTGGCTGAACAACCAGGATGCGTATTCTTTGCAAAAACCCATCCGCCATCGTTTTAAAACGGCGAATGTTCGAGTGACTTCCATCAATGAGCAATGGGACATTGATTTGCTTCTATGGCCAACTTGGTCGAAGAAACAAATGGTGTACGATTTCTGTTGTTTTTCCAGGAAAATTTGGGTCAAACCTTTGTAAAACAAAACGGTATTAGGAGCTATGCAAGAGATTTTGAAAGAGCAGAAACCTAAGAATATACGTTGTGATCGGGGTTCTGAGTTTGTAAACCAGTGGTTTAAAAATGCTTATGAAAGAGGAAAATATTTACTTTTTTACCACCCAAAATCCACCTAAAGCTAATTACGTGGAGCGTGTCCAGCGAACCATAAAGACAACCATATACAGAATGATGAGGCAGAAACGTTTCTTTCGCTATATCGATGATTTCAAAACATTGTAGCTAGTTACAACGATACCCAGCACTGCTGTTTGAATTATTTATCACCTAATGGTATCAACAAGAACAACGAGGCTGATGTCTGGGTTACATGTACTTGAAGAAGAGACCAACGGTAAAAACGAAACCCGTTTTTCAGCTTAATGTTGGTAATTTTGTTCGCATTAGCTTTACGAAGCAGTCATTTCGTAGAGCCTATCAAGAGCAGTATACTACCGAGGTATTTAAAGTATCTGCTGGCATACTGAAACAAGGAATTCATATGTACAAGTTGAAAGTTTTAAAATATGAACACATAAAAGGGCTTTTCTATGCCAACGAATTAAAGAAAGTCGACACAGATGAGAACAGCCTCTGGTTTATTGAAAGAATCCTGAAGAAAAGGATGCGAAATAAGAAGCTAGAGTATTTCGTGGAATGGCAAGGATTTCCGAAACAATTTAATAGTTAGGTAGATGCCAGAGATGTCAAAGATACAAATGTTAGCAAGCAATAAACATCATGGATCGATATATTTACATCAAGAGTAATGAAAGCAACTTTTACTTCGTGGATACTCGAGCGTATAAATTCAAAGTGCACCTGAAACTGAAACTATATTTACCGGGAACATGGAAAGTGGCATTAGTGCATTTTCATGCAACTGAAAAAACGAGACTAAAGACAATGATGGACCTTTGTAAAGAAAGTATCGTTCATGGGGAGGAGCGTTCTCTTTTAAGACGATTGGAAAAGAATAAAAAGGACGAGTGGGACTATATTTTTGATAATCCTTTTTACATTCCAGTCAAGAAAAGAGAATTTGAAGTCTATATAAAGCGAGAGGACGATACAGACGCGTCACAATGATAGAACCTGTGCGCTTGACACTTCATTTGAAACGATATCCCTTCTTATAAAATGAAATTGTACATACCTAATCCACAAAAGTGGGTAGACTTTTTGAGCGTGTGAGTACCGGAAAAACTTCGTTGAACCAATCAGGGGCGGGGAGACGATTGCACATAATACCGGTGCACGGATCAAAAGCCGCGGACTACAAGCAGTACACTATTAAAGCGGTATTACCGGCAAAACAAACGACAGCGCAAGCTATATCTGAACTGGAACGTGAGGATATAAATCCAGCAAGTGTTGTAAATATGCTTCAGACTTCAAGCAGTCATCGTCGCAGAGGTATCAAATGCAAGAGACATACTTCGAAAAAAAAAACAATACAAGAGATAAACGTCAACGCGGAGGTGGTAAACGAAAGAAAACTATCAAAAAACGCCGGAGAATCACTGGAAAAGGACAAAGAAAAACCAGTGTTAGTGGCAAACAGGATATTTTTGAAATAAACTAAACATGTATGTGTTTAATGAGGAGGAATTTAAAGAAGGACTAGTATCGGAGTTGGCATCATTTGACCTTCCAAGTACACAAATCAGTGTGACAGATGTCTATTACGAGGAAATTCGATCAATATCGCAAGTGTCTGAGGACAGCCCATTTGAATTTCGAATTAGCCGACAAAATTCCATGCATTACCTGGACCTGAAAAATTCGCAAATCTATGTCAGACTGAATATACAGACAAGGGAGGGTGAAGGCCTGACCAAGGAGAAAGTAGGCACCACGAAATTGCTTCTGCAATCCCTGTTTACGACTGTGGAAGTCACACTCCAGAACAAAGCCAGCATTACCTGTAACTATAATCCCTACGAGCGTACATACAGACCCTGTTAAATTATGGACAGGATGCCTTATCGTCTCAGCTGCAGAGTCAAGGATGGATCCTGGACGACGCTGATTCTCCGGGTGTAACTGATCCAACTGGTGCTAACAAAGGACTGTTTGAAAGAGCAAAGTGGATTGCCACCTCCAAGACTTTGGATTTACAAGGCCCCACCTTTCTTTCATGATCTGTTTTCTATGTCGCAATACCATCCATCAAGTGGATGCCAAGTTGAAGATGTATAGAAGTCCGATTAACTTCGCCTTGCTAGCGATAGACATCAGTGTGGACTTCAAAATTGAAATTGAGGACATCTATATCCTAGCCAAGAAAATCTGACTTAATTTTATCTCAAATTCTAGTAAAGCACAATGCACTCTATTCTTTTACGATGGTGGATTGTCGCTCCGGCAGTACTTCCTTCAACTGGGAGAATATGTTTCAAGGCAAAAGGCCGGAGAAAGTAATCATCGGATTTGTAAAGAGCAAGGCATTGAACGGAGATTATACCACTAACCCATTCAATTTTGAGAATTGTTGTATTCAACACATTGCCGTGTATTCGGATGGGCTACCAGCTGGCGGGAATCCTCTGAAAATGGATTTCAACGCTAACACTGGAACAGCAACGATGCGTGCTTATACCAACTTGCTACTACGCGCAGGAAAATGGAGACATAATGAAGGTAGCGCTCTGGATAGAGCCCACATTATAAGCGGCTCCACACTCTTTGCCTTCCAGTTGGAACCGAACTCTTCCCATCACGGGGAGTTCTCTGGTGAAGAACTGAAACGTGAGACTGGAGGTGCAATTTAAAACGGGGCTGACAGGTGAGCTTTATTTTTGTTACTTGACGATTTGTATTTAAATAAATTAAATCTATTATTTATATACAGTTTTCGATCATTGAAGTATGCAAACAAGTATGCGCATTTGTAAACAACAAAATACTTTTTTAATTTCAGAACCAATGGGTTGCTTAGAATATAGGGAGGGCCCCGGGTTTTCGAGATTAACAAAGCGCGAGACGTCATTCTCCCTTAATGAATACTACACAACTTAACTGTTACATTGCATGTGATCCCGTGTTAAGAGAACGTACCATCGGCGTGTTTGCCGCTGATCGTCTTCCGAGTATCCTACCTCATCCTCCATTTTGATTTATTGTCAACACTGACATACATTCAAGACCGGGTGAACACTGGTGCGCTATTTATGGTGATGGTCAAGGACATATGGAATTTTTCGACAATTACATCAAATACTACTTAGAACTGCGTTAAAGGACTTTGTAAAGGTGTTTGACTCTTCAAATGTAGCGGCGAATGATATGTACGTTTTGGATGTTATGTCTGCAGCTTATCCTCAGTGTATCAAAAATGGATATGTTTACAATCAGATTTGTAATTCCCGCATGTACGACTTTCATTATAGGCATAAATTTCATTGTATAACTGTAACTGATTTTGTAAATAGTTCTACAAAAATGTAGTTAGTACAATGGAGTTTTGTTTTTTCTTATATTTTCATGGATAACTTGACATATACAACGAGCAGTAAATTGAATTAAATCTAGCAAAGTTACGGCAAATAGGAGCATTTAAACATTTTTTTAAATTTCAAAAAAAATATGCTTGCTTCAGGAAAAAACAGTTCTCTTATCCAAGACCTTTCTAAAAATGTATTATATAGCTACGGTCATCGCTTTAGTTTTTAAAATAAATAAGTAGAAAATGTTTACAAAGGGGATCTGTTATCATTGGAATAGCTTTCTATAAACCGCTGTTTTTTTACAAAAAATATACAAGAAATTGTGTGATGTATACACTTGACCTACTGGGAGATGCTGTTAATCTACCGTGACAATCACGTATTTTCTAAAGGAAGTGGTTTAACATTTCGAATATAATTTAATCACAATACATATTTCATATAACTTTAGACGTGCGATTTATTCGGATAGACTCGTGAAACAAATACGAATGTGTTATTTAACAAACAAAAAAAAAAGGATTAATATATATTTATATAGTTTAAACCGTTGGAATTTATTGATTAGATAGTTGTTTGTCATAGATTAATTAAATATATTGTTTTAAAACAATATGAACTGAAATGTTTAACCGGGAACGTAATAATAGCTTTGTACTCAATTCTGTATACTGGAATTATGTATTACTTAAAGGGAGTACATCAGGATTGGTCATTCTTTTAGAATTGTTCAAAATACATTTCCTGTATACATGTTCAATAAAAACAAAAATGTAAATATTGTTTAATAAAATGCACCTGGCATGTTACTGCCTTTAAAAGATGAGTTATACTTTTCACCCCAAACAAGTAGTTACCGTATTCAGTTAGAACACAAACTCTATAATCAACACAACATTATGTAAACGAGTTGGTTATCATGTTAAAACAACAACGATACAAATATTGAATTAAATTTATTTGCCCCTCTCAACGGAGTACGCCAGGGATTAGGGCGGTACCCTTAGCGTACATATATGAACGCCAAAACTGGGCCGTAAGATCTTATCAATTCAATGACATTGTTTAATTATTCAATCGTGAAAACCGTAGTTTTTAAGTTAGGTATAGTAATCGCTTACCCCGTTAGGTCATATCAAATCGTCCTAGGTAGGTTTAACCTGTCTTGCAGTTTCAAAAACAATATAAGGAAAGAACTTGACAGCTTTTCGACTTTCCATTAAAGAAATAATAAAAAATCACATGTATAAAGAAACAATTATGTTTTTATGTTTTTTTCTGTCTTATAGGTAGGTTTCGAAAAGTCATGTCGACGCTAAACATAGATAAAACTTGGTATGTCCTACGCTTTTCGAATCAGTTCTAACCAACCACCAATGGGCTTTTCACATGTTTATAAAACTTTGGCAATCGCATCTTCATCAGGTTAGGTAGTGGAGGGGTGTATATGGTGGGAGAACATATCTAATGTCGGGTAACAAACGTACTTTCGTATTATCATCCTATGTCTGGCAATGTTTAGTGAATAAGGTGACATTTTTATTTTGACTAAAACCCAATTTTGCAGTAAGCAGGGATGATAATATGAAAACATATTCATTACCAACCTATATATATGATACATACAAAAAGACACTGTTTTATTCGTTCATAAACATCGTGACATCAATAATTTATCATAAACATACATACATCACAATAAAATTTGCAACAATCCTCATTATACTCTGTATTTACTAAATTTTGTTGGCGTCTTTAGATATATATTTTTAAATAACTTTTACTTCAGTAACAAACAGTTCATTTAGTTAACAAAGCATATTTCCAATCGTTTGCGTGTATAGTCCACCGTTTTAAACCAGCTTTTTCATTACACTAGATGTAAATAAGCTCTAAAACACTGTTTTTCCGATCGTCATTTACTTTTCTATAAATAGGCACCAATGTTCTAATTCTTGTTACTCATATTTTTTATCTTTTTCTAGAAGTAATTCCTTTGATCATGAAATAGAAAGGTTCTAGCTACACCACAGTCCGTCTGTAACAGTGAAAGGGTCTTTCTCTGAAAATGAATGAATGCTCAAACAGATTTAAACATTTATATATATTCTCTACTGATGTATATGATCACTATTAAATTTCACCATTCACTCACGCGATAGTTTCAATATATATGTAAATATAGCCCTTTATAAAATTCATCTAGAAGGTTCGGTTGGTTGTACTATATTCACACTGAGTCATAACAGTATTCAAGACAGTGAGATGATCACGCTGTAATCTACACAAACTTACATAATTATGTTGAATTTGCACGGCTATTTAGACGGTTTTACTATTGCATGTAGACAATCTATTATCAGTATGAAGAGTCGAAGTCATTTTCATCCAACATTTTAAATGAAAAGTATAGAACCGTCTATTGTAATCCAGCATTATAAATATTACAGCCTCAGTCGTATAATAAAAGTATCATGTACACACTTTCCTTTCAGTGTAATATCACCGCATTTGCATATTCCACTCTTTGTTAAATATATCATAAATCGTATTGATTGAATTTGTTGGTCAGATTCGGTATACATGTATTATAACAAATAATGTATGTTGTTTCGGTCCGTATGAAGTTTATGGACTGGGCAGTCAGACCTAGAACGTTATATGAACCTCAGCTTCGCTTCGGTCCATATAACATTATAGGTCTGACAGCCCAGTCCATAAACTTGCAAATGGACCTCAGCACCATCCATTATTTGTTACATGAGTTAATACACTATTATCAATATAAGTCCAACGATTTCTTATCCCAACCGTTTTGAAATGCGTATGCTCTCACTTCATAACTTTATCTAAGCGTGCTATAACTTGTCGCGAAAAATTATTAGCTTTTATAGAGACTCGATCCTGCGATGATATTTCGTCAGAGGATAGGCTATGAGAGTGTAGATATAATTGAATAAATAGTCAAGATACCACGCAAAAATTATCCTTATTTTGAGTCAATTAACCACGGCTGACTAACTGTCATAACCTACAATTACCTGAGGTTGATTGTCGTAACATGTACAAATTCTAAATCACGTCTCTTTTATCAATGAAATAACATGATAGTAAAAACGTCCTACTTAAATTAACAAATTCATTCAATTTCAAGTGGCGACATATTATTAAAATAGTATGATAGGGTCAGGTTTATCAGATAAAAAACTTGTAATGTCACGAGTATATGAGATGTTACATGTATGATATCACGAACTTATTAACCATTAAAAGGATTGGTAATAGATCCATGCATGCATACACATAAAGTTTGCTGGTTTCTGAAATTAAAGAATTTTTGCATTTGCTGGCAGACCCATTTAATCCGGCATTTCAAATAAAAATTACAAAACCATTCTTATAAGTTTCATAGAGATTTACACTATGAGCGGGCGGACTGGTAACCTATGTCGGGGGTGAGGATGTGGAGTTTATTTAGAACTGCTACACCTTCTTATAGTTTCATGTTTCATACAGTCATATTGCTCGATTTTAAAAAAGTGTCTTAAGAAATTTTAGCATTCCTTATATTCTCTTCATGCATAAAAATATAAATAAGAGGCGTATATTTTTAACATTATTTCTTTGACTTAATGAGATGAATTCATATACGCTTTCTGTGAAAGCATGTTCTCAAGTCCTCATTGTATTTTGATCAATTATATGACTGTATGTAATTTATGCATGATCACAAAAAAAGTACTGTTTAAAACTAAATATCACAGCGCGGTTCTAACACATGAAAATGCTTTTCACGCGGAATCTCTCTACAAATCGTGTATTTCCCCTTTCACGTAATATATCACTAAATGCCTATACAAATATAATTCCAACCGTTTTGAAATTCGTACGCTCTCACTTCGTAACTTCAAACTTAATGACTTTATTTTTTTCTCATTCCCTTGCGATAAAAAATAGGTGTGTGCATATCATTTTTAAACCACAAAATCGCAAAATATCTTTCTAAACCATTTTAAAATAACTCTCTAATTACATATATAGATGAATGCGATAACCGAGTCAGCTCCACTTAAAGTACAAAGATCGAACCAGTATTTTGACGGGAAGGCTAAAGGCGGGAAAAGTCCTCAATACACATGAAATATCTATCTGAGTCTGAAGTTCCCCCCTCCCCACACCCCAATTCATTGTTTTCATTAGTTAATGTACCATTCTTTGCATTGCTAAACTGAAGATTTCTTCTTAATTCAGAAACACTCCTTCCTAAACTGTAAACGTTTGTTTGAAGTTACTGATTTTCAGATTTTAATTTCTCAATATTTTATTTCCTCACGTAAAGAATCTACCTCTTGATTGGCAATATTCAGTTCGTTTTTAGAAGTATCGATATCTTGCTCTAATTATTTTATTATTGTATCATTGCTAGTTTGAGCGTCTTGCAATATGTCATAAGACATAAGTAGTAAAACAGTTTTAAATAGAGAGTATTTTTGTAAATGTAAAAAGGAATATAAACATTTGACTAAGAGAAAGAACCGAAATTCAGAATTGAAAAAAATATCTGATATCGAAAAATTGAAACACTCTAAACCTTAGGAATTTTGGAAATATTTTAAGAAAAAGAATAATAATTCCGGAAGTTGCGACATAACATTGGATGAGTTTAGGGATTATTTTTCAAGTTTAAGTAATGATATTTTTCAAACATCAAACGAAGAGGCCGAATTATTCTGTACCGAAAACGATTTTAATAGTGATAATTGCCCATTTGAGGAATTGGACCAACCATTTACAGTATCTGAATTATTGAGTGCCTGTAAAAGTTTGAAATCTGGAAAAGCTAATGGGTGCGATTGTTTACTGAATGAGTATTTTATAGAAAGTATGGATATTACAGGCTCGCATATTTGTGATATATTTAATGCAATTTTGGCTTCAGGGTATTTTCCTGATAAGTGGACTGAGGGGGTCATTATCCCTATACATAAAAAAGGCAGCGTCGATGATCCAGGTAATTACCGGGGCATAACATTAGTTAGTTGTATGTCTAAATTGTTCACCACTTTACTCAATAAAAGAATTGAGACTTTTTGTAACGAAAATGATATAATTTCGGATGCGCAGTTTGGGTTCCGAAAGGGACGGTCAACAGTTGACGCGATATTTGTATTAATGTCAATTATTCAAAATTATTTATGTAATAATAAACGATTATATGTTGCCTTTGTCGACATGATGAAATGTTTTGACAGCATTTATAGAAATGCACATTGGCTTAAATTATATAAGCTAGGAATACGTGGAAAACTTTTACGCATTATAAGGGACATGTATCAAAAGGTTAAATCGTGTGTAAAAAGTTGTAATAGCTATTCAGACTACTTTGAATATGCTGTTGGTTTGAGACAAGGGGAGGTAATTTCGCCTATACTGTTTTCCATGTTTGTGGAAGATCTTGAACTTTATTTGCAAAGTAATGTTGAGACAGGTTTAAATATAGATGACATAGTACTAATAATCTTACTTTTTGCTGATGATATGGCTATTTTGGGCAAATCTCCTGCTGAATTACAAGATAATCTTAATCGATTGCATACATATTGTAATAAATGGGGCTTAAGCGTAAATATTGCGAAAACTAAAATAATGGTGTTTAGAAAACGTGGTGGATTGTTACCTAATGAATCATGGACTTATAACGATCAAATTATAGAAGTTGTTAATGATTTTAACTATCTTGGAAATATTTTTAATTATACTGGTAATTTCAACTTAAACCAAGAACACTTAGTCGGCAAGGCGCTTAAGGCATTAAACACTCTATTATTTAACTGTAAAAAAATTCGTTTAAAGCCAAAACTACTATGTCAGTTGTTTGATGCGTTCGTTGGTTCTATTTTAAATTATGCAAGCGAAATCTGGGGGTATACAAGGTCGAAAGTTATAGAGCGAATACATTTAAAATTCTGTAAACGTTTATTGAATGTTAAACTGAATACATGTACTGTGGGTGTTTACGGAGAGCTGGGTAGATATCCCTTATATATATCACGATATGCAAGGATAATAAGTTATTGGTGTAAAATTATTAATACTGATAATATAATAATAAAAAAAGTATACGAACAAGGGCTAAATGATTGTAATAAAGGATGTAAGAACTGGGTATCAAACGTTAAAACCATGTTAAATAATTACGGATTTACCGATATATTTGAGAACAATCATTTTGTAAACCCCAAAGTATTTCCAAATATTTTTAAGCAAAACGTTATTGATAATTTTATTCAGGAATGGTTTAGTTCTATAGAAAATAGTACAGTTCTTGAAAACTATAGCTTAGTAAAAATGCAATTTGACTATGAAAACTATCTTGATATATTACCTTGTAATTTGAGATTGTTTTATACTAGACTAAGACTTTCTGTTCATCCTCTTAGAATTCAAACTGGGCGTTATGATAGAAATAGAATACCAAAAAATGAAAGATATTGCCTTTGTTGTAATTCAGGCGATATAGAAGATGAGTTTCACTTTATATGTATATGCCCATGTTTTGTAGATTTGCGTAAGCAGTATTTGAAAAAGTATTATTACCAAAGACCATCAATGTTCAAGTTTTTAGATGTGATTAGCTCTCATAATAAAACTGTATTATATAAAATATACCAAGGAAGCCTTAGAAATAAGAAAATCAATTTTAAATGTTTAAGCATGTTGTTCATTCTCATTCTATTAAATTTCATAATCTTTAAGGAATATTGTATTACAAATGTGAACTAAAGTAATATAATTCAACATTTGGTTGTAAAAGAAAATCTTTTATATCTATTACGTGACTATATGTTTAATGTATTTGTATGTAATGTTTGTATGATGATGTACTATGTACAAATCTTAATAAAATATCTGTTCTGTTCTGTTCTGTTCATATCAGGAAATTTGTTCATAAATTTGTTGACCATGATTTCACGATTAAAAAAGCGTACTACAACTTATGTCAGAGCTTTTAAAAGAGTCTCAACATGCTCGCTGCAGAAAGGGTTTTAGTTTTATAGCGTCTTGAACCCATGTAAAGATTTCATCAGACCATTTTGTGCTTAGATCAGAAAGTAGGTGTGTATTTTATCATTCATATGTCATTCATATCATCAAATCACACCCTTAACACCCCTACTTAATTAGAGTGTAACAATAATACGAGTATAACACCCCCACCTAATTAGAGTGTAACAATAATACGAGTATAAAGCACAGCTACGTGGGTACAAATAAAAATCGTGTACTTTTTCAATGAAAAGAATAAGTAAATAGTTAAATTAAAAAAAGTCATTACAAACTCATAATAAATCTTATATCACCCAAACAATATAAGTTAAACTGAAGCATGTACATCAAACTGTAGAACAGTAGAAAGATACTGTAAATTTCATAAAGTACACACTCTTCTGGGAGTGAATTCATGATTTTGAGATTAGGGAGGTTGAGTTCTGTCAAACAGTGGTAAAACAACAATAAAAAGAATATGACAATCAAACATCCCCATAAAAAAGCAAAATAAATAAAACAAAAAACAAACAAGATTTCTACAGGTATTGTTAAGACTTGTCAGTTGAAGGGGTGGGGTAGGGGGTACAATTAAAAAACTGTTGGCAACCAAAACTACACAAATACAATTATCTTTACATATTAACAGTTTACATAACTGTTCAGATTTAAGGGGTTGGTGAGGCTGGGGCGTTGGGTATGCTCGCGCCTGAATCCGCCCCTACTCGTCTCCATTAAAAACTGAACGAGTTCTGTTTCATAGAGCCTGTCTACATAGCATTCAGTCAATCTTCCTTTTAACCAGGTGTCTGATTTTAATAGGTCCAACTGGAGTATAACGTAATGTCACCCGAGGCAGAGACGTAATAGATCTCTGCCCATGGGTATCCGACTGCCAGTTCTTAGAATGTATGCCTGGATAAAACTGACAACTGCCGGTAAAACAGTCGACATCGTCGCTGTGTACAGTGTGAGCCGACGGGATACCGAAGTTGGCAATGTCAAAGTCCTCATTGGTCTCGGAGTCTGTAGTTTGTCAGTCTCTAAAGCAGGTGTCTGAGAAATGTGTCAGTTCCAGACTTGAGTATATATGTTCTGGTATTGAAGGAAGCATACATGCATGTTTAACACAATCGCAGTCAATGTTTCTGTGGTCAAATGAAACGCATGTCGAATTGGAGGAACCTGTATTTAGGATATAAGTGTGGTCGCTAGAAGTGACATTTGATTTACAGAGAGGGTGGTGAAAAGAAGGGATCGTCATATAGACTCTTTAAATGATGATAGATAGATACCCATTGGTTTGTATTGTATACTATACAGTATATCTACTATACTCACTAGTAATTCAGTTTGAAGAGGGAGAGAACAAAAGGGAAGAAACAATTTTTTTTAAAAAGAGAAGCGAGTAGATCTATTAGTTTCATTTAAGAAATTGTTTTGCAGCCCAAATGATTTTTTGATGAGGCTTTTCCGATGTAAATTCCTTGTTGGTGGGACAGCAGAAAATTAAGAAATTTCATATAACTTCAGTTAGCCTTCATATTTTGCTATAAAACTGTCATGTTTTCTTAATTTACGAATATCCAACAATTTAAAACCATTTTCGGATAAAAACTCTATAAAAATATATTTTTCATGCGGCCGAATTCTGTATTGAAAATGCCTTCAAAAATATCTTTCTGGCATGACATTTTTATTTCTAAATCGATTTTGAAAAGTAAAGTATTTTTATTTACCACTAAAAATGTCTGTTTCACTGATATACAGCTTATTTAGGTACTAGATGTATTTTGTCTGAAATTTCCAAAAACCTTTAGCTGAAACAAGCTCCCAAAAGAATACATGAAATGTATCCATAATCATGCCTAATGTAAACACATGTATTTATTCATTAGGAAAGACAGGCATTTTGTCATGACGTCTACATCCCTAACATCTTGATATATTAAATAATTCATAGCGAGAACACTGCTTCCATAGTTCAAAGCTACACACAACATGTTCTCCGACCCCATATTGACAAGGAGTCTGATCACGTCAGGCATTTTCTAAAACTACTATATATTAATAAAGGTATTGATTTCATTGACATGCCTAGTATTTTTTGGGATACTCATGTAGTTGATTCTATTCCTAAATATTTCAAAAATTCCGAAAGTCCTGTAATTTGTTATAAGTATAAAAATATTATTAGAAATATTATTTTCAACTACAACAAAATAGGTTCTAACCTTGATATAGTACATAATACTCCTAAGGAATGTGAATGCAACACATCAAAATTTTGCTATGCTCCAGCAGGTCATGTCATTACTGGTAATTTTGATATTGTTGATAAACGTATTCGGCATTTGTTTTCGGAAGGTCCTAAATATAGATTACCTTCAACTATTGATTTTAATGCCTCTCGTGCCCAGATCGCCCACTCCATTGAAGATTTTAATTTAAAATGGTGTCGTAGAGAACATGCGGACCCAAACTCGCTTTCTACTTGGAAAAAGTCAATTCTTAAAATTATAGATACATGTATTAACTTTTATAATGCTAACCCCTCTTTACTACCTCCGAGAAATTTGTTTTAGTTCCTGCAGATAAAGCAGCTAATAATGTAATTATTGCTTGACGCCTACATTACGTCAATGTTTTGTCTCTGGAACTCGGCAGCACCGATTCGTATACTCCAGTTAACTCTACTGAGGATGATGTTGTTTCCGCACATATCACTCGGTGCACTACTCTCAAGGCTGGTGTAAACGATAAGCAAAACAAACTGCCTACCATGTACTGGATTCATAATTACATAAAAATCCGTATAAGGCTCGCTTTATTTCAAATTCTAGTGCCTGCACCACAACAAACATCTCCACATTTTTAACTTCTTGTCTTACTGCCGTTAAACTATATTGTGATAAAACTTATGAACTATAAGAATTAAATTATCCAGACGTATTCCCTTTTGAGTTGATGCTTCTTCTTTTGAACGATGATAGTTGTTGGTTTTAAAAGTATTTCTTTAATTGGATATGTCAGATGACTCTGGCATGATACAGTTATGTCACTGATGGCCGATGGCCGAGGAAGAGTTAGACGTTGTCTATACTTTTACATTCACATGTGTATACTCACCAGCTCTTATTCAAAAAACATTCGCTAGAGAAAATACTACATTTTTGGCATGTAATAATATTAAAGCGTTTTTTACTAACGGCAGTTTAGACAATTATACTATGTGGACTTGTTATGAAGTTTGTGAAGCACTCATTTTCCTATTAGATAATATTTTCTCAGGTATGGTACCACCGTTTATAGACAAATTATGGGTACGAACTGTGCACCACTTGTCGCAGATTTGTTTTTATTTTGCTATGAAAGAGATTTCATGTTGAGTCTTTCACCAGACACCCAGGCAGATGTTATTGAAGCTTTTAATGACACCTCTCGGTATCCGGATGACTTACTGAACATTGACAACCCTTTCTTTCCAACTATGGTTGATAATATTTATCCTAAAGAACTTCAGCTTAGTAAAGCTAATATATCTGATAATAACGCTTATTTTCTTGATTAAGATCTCTCGATTGAAAATGATGAAATAATTAGCAAAATCTATGACAGGAGAGATGATTTTAATTTTGACATTGTTAATTACCCCCACTTTGATGGGGATGTTCCCCGAGCAACTTCTTATGGGGTGTATGTGTCTCAACTTATTCGTTTTTCAAGAGCTTGTACTCGAGTTGAGGACTTTAATATTCGTAATCTTTGTATGACTAAAAAGCTACTCAATCAGGGTTACCGTTACCATAAACTTCGTAAAACCTTTGCAAAATTTTATTATCGTAACCCTGATCTTCTTTCCAAATATAAAAGTAATTTAAGGACTCTTCTGCGACAAGGACTGACTTCTATGGTGATGTGATTTATAAACTTCGTAAGATTGTTGGTCATGATCACTTTCATACTATCTTTGTTAAACTTGTTAAAATGCCCGCCATGATCTAATCTCTAACCAACAAGGCAGCATCAATAGGCAATATAAGCAAAACACAAATATGCTCGTGTCAATATATAACAAAACAACAATAGCCTAGAAAGCCACAATGAAGGTACTCAATGACTTGGCAGAAGCCAGAACAACAAGAGAATAAACCATTAAGGGCACGACAAGAAAGATCATCAAACGCCACCGTCCCAACGGGCTTCAGGTAGTCGTCACCATAGGGTCCACAGCATGTCCGGTCATCGTACAATTAAAGAGGAAAGCATAGTGGCGAACTGTAAAAGGGTCCACCACCAAGCATGCAGTACGTTGCAAAATGATAGGTTCATAACATCTTTTGATAAACTTTTTCACAAGTTTAACAAAGACAGTATGAAAGTGATCATGACCAAGAATCTTACGAAGTTTATAAATCACATTAGCATAGAAGTCAGGTTGTGATAGTCCTTGTCGCAGAAGAGGCCTTAAATTACTTTTATATTTGGAAAGAAGATCAGGGTTACGATAATAAAATTTTGCAAAGGTTTTACGAAGAGTATGGCAACGGTAACGCTGATTGAGTAGTCTTTAGTTATACAAAGATTACGAATATTAAAGTCCTCAACTCGAGTACAAGCTCTTGAAAAACGAATAAGTTGAGACACATACACCCATAAGAAGTTGCTCGGGGAACATCCCCATCCAAGTGGGGATAATTAACAATGTCGAAATTAAAATGTTCTCTCTTGCCATAGATTTTACTAATTATTTCACCATTTTCAGTCGAGAGATATAATTAATAGAAAAGAAGCGTTATTATCAGATATATTACCTTTGTTAAGCTGAAGTTCTTTAGGATAAATATTATAGAAAGGGTTGTCAATGTTCAATATGTCATCCAGATACCGAGAGGTGTCATTAAAGGCTTCAATAACATCTGCCTGGGTATCTGGTGAAAGACTCAACATGAAATCTCTTTCATAGCAAAATAAAAACAAATCTGCGACAAGTGGTACCCATAGAGATACCAACAATTTGTCTATGAACGGTGGTTCCATACCTGACGAAAATATTATCTAAGAGGAAGATGAGTGCTTCACAAACTTCATAGCAAGGCCACATAGTATAATTGTCTAAGCTGCCGTTAGTAAAAAACGCTTTAATATTATTACATGCCAAGAATGTAGTATTTTCTCTAGCGAATGTTTTTTGAATAAGAGAAATTATCTTGTCTTTAATAAGATGATGTGGTAAGGTTGTATATAGTGTAGAGAAGTCATAAGTACTTATTGATGAAACTTGACCTTTATTGAAAAGTTTATCAAGACCATCTCCTGAATTTTTTATAGACCAAAATAAATTAATCCCAGAGTTTTCATAAGTTTTATCACAATATAGTTCAACGTGATTCTTAACGGCAGTAAGACCAGAGGTTAAAAGTTTGGAGATGTTTGTAGTGGTGCAGGCACTAGAATTCGAAATAAAGCGAGCCTTATACGGATTTTTATGTAATTTAGGAATCCAGTACATAGTAGGCAGTTTATTTTGCTTTTCGTTTACACCAAAGTCCACATTTTCAAAATGAAAGTAACTTGATGTATAGATAGCGTGTAACCTTTATAATTTTGTATAAAAGACTCATTCAGAAACACATAGAGCTTAAACCAATGAAATCGGTGCAATTGTATATATTTTGACTTAGATTTGTATTTCCGTGACGCATTTACCGTTTGCTTTCTTCATCTTGGAGATCTACAGATATAGTCAATTGCAATATAAACCACGTCATTACAAATGTCTACTGCTGGTGAGTATACCCATGTGAATGTAAAAGTATAGACAAAGTCTAACTCTTCCTCGGCCATCAGTGACATCACTGTATCATGCCAGAGTCATGTGACATATCCAATTAAAGAAATACTTTTAAAACCAACAACTATCATCGTTCAAAAGAAGAAGCATCAACTCAAAAGGGAATACGTCTGGATAATTTAATTCTTATAGTTCATGATTTGTCTTTGTAAATAACATTGCATTATATAGGGTAGTTGTAAAGTTATAGACCTAACAGATATCTTTCGTATTTTTACACAGAATTTAAAATATAACATCTTTATATACCAATCTAGTAGGTAGAAGTGACAACATATAGTAAAAAAATCCATATAAAGTTTATAAAATCACATTTAGCACAGACATTATATATATATATATCCATTGGTGAAAAGGATTATATATAAACCCAGTACTGCATTAACTAGTGATAATGATTAAAGATAAACCTCAGTAATTTGTGAAAATGATTAAATATAACCCCAACTCTGCATTAATTAGTGAAAATGATTAAATATAAACCCAATAGTGCCAGTAATTAGTGAACATGATTAAATATAAACCCAAATCTGCGGTAATCGATAAACATGATTAAATAGAAATCCAATACTGCGGTAATTATTGAAAATGATTAAATATAAACCCAGCTCTGCAGTAATTAGTGAAAATTATTAAATATAAACCCAGATCTGCAGTAATTAGTGAAAATTATAAACCCAGCTCTGCAGTAATTAGTGAAAATATTAAATATAAACCCAGCTCTGCAGTAATTAGTTAAAATTATTAAATATAAACCCAGCTCTGCAGTAATTAGTGAAAATTATTAAATATAAATCCAATTCTGCCAGTAATTAGTGAAAATTATTAAATATAAACCCAGCTCTGCAGTAATTAGTGAAAATGATAAAATATAAAAAATACTGCAGTAATTAGTGAAAAATTATAAAATATAAACCCAACTCTGCAGTAATTAGTAAAAATGATTGAATATAAATCCACTACTGCCAGAAATTAGTGAAATGATGAAATATAAAAAATACTGCAGTAATTAGTGAAACATGATAAAATATAAACCCAACTCTGCAGTAATTAGCGAAAATGATTGAATAGAAACCCAACTCTGCAGTAATCAGTGAAAAATGATAAAATATAAACCCAACTCTGCAGTAATTAGCGAAAATGGTTAAATATAAATCCAGTACTGCCAGTAATTAGTGAAAATGATGAAATATACCAAATACTGCTGTAATTAGTGAAAAATGATAAACTATAAACCCAACTCTGCAGTAATTAGCGAAAATGGTTAAATATAAATCCAGTACTGCCAGTAATTAGTGAAAATGATGAAATATACCAAATACTGCTGTAATTAGTGAAAAATGATAAACTATAAACCCAACTCTGCAGTAATTAGCGAAAATGGTTAAATATAAATCCAGTACTGCCAGTAATTAGTGAAAATGATGAAATATACCAAATACTGCTGTAATTAGTGAAAAATGATAAACTATAAACCCAACTCTTCAGTAATCAGTGAAAATGATTAAATATATATCCAATACTGCAGCAATTGGTGAAAATGGTAAAATATAAACCCAACTCTGCAGTAATTGTTGAAACTGATAAGAAAGCATTACTTGTACGCAATCGTGACACTTTGATAGATAGGAAAGTAGTGTCAATTAAGAATATGGGTAAGAATTCAACACAAAACTTGTTTACCAATACAAGTAGACACTGATCATTGTTCAGTGTATGATCAGTGAACATGGTGAAAAGAATTAGTGTGTTGACAACAAAGGATGAATGGACTGTTTAAAATTGGTGTTGTGTATTGGAAAAGTATGAAAGAACGATTATTTAAACATCCTACCCTTAAAACATTCCTTTAGTTTTTGTCCCTACTACCTAGATTGGTATATAACTATATTATATTGCAAAAATAAGTATTAACGTCCAACAGGAAAAGCAGCTTTCACAGAACACAGTTAATAAGGAATAAAGGCATATGACGTCACAAACACAAAAAACTTGTTTTAGAACACGTAGAAACATTTTTTATTTTACTTTGCAAATTCCCTATATATTTCATTGTGACTCATGTGATTGACAAAGGCAATACACGAATCTTAACGCCAACAAGATGATTGAGGGACAATCTATCAGGAACCTCTAAGGGTTATTTTTTTGTTAAGTTAACAAGTCACGAACACATCGATACTGCTGCTTGTCAATGATAGGCGAGTAGGAAGCCAGGATGGGCTATAATTTGTATATCCTAACGTCATCGGCGTTTGATAAATTAAATAAATTGTCCCAGTTGATAAATGCCTTCTATTAATCAATACCTAATTGACAGGTCAGTCGATATGGAAAACACGATTGCATTAAAGGGTATGATGCAGTCTCTGCTTATCAAAGACAGCCAGCGACACATTGAGTATCTTATTTTGAAGCACTATACCATATTGATATTCCGACAGCAGATCATGTACTCGTAAGAAGGGATTGTATCAAAGCCTCAAAGCGCATGTCAGAATATTAATCTTTAGCCGCGGTCAGGGCTTACACTTCTCTTATTCCCAGCATACTCCAATCGTCGTGCTGTCGTTGTCGTTGACACTACGGGCAAGATGTCTTAGAGTATTTAAGCAGACTTAAAATACGCCATTATGGTAGTCAAAAGGGTAAAAGCGTTTCCTATAGTGTCATTGATAGCTTTCAAACTATCCTGCTGTTTACTACTGTATTTAAAAACATGTTTATTCTTCAGAACTAGCATACATAAGTGGTGTATATGGTCTTACGTGGCTGCCCCAAGCAAACGTTTAATGAGCAGTGGCATTTTAACATAAGGATTGTTGTGGAAGAGGGTATTCGTTTACGAAAATAAAGTCAATATTAGCTTTTAAGGACAATGCAGATACGTATGTCAGTTGTTTTATTTAATCTTTCAAAGACTGTAACAGCTTGTCAATTACAAGTTTTCATTTACCAATACACAGTATGCTGTTGTTTGTTATGCATTTTGAAAAGAAGAGATAAGGGCAAAAAATAAAGAATACATCTAATGAACATTTCGCAAATTGTGGCAAAATAGTGTTTGAAATTACGTAGTAGTATGGCACTGGATAATCCTGGCTTATTGTAATACAAGAAACACCTGGCGCTGAATGAATATAACTTATTTATTTTATGCTTAGCAGTGAAATAGTGGATTTTAGCAATGGAATAAAAGTGGTATTTCATACATGTGAAATATAGAGTTTTATTTGTTTACTGCCGAAACTACTTTTTTCTTTTCAATATCAAAAACTCGTTTTTATTTGTTTAAAGAATATATCATTTGACTGTAACTGTTCTAAGTAAGAAAATGAATTACAGTTTTAAAAACTTGTCAAGTTTTTCAGAAGTGTTGTCATTCACAGTGAACAAAGTCAGTTGGTAATTTTTTTTCCGAAAGTTGCTATAAAAGCATATCATTTGACTGGAAATAACTCAACTAAGAAAACGAGTCGTAGATTATTGAATCGGTTATGTAGTTTAGAAGTTATGGAGAATTAAAAACAGCATACTAAACCAATGACGTCCTCCATTTTTTATTTATTTTTCTGCAAACTGCAGTACACTTTGATTATAAAGCATACAATTAAAAGAACATTTGTTGTTTTGTCGTGAATAACAGATTTTATTTCATCTCGAAGTGATCAAACTTCAATATTTTCACTCATGCTTCGCATTCGTGAAAATATAAAGTTTTCACACTTCTGGATGAAATACAATCTGTTATTCACCACAAAACAACTAATATCTTCTATATAATGAGCAAAAACGTAATATACCCTCGGGTAATGCTGGTACATGAATTTCCATAGGTAAATTTTGGGGCGAGTACAACATCTTACACACGTGTTTTGATAAAACAATGTGTGATGTTTGTAAGCACATTCAATTGAGAATATACCATGAAAGAATCTAAGATGGATGATATAAAAATGTTAAAGGGGGATATCTTGATAATTTTGGATAACCCAAGCTGCTATCTACACAAGCTGTGTTCTGTTTTGTGCGATTAAGGATCCTACAAAAATACTTTCTAGGTCATATTGCGGTATTTTGATAGAGTGAATGTTTTAAGGCCAAACATTCATGGGTTAAGAAATAATCTAAGATGGATGATATGAAAATGTTAAAAGGAGATAACTTCATAATTGTCGATAACCCAAGCTGCTGTCTACACAAGCTGTGTTTTGTTTTGGGCGATTAAGGATCCTACACAAATACTTTCTAGGTCAAATTGAGGTATTTTTGACAGAGTGAATGTTTTAAGGCCAAACATTCATGAGTTAAGAAAATGAGGGATAACGTTTGTACTGCGCTTTACTGATTGTTTAGACTACGCTTAATAGTTCCTACATATTATTAATTGGTTCCTATTTTGTTGTCCAGAAAATAAGGAAAATAAATATGGGTACTTTTTATTTTCGCTTAGTCTATTAGGAGCCAACAAACCTGAGATATGTACATTCATTAGCTGGGATATATAGCTAGGTACACAATTCATGTATATATATTAAAACAATTCACGTATAGCTAGGTTAATTAATTCATGCAATAGCTAGGTAAAACATTCACGTATAGTTAGTTTAATCAATTCATGTATAGCTAGGCAAATCAATTCACGTATAACATGTTTGTTTAAGAAGAATATACGACTCCATTTAAATTTAAAAATGTTAACTAACACTTAAAAGAAAACATGTTTATCACACACACCATATACGAGTACTAACTTACATTAAGTTCCCAAACCTTATAAGACACAATGAAGCAACAGTAATGGTATTAGATTCTCTATCTCTTCAATACTCTTTTCCCGTCTTGCATAAGAGTGCGGTGGAGTGGGGAGGCAGTCGGGTGGGGTGGGTGACATTTGTATTACTAACAGAATTTCTCTGTTAGGCATGGCACTATGGTTTAATTCTGTATGTTATGTATTTATTCCTGGGCTGAAATGTAATACGCATGTAAAGCTGTCAATAAGCAAGATACCCTACTTTAACCGTAACCATTTTACAGTTCCCCGCTATGCTTTCCTATTTAATTGGGTTATGACCGGACAGACTGTGGACCCTATTCTACCTAAAGCCCAAAAGGACCGTGATGTTTGATGTTTGTCTGCAATCTTGTCTTGTTGTGCCCTCAATGGTGTATTCTCTTGTTGTTGTGCCAAGTGACTGTGTACCTCTTTTTGTAGCTTTCTAGGCTATTGTTGTTTGTATTGATATATACACGAGCACCGTTGTGTTTTGCTTATATTGCCTATTAATGCTGCCTTGTTGGTTAGAAAATAGTTCATGGCTGGGATTTCTTTATTTACACTCTCGTTTTATTGGAATGACAGTAGGGTAAGTGTGAGGTTTGGTGCACTCTAGAACCTGGTTTAAACCCCCAGCGACATTTTTTGCCACTGACCATTCCAAGGCAGTAGCCCTGTTGTCAACCCTGTTTGTGTTTGTGTTGTCATATGCCTTTATTCCGTATTAACATTGCCATTCATGTTTGTCGTATTGCGTGTTTTGGGGTTAACTGTGTTCTGTGAAAGTGCATTTCTCGACTTGTTCGACTTGTATACTTATTTTAATGAGAAAAATGGTCTTTTAGAAACCACAGTACCCAAACGAACGCAATAGCAGGGTAGGCCCGCACAAAGAGCAAATTAAATATACAGTTTAAAAGGACAATACACAGTACCGTAAACGAAACTGAAGAGACATTGAAGGACATTAAATAACCATATTTAATACATAAATCAGACTATATAATTACCTGCATAGGACACGAGGAAACGATTTCCTCTCTCGTTTCCAGATAAATATGGATAGTGAATAACGTAGACGGTTCCGCATGAACGAATTTTGACGTTTATACGACCCTCGTCACAGAAACGATCAAACTGCATATGTCTTGATTCACAGACTGTGTATTGGACCTGTGGATGAACAAACTGTTAGTATAGAAGAATAACACGCGTTTTGTGTTTGCATTATAGTCATAAAACATATTCATGACATGGCTAATGAATTAGCTTCGGTCACCCGGCCTGCTTTTGATTTCTTCGTTACGCTATCATCTTCAGAATCAAGGCCTTGTTCGCAACATCTCGTTCACTCCTTCGAAGTATAACTCGAATGTATCTAGACGGTCACCATATTGGTTACATGTACGTCATCCTTGCATGACGCGCCTTAGATTCACTCTATAACGAATTTACATTTAAAAGCTTCAAAAACACATTCAAAATGTCATCATCACAGTTTTTCAATGTACTTTTGCCGATTTATTTACATGAAAGCAGTGATAACACCTTCATCTGTATTGTAAATAAAAAACATGCAACTTAAATCATACACCAAGACGTGTGGCTCATGACCATAATGTGTCTACAGCAACAATGCACTATTTTCTGCCCAGTTGTCGTTCGGCTAACAAAATGTCAATATTTTGAACATACCGATCCGTCGATATACACACAAAACATGATTTCGAAGAATTACGGGATTGACGAGTTTTCAAGAATGCAACGGCCTGGAGAAAAACTGACATATGAAATCGTTGGGGGAATTTTGGCGATACTTTGAGAGATTCTGTGAGACTATTAAAACAAGTATTTTCAAGTTTTGTTTAATTCTCACTTTTACCGTGTGAGAAGCAGCAACTAACGTCAAAAAGTGTAAATGGTGCATCGAAGAATTGACGTTGTACGTTATTTACATCATGATGTCCTGAGTTCCGTCAGTGTGTTCTTGGGCAAGACACTTTTCCTTAGCCTCGTCCGTCGGATGGGGACGTAAACCGGGCGGTCCCGTGTATCGGTCTATCCTCCGAGCACGTTAAAGAACCATAGGAATCTATTCGATAATAAGAGTAGGGCAGGTTCCCGGATTCCTATGTATCCTTCCCCTCTATCTGGGGCGGCTCTAAATAACCTATACTGTGTTGATGAGCCGTTAAACAACATTCAATTCAATTCCTCTAACAGTCGAATGTTTTAAGCCTTGAAAAACGCGCAAATAAAATGTGTTAATCGCTAGATCTAACCTGCCCAGACTAGTATCTACAAGCCGAGACCACCAATGAATGTGCTTCAGTATTACACTCAGCAGCTTCACTTGATGATATTTCTCGACAATCCTTCGTAAAACTCTTACAAGTTGCCGTCGAAAGGCCTTGAGACGAACTAACACACACTTGAAACACTATCTGTCTATACTATGGTTTCGCATTATGTTTCTACTGAAGTCTATGCATGCTAATATGTCGTTTGGTTTAGTGCAAAATGTATACGAGGGCCGTTCAAATATTACGTGGACAATTTTAATAGTTATTACACTTTTATAAATCAAGTAAATTAAATTATATGGCAATAAAGGTTTATATATTCACTTTCATATCAGTAAATATTATAAAATTATTTGAAACTGATCTCAAGAAAGACGAGTTTTTACAACCCCATTGTAGCCGCCATGGAGCACGTGATTTGTGTGCTATGGTGTCGCTTTGAAACCAACAACAACCTAACGTTATCAATGATGCCAGAAATAACAAAGGCAATAGTTATTTAATTATATTTTTGTATTATTCTTGGTTAGTATTAAACAAATATTTTACATCATTGTTGGATAATCATGTTTTTTAAATATATAACAGCTTCGGAGAGAGATCATTCGAATTTTATCGAGATTAGCATACATATTAAACATATTTAGAAAACAAAAGGCATATTCATTCAAAAAGACGTGTTTATTGAACATAATTATATCGGTATTCTTAATTTATTAACATATTTTGAAGGAAATAAGATTTTAAAATTGTATGTTTTTGTATTTTATTTTTGTATTAATGTTTCGTTTCATTAAAAGTTCACATTAGTTAATATTCTATTAACATTTTAAATAGTGCCCCGTGATTTTTTCTGACGCCATCAATTTCAACTTAAAAGCTAGGAAGTGTTCGTCTACTTATTTATATTTATCATACTTCGCCTTGTTCAATATTTATAAAATTTTATAATTGTAATATATTGGAATACAAGTGACAATGCTACTTTAGTTTTGTGTATTTCTCCCGACTATTTCCTTTTTATTTAGGCATTCCCGAAATGCAGTTATGAAATAAAGACGTCACATTTTGGACTGCTCCGTAGATGGGTTTCTCGCCCAATTAAATCACTGATTTCAACGGAACAAGACATGGCATCGATTTGTTGTTTATTTATTTTGATTTATTAGAGTTGGATTACAACATGTATGAATCTTAATTGTTTACGTCAATAAACGATTGCGATATTAAAAAGTCCGCGTATTATTTGAACAGCCCTCGTATAAGACCAGAAGACGATTACATAGAGTTTAATTAATATTGTTGTTGTGATACGGGAACTAATTCTTGCTTGCGCACGATTTTCTATATCGCAAGAATTTTTCTCACGAGGGAATTATTTTCCGTATCATGACAAAAATATTAATTTAACTATATATTATATATCATGTGATGAATATCTTTCCAATCGTCTTTTGACACACGTATTCCTTTTTTTGTCACTCCTTTGGCGACAGCGTGGAGTAATACATCAATCTCGCGACGTCACTCGCGCTTTGTGACGTCGCGATATTGCTGCACAGGCACAGGCTGGGACCATCCTGTATACGATAATGGCTGGGATTCAGGGGACATTTCCAACATATTTTGGTTGCATAGGCATTTCAGGACCACTTACTTCTTCAAATTCAGAAGTTTTTAACAGTTCTTCAACCTGCTAAGAAAGTAGTTCCTAAAATCTGGCTAATGTGCTATATTGCACACTATGCTAGATAGCACAGTAGAGGAAGAGATATGCTATAGATTTTCTCAAACTGGGAATTTCTATAATTCATCACAGAATATATTATGTAAGTATTTAGATAACGTTATTACTTGCAGAAAGCGGGAGTTGCAGTCTTCTCTCCCTTCTTTCGAGTATGCTAGGTGAACAATTATATTTATTTCCTGTCCAGTTCCGGGATATATGGCCCAATAACAACCGTTGCGGCAGCCGTCCGGGTTGTCTGGGTAACCGGGGTTGTGAAGGATGCCATATCGTGGAATCTGCGTAATGAACGTGCCTGTACATTTGTCGGCAACAACCAAACCTGCAAATGTGATATTGTTGTTGATTTAGAGTGATATTACAAATATATATTATCATAATTCATGAAAAGTATTAATATTATATAAACATTGCAGTGAAGGTGACAGTGGCTATTATGAGTATTTTTAAACAGTTTTGAGTTAAGTAACAAGTTATTGTTAACAAAAACAAGATTCAAATATTTAAACTATGTGTTACACATTATTCCACCATGTTCACAATATAGACAGCAAGTTTTATCCGTATCACAGATATTTAATAAACAGTTCATCAATTCATTTGCACTTAGCGTAATGAGCGTGGAAAACAACAATAACTATTTATACACTTGCTGTGACGTCACAATCACGAAAAAGTATTTTTTGACCGCTCATCGTCATAATCGGGAAACAGTATAACATGTTTTAAGCCAGGGTATAAGGTATAATAATATGTATTATGATATTATATAATTATGATATTAAAATTGTGTATCTTAGTTTATAGATAAAATAACGTTAGTTTTGAATTTAACTGCTGTGATCGAACACAGCAGTTAAATAATCTGTTTATTACATTTTAAATAATTTTGTGCATGATTTTAACCCAAATTATTCGCTTTATATTACTCAGCTTCACAGTTAGTTATTTTTGTGTTCGGAGTTAGTTAATAATATTTAGCGATTTTGAATATTCTTTCACTGAGAAATCCCAATCATTCACCGATGAAAATGTAATAAATTATCTTTTCTGGAAACATATCAAGATGCTCAAATGCAAAATATCTGAATTAATGCAATTTCTAAGAATTAATGGAAGCAAACTGAACAATTGAAACAGAACTGTTCCTGCCCTTATAATCTAAACCGTCGGGCAATAGCATTTGTTCAGATTCACGCTAATAATGTAAAAGTAATCTTACTATCAATGCATATATAATCCACAAAAACATTCGCCTCTGGCACGAACGAGATGTCACAAATGCCACGTGGTAAACTTGCACGCATGCCCTGTATCGTACATGCTCTTTTTCCTTCACATATTCTATAAATAGCCAGGTATACATCGGTTGGACAATCCCGCTTTTCGTCGTAGCATTTAGCGTCGAGAAGATGAAAGACTTTACCACGCCGACATCTGACGTCACTGGTATGGTTACTACACATATTGGTTCGACAGAATTGTGTACTAGTGTCTGAAAAGATACATTATAGATGTGCTCTATTTAATTTGCCATCCATTTAGTAATATTAAAGCGGCACTCCTTGGGAATCGGCTTGGAAATCTGTCCGCAGCGAGCCCCAATCTCCACGCAGAGTTATCGTTCCTTGCACTCGCATATATCTCTGCTAACTACTAAATTACAAGATTTTGGTAAAACCTGTTAAATTGGAATATGTTTGCCTAAAACTTATTTATTTCTTGTGTAAATATGATTTTCAGAATATCTGCAGATTAGATGTTGCAAGATTTTAAATAATGCACGAAAACAATTTAGTTTTAATCGGGACCATTTTACTACACTTAGTTCTCCTCAATCGATTCGCATATGTAAACATTTCAAACCGAAGCTCGACAGCAGAAAATTAATAAAAAAATTACTCATAAAAAAATGAAATTATTTAATAAAGGTTTATATTTTATCTTTGCAGATCACGCAAAAGGATTTATTATGAACATCGTCATAACCTTTTTGAATAATCACGTGACCTAACCGTTCGCCCTACTTCCTTTGACGTTGACAGAGTTAAATGAGGAACGAGTGTACTCTGGGTAGAGATTGAGCGAGCCCAGGGTAGTACATTAGGATCAGATATCTATCATGCAAGCGTATATTCGTATTATATACTGATAAAAATAAGTTAAGCAAGAGTCCCGTTGACCAGATTCAAGGATATGTGTAGAAGCGGTCCTGCGCAATATAATTTATAAAATTATCAGTTATATAAAGGGAATAAGTCTCAAAAGAAATATGAAAAAAACAATAGCCACATGTGGTAATCTGCATGTTTTACAGAACTTATTATTTCTCTCTTATTTCAATGTAAAGGGAGGTAATTTCACAAATGTTAAACTTTGGTTCCCTATATCTTTATAACGACAAGGAAATTGTCGATTGGCTTAGCTTTTTTTTATAATTTGAGACCAGTAACAGTTATTTTGTAATGTCTAATCTTGCTCTTTACCTTATTTGTATTTTTAAATGTGAAATAGTATGTTTTAACTAAATGGGAGATAACTCTGATACTTACATTGGAATACAAAATGTAAGTGAAAAAGAAGATCAATCTAAGTCATGCCGTTGATTTAAATTACTTCACAATATACAATAACATAATATTTTTTTAAGATAGATGTGCATAAGGGACGGGCCCAGCGGCCTTTTTTGCCACTGACCGTTCCCAGGCGGTATCCCTATTGACAACTCTTTTGTGTTTGTGATGTCTTATTTGGCCTTTTCTTTATCTTTGAAGTTGTTCTTTGTTCCTGTGTGTGATTGTGGTTGACTGTCGTCCTTTAATGCTACTTTTACTGTTCGGTTTTTATATCTATATTTGCTAAACTTTATTTTGTCGGTATATTAGTACCGCAACGGTGATCCATCTAGTTCGTAGCGCACAGTAAAAAATTGCAGACAGTTTCTTATTACTTTAGTTTAAACAATAGAGTTTTGTTTGAAAATGTATATTGATATGACTTTCACATCACCCATACACCTTTTGTAATTGTTCTTCACAGCTTTGATACTTTGATGATTGTATGCATCATTGCTACACATTATGACAATGACTATGCATAACTAGATACAAATAACACAATTCACGAAACTGAAAGTATAAGAATTATTGTCGGGTATTAATTTATAATTCCAAGTATAATTTGTGTTTTTGAAATTGTTGAAGGTTCATGGTAAATAAATAGTATGATAATGGACCTTTGGAAACGGCCGAGCACTACACATACGAAATACTTGAGACTGTTCATGAGCGATAGTAAAATATGCTAGCTACCGCTCACGCCATCTAGCCCCGGGTTGAGCAGAACTCAATATTCGTAAAAATCAACAGTACATAATTTTAACTATCCCGAAGATGAATAAATAGTACCGTTACTATTTGTTTACAAATTGATCTAAGCTTTCGCACTATGCACAATCCGGTTCCAACAATGTACAGATTCCCCGGGAATGTCAATATTACATTGGCATAGAAGCGTTTGAAACGTATTATGTGTCAGTATAAGTAATGGGTGGAGCAAATCAATATTAAGTTAAACATTTAAAGATAGGGTGAGTCTCCTACGGCCATTTGTTAGGTACATCCCATATTTATCTTTTATTTGCTTGGAATTGCTGGCAAAATATTAATTTGAACATATCAATTTACGTTTGTTTATTTGAAAGACACCAACGATTTTCCCGACCTAACGGCTGTTGTATCGTATTGAGAAAAGCAAATGATGTTTGTAAATGTGAACATTTTATTCCTGTGGAAGTATTCGAAATGTTCAATTTATTCTCTTGAAAAAGGATTTGATATATTTATTTCAAATGCACACTGACTAGCAGATATGTACGTTTTAGCAATATTAGCTTAGGTTAGACTGACCTGGAATACATTTGAACGATGTAAACACATTTTTGTTGGGGTAGTCATTGCAGTGATTTTGCAGTTGTCTTCGCAGATCTATATTGGAACAGGAGCGTAGTCCGTCACACAGACGACCGATCTTTTCACGTTCTGTGCACGTTTTGTTGAATGGCATGGACCAGACGTCATGTATTTTGATCACGTGACCCTCATCACAAATTATTGCCTTGCCTCCCTTGAGGTCGCACGAATCAGTATAATACATCGGAAGCTTAGCATCTGAAATGAACAAGACGCTAGTAAAACGACTGTCATAGCAACGTATAAAAACAAAAAAAATATTTTGCAGTCATCAGATATGTCTGGAGTCATGGTGATGATGTAAACAAGCACCTTGGATGCGAACTGTACTTGCACATGAGGTACGAGATGTACATGCCCTAGATATTGCATATATTTCAAAATACTAATAGTTTAAGTACGTGTCATGAAGGGTCTCTCTTTATGTGTATTTTGAAAATAATCATTTATAACTTAATTTCCTGGTAAAACTGTGACAGTTATTTCATGCAATTAAGGTGGTGGGTATGCACATGCAATTGTACGCTAGACAATCCAGTTGAAGGTGACTAACATGTAGTTGTATGGTGAAACATCAAGTAGATGTGTAAAAACATGTAGTCTGTACAGGCAAATTCAAGTACATGGGAACAAACATGTAGTCGTATGGTGAAAAATCAAGTAGATGTGGAAAAACATGTTGTCTGTACAGGCAAAAAAACTAATTGATGTGGACAAACTTGTAGTTGCGCACAAGCAAAATCAAGTAGATTATGATAAACAAGTAGTTTGTACAGGAAAAAAATCTAGTTGATGCTGACAAACATGTAGGTGTATGGTATGGTGCAAAATCAAGTAGATGTGGAAAAACATGTAGTTTGTACAGGCACAATCAAGTAGATGGGGACAAACATGTAGTTGTCTGCAGAAAAACCAAGTTGATGGGACAACATATAGTTGTATACAGGACAATTCAAGTAGATGTGGACAAACGTGTAGTTGTGTACAAGAAGATGTGGACAAACATGCAGTTGTATGAAGGAAAAGCATGTAGATGTGGACACACATGTAGTTGTGTGCAGCAAAATCAAGTAGATGGGGACAAACATGTAATTGTATGCAGGAAAATCAAGTAGATGGGGACAAACATGTAGTTGCGAACTGGAAAATGCAAGTGGATGGGGACAAACATGTAGTTGTGTATAGGAAAATTCATATTTTATTTTTTTGTATTATATTTACACGAGCATATTTGTGTTTTACTAACATATGCCTATTGATGCTGCCTTGTTGGTTAGAGATTAGATCATGGCGGGGATTTCTTACACTGTCTTGTTTTAATGGGATGACAGTAGGGTAAGTGTGAGGTTTGGTGACCCTAGAACCGGTTTAAACTCCCAGTGGCCTTTTTTGCCACTGACCGTCCAAGGCGGTAACCCTGTTGCCAACCCTTTTGTGTTTGTGATGTCGTTTGCATTTTTTAATACTTTTGCCTTTTCGTTTGTCTGTTTGCGTGTTTGTTTTCGTGTTTTGTGGTTGACTGTCGTCCTTGAATGCTGCTTTCCCTGTCCGATATTTTTATCTTTCTTGATGGGGACAAACATGCAGTTGTATGCAGGACAAAATCAACTAGATGTGGATAAACATGTAGTTGTATGCAGGATAAAATCAAGCAGATGTGGACGAACGTGTAGTTGTATGCAGGGACATTAAGCAGAGGGGAACAACATGTAGGTGTATGCAAGAAAATCGAGTAGATAGGGACAACATGTAGTTGTGTACAAGACAATTCAAGAAGATGTGGACAATGAATGAATGAATGAATGAATGGTGTTTTACGGCAATTCGACACATAAATAGGTCATATTGTGCGCAAAAACTGATGAAAGATGAAGAAATGAAGCATTAATTAAAAATTAATGTAAATATATAAAGATAAAAATATTAAAAAAAATAAGGGATGCTATGGTAGTAATATAAACTATATATGTAAATCAACAAATTCCCGTCAACGGGTATATAAACAAGTAAATATATATAAAACAAGACTAAAATCTATAGTATCAAATAACTCTTTCATAGTATTAACATTGTAGTACCACTGACGCATAGGATCAAATTCTACACATTCCAATAACGGTGGCAAGCAGGGTATACATTCTGGTTATTGCTCAGCTTGTAATAAAAATGAATGAGTATAACGTGTATACCCTATCCTGCACCGGGCTAGGATAATTTCTTCTCGACGAATGGGTTTACTAGAATAACGCCATTCTCCAAGTAACGGTTTAATTGAATGAAGTTTATTGTTAACTGACACATCCCAAGCGGCTTGCCAAGAGTTACGAATAAATGTGTTAATACAACTTTTAAAATCAGTATAAGGTAATTTAGCGTTAGATATATGTAAACCCTAATGTTGCTTTAGCAGCACTATCAGCTCCATCATTACCACGTATTCCTACATGGCTTGGAACCAGCAGAAAATAATAACATTATCAACTATAAGAGAATTCTACTTTTCTAAAAGCTGAAGCACAACTGGGTTATCATGTTTCATATTACCCAGTGCTTGAAGAGATGAAAGGGAATCAGAAAAGATTACAAAATGGTCATCATCAGATTCCTGAATATAATTTAAGGCAAATTCAGTTGCCTTAAGTTCAGCTGAAAAAATAGAGGCCTTGTCAAGCAGGCGGCTCTTCATGCTGTGTTTGTGCACAACAGCTGATGCAGCTACATTATCTCCATCTTTAGAACCATCTGTGTATATATGTTGAAAGTTACCGTATTTCGATTTAATTTCATTAAATTTGCTTTGAAAGACAATAAGGCCTGTACTGGATTACAAAGATCAAAAATAATTGTTGGTGTTTCCAAAGTCCACGGTGGAATTTGTGGTACTTTGGACTTGGCAAACAAGTTTAGGTCGATGTCAGTGTCTCTTAATTGTGGTTTAATACGAAGGCCAAATGGTCGAATGGCCTACGGATTTCGATCAAAAAGAGGTTCATAACTAGGATTAAAAACATTATCGAATGTTGGGTTTGAAGGGATAGATATTAATTTAATGGCATATTGAAGGACTAATTTGTCCCATCTATGAGACAGTGATGGTTCATTGGCTTCAACATATAGACTTTCGGCTGGTGATGTACGAAAGGCACCTAAGGCGAGTCGTAATCATTGGTTATGTATAGGATCGGGCATCTGCAAGTATGATCCATATTCTATTGAGCCGTAGTCCAGCTTGGATCTGATAAGAGATCTATAAAGTTGTAAAAGTACTTTACGATCTGCCCCCAATTAGTGTTTGCAACAACTTTAAGTAAATTAAGAGCTTAAAGTCACTTGGCCTTCAAGTATTTAAGGTGTGGTATAAACGTTAATTTACGGTCGAAAATAAGACCAAGGACATTTGTCTCATCCACTACTGGAATTGGTGACCCATCCAGTGTTAGATGAGGGTCTTCATGATGTTTACGTAGTTGACAAAAGTGCATACAATTAGTTTTAGATTTATAAAATTTAAAACCATTTTCATCCGACTAGGTCTGAAGTTTATTCAGACATTGTTGAAGTTGTCTCTTAATAATGTTCATGTTTTTTGCACGATAACATATAACAAAGTCGTCAACATATAGAGAGCAATCCACACCAGGATTGATGCATTTAACTATACTGTTAATTTTTATATTTAAAAAGGATACAGAGATATGTAAACTTGTAGCTGTTTGCAGGAAAATCAAGTAGATGTTGGACAAACTTGTAGTTGTTTGCATGAAAATCATGTAGATGGGGACAAACATGTAGTTGTGTACAGGACAATTCAAGTAGATGTGGACAAACATGCAGTTGTATTCAAGAAAAACATGTACATGTGGACACGCATGTAGTTGTATGCAGGAAAATCAAGCAGATGGGGACAAACATGTAATTTTATGTAGGAAAATGAAGTAGATGGGGACAAACATGTAGTTGCGTACAGGAAAATGCAAGTGGATGGGTACAAACATGTAGTTGTGTACAGGAAAGTTCAAGTTGATGGGGACAAACATGCAGTTGTATGCAGGAAAATCAAGTAGATGTGGACAAACATGTGGTTGTATGCAGGACAAAATCAAGTAGTTGTATGCAGGGACATTAAGCAGATGGGAACAACATGTAGGTGTATGCAGGAAAATCAAGGAGATGGGTACAACATGTAGTTGTGTACACGACAATTCAAGAAGATGTGGACAAACTTGTAGTTGTTTGCAGGAAAATCAAGTAGATGTGGACAAACATGCAATTGTATGCGGGAAAATCAAGTAGATGTGGACAAACTTGTAGTTGTATGCAGGAAAATCAAGTAGATGTGGACAAATATGGAGTTGTATGCAAGAAAATCAAGTAGATGGGGACAAACATGTAGTTGTGTACAGGACAATTCACGCAGATGTGATCAAACTTGTAGTTTTATGCAAGATAATCAAGTAGATGTGGACACACATGTAGTTGTGTACTAGAAAATTCAAGTAGATGTGGACACACTTGTAGTTGTATCAGGAAAATCAAGTAGATGTGGACAAACATGTAGTTGTGTACTGGACATTTCAAGCATATGTGGACAAACCTGTAGTTGTGTGCAGGAAAACCAGGTAGATGTGGACACACATTTAGTGGTATGCAGGGAAATCAAGTAGATGGGGACACATATGTAGTTGTATGCAGGGAAATCAAGCAGATGGGGACACATGCAGTTGTATGCAGGGAATCAAGTAGATGGGACACAAATGTAGTTTTATGCAGGGAAATCATGTAGATGGGGACAAAACGTAGTTGTGTACAGGAGAAAACAAGTAAATGTTTACAAACATGTAGTTGTATGCAGCAGGGCTTAGACACATTATGTATGCAAGAACGATGGAAACGAATATCAAATGATGTATTCTATAATTTGCATATTCACTGATGAAAAACTGGTAACGTGTACAATAAACAATATTCTCAGTAGTTATTGAAATAAATCTTAGCAAAATACACTGGATGTGTCAGAAGGTTTGCCAACGGAAATAAATCCTAAAAGTTAAGTTCTCTTTGGATAATTAAAGTAAATGCTTGTAGAAATTTAATCTGGTTCTTAAAACATAACATAGTTACTGTCTTCAAAAGCAAAACACCATTAACGCAACATTGTTTGATTAATAATTTAGTCTTTATTCTTTTGATCTGATTGCTTTAAAACTTCAGGGAAATAACGTTCCCGGTTTTTGTAATCACATTAAGCTCCTGGATAGATCCAGTTCAAGACGGTTGGAGACATTCATATTAAAACCTAGTGCAAGTAATGATATAGCGAATTTGATCCCTGCAATTTATTTTCTCGGGTTTGAGGATAACTAACGATATTTTAACCTTAATGTCTGGAGCCATTCTTCTTATAGCAAACATCTCTTTGTTGAATAATATTGCCAGCGGTATCTCGAACAAATAAGCCGAATATATGCACGCTGTTAATTTCAATAATATAAACTGACATGTCAGTTTAGGTTTATGATATTATTCAATGAGAGCTGCTTAACGTTTATGATATAGTACGGAACCATATGGAATGTTTTCTTTATGTTATTGTTTTTGTTTTCCTTTTACAACGAGATCATGTTCAAAGCATTTGACAATTAGTTTTCGGAACTCAAAAAGATGCATCCAAATATGCATATTGTTTGGGGCGCTTGTTTCAGCCAAAGGTTTTTCTGCAGTAACTCGAGCAATTTAAATAATACGTATATCAGTTATATATCATTAGAACTGGCATTTTTAGTGGTAAATAAAACTACTTTACTTTTGAAATCAGTTGAGAAATAAATATTTTACAGCCAAAATGATTTTTGATGGGGCTTTTCCTATGTAAATTCCTTGTTGGTAGGACAGCAGAAAATTACAAAATGTCAAATAACTTCAGTAAAACTTGATATTTTGTTATAAAACTTTCAGGGTGTCTTAATGTACTAATATCCAACAATATAAAACTATTTTTGAGTAAAAAATCTAAAACAATATATTTTTCGAATTTTTCATGCAGCAGAATTTTGCATTGAAAATGACCCATCAAAATCAACTTTCGCACATGAAATTTTTATTTCTCAACCGATTTTGAAAAGTAAGGTATTTTTATTTACCACTAAAAATGTCTGTTCCACTGATATATAACTTATATAGGTAGTAGATTAATTTTATCTTAAAAGTCCAAAAAACCTTTGGCTGAAACAAGCGCCCCAAACAATAGTGCAAGTAATGATATAGCGAATTTGATCCCTGCAATTTATTTTCTCGGGTTTGAGGATAACTAACGATATTTTAACCTGTATGTCTGGAGCCATTCTTCTTATAGCAAACATCTCTTTTTTGAATAATATTGCCAGCGCTATCTTGAACAAATAAGCCGAATAAATGCATGCTGTTAATTTCAATAATATAAACTGACATGTCAGTTTAGGTTTATGATATTATTCAATGAGAGCTGCTTAACGTTTATGATATAGTACGGAACCATATGGAATGTTTTCTTTATGTTATTGTTTTTGTTATCCTTCTACAACGAGATCATTTTCAAAGCATTTGACAATTAGTTTTCGGAACTCAAAAAGATGCATCCAAATATGCATAGTTTATACATTTTGTTTTTATAAATGACTGGAAACACGAGCAGTTTGAATATCTAATAACTATTTTTTTTAAAGCTAATTCCATAGTCCATAGTAAATATGGGCTCGTTTGAAAGGGACACTGTCTATAAGTAAGCAGATTTTGAGCATAGCCAAATAACTGTCTAAATATTTTTCAATGAAATGTATACATGAAAACATAAGCAAAGAACCAGATAAGCCTGTAGTAATACATTCCTGAGTTTGAAAAAAAAAAGATTTTTTAAAATTTGTAAATAATGTTGGACCCACGTTATTTAATTTTTTGCTGATCACATGGTACAATAATGTTTATATATTGCATCTCTTATGTAAAACAACTGGCCCGGTTAGCTCAGTCGGTAGTGAGCTCGGCTACGTTCGCCTATTATTACGCGCAAGTGAACTTTTAGTGTGGGTTACGAGTTCAAATACTGATAAAGTGATCCTTTGGGAGCAACAAACACAATTAAGAGAACAAAGCAGCAGACTCGGTTTTATTGAGTCTGTTCATGAGGAGTAATGAAAGAAGCAACACTTCTCACGCCCCTCAACACCACGAAGCAGTAGTTCTTTTTGTTGTACCGCTATTGAATTCCGCTATTGAATTCCGTGTTAATTCAGTAAATATTCAATAACTGTTGGTGTGTTATGTTTGTCAACGTATTTATTTTTAATTTTCTCATTTAAAATAATCTTTAGGGGTCATAATGTACACGCTCTGCTCACAACCAATGACATACCTAGCATATCGTGGGAGTAAAAATGAAATTATTCTCACATCGAAACTGCATGTAAGTCATAATGTCGGCATTCTATTTGTGCTTGGTTAGTTTTTCTCATGCAAACTGGGTATTCTGTTTCGGCGCGTTTCTTGTGTATATATATTGTGGCGGGCTATTGTTCTGATCACTTGTATTTGAGCAGACTATTAGTGTGTACCCTCAACCCACACTTCACTATGCTATAATATAGTATATATATATATGTGTATATATGGATACTATACTATATGTACATTATTTTATATTTTTCAATACCGTAGAGAATTAGTTTAGATGATTATAATTACGTTTTTTATGGAAAGGGTATATTTATCTCCTTTTACATATGTATGCATGTTGTATAGTTATCTCCGTGCATATATACATATCTCCAATCTATTGAATATGTATTTTTATATTTGTTTTAAATAAATTTCTTAATCGTTTTCAGAAGAATTCCTTCCAACACTGGTTCCTGTACTTGGAGGGGACCTTTATCTTCTCACGATTGAACTTTGATCAGATCAGAACAAGTTCTGTTTGAAATTCTGTGTTTAGTATCTGCCGGAATATAAACGCCTATTATATGAGATTTTTTATATTGTTTTTACATGTTTGATGATTCGAGAATAATTCATTTACTCAAGACATTAAGAGTGAGTAAGTTCTTATTTTATATGACTAAGGTCAATAAGGGCAGGAGTTGATGTTCAGTAAGTATTCTCGATATTGATGCGGTATAATTACGAAACACGAAAAAGATCATCTCTGGCCTTTGCCAAGTCAATGAGTACCTTCTTTGTGTCTTTCTAGGCTATTTTTTTTATTTATATATACACCAGCATCTGTGTGGTTTACTTATACTGCCTATTAATTCTGGTTAGCGGGGATTTCTTTATTTACAGTGTTATTGGGATGGCAGTAGGCTAAGTGTGAGGTTTGTTGCACACTAGAACCTGGTTAAACCCCAGCGGCCTTGTTTTGCTAATGACCGTGCCCAGGCGTAGCCCTATTGTCAACCCTTTTGTGTTTGAGATGTCGTATTTGGCCTTTTCTTTATCTTTGAAGTTGTTCTTTGTTTCTGTGTGTGTTTGTGGTTGACTGTCGTCATTGAATCCCACTTTTCCTGTTCGCATTTTTATATCTATATTATTTATATATATCAGTCTTAATTTACTACAACAGGAACAGACATTATTTTTTTTACAGACTATGTATATTGATGAAGCAGTTTCGGTTAGAACAAATGTCTTTTGCAGAACTCATTTGGTAATAATTCATTGGAGATAATAATTTAAGTCACATAAACCGACATTACAAAGTAGATCAAATCTTTAGATTATGCTTAAAATCAATTAAAGCAATTTGCAGGAACACAAAAAAACAAAAATCGGACAGGGAAAGTAGCAATCAATGACGACAGTCAGCCACAAAACACAAAAACAAACACGCAAACAGACACACGAGAAGGCAAAAGTAATAAAAAATGCAAACGACATCACAAACACAAAAGGGTTGACAATAGGGTTTCCGCCTTGTAACGGTCAGTGGCCAAAAAGGTAACTGGGTGTTTGAACCAGGTTCGAGGGTGCAACAAACCTCACACTTACCCTATTGTCATCCCAATTAAACGGGACAGTGTCAATAAAGAAATCCCCGCCATTACATATTCTCTAGATGCATTTATGTTCTTTCTGTATTAACGGAAATGCGTTGTCAATGAGCTGTATGCATGAATATCGAAATGAAAATCTAACCGCACATTATAATCGTCTAAAAATGGTGTTTCACCGAATAAATACAGGCACATTTTAAACAAGATTCTGGTCAAAACTCTATTGTCTACGTGTTATCTAGATCCTTTACATTTATTTTACATATCATTTATCTATAATCCGATTTATATATATATACGGGATGGATTAAATTGTGTATTATTGATTTTATGAATATTGAGTTCTGCTCAACCCGGGGCTAGAGGGCGTGAGCGGTAGCTAGCATATTTCACTACCGCTCATGAACAGTCTCAATCAAACTGAGACTGCAATATTTCGCATGTGTCGTGCTCGGCCGTTTCCAAAGGTCCATTATTATACTCTTTTATATAGTCTGCTTTCTTGTTACAATATCAGATAAAATCGGATGGTAGACGTTTTTGTACAGTGCATTACACTAGCTTGAAACCCCGCAGTTACCATTTTCCACTGACAATTACATCACTGTGACCCCATGTGGCACCTTTTATATATTGTATCTCAAATAAAATGCACATTTATTGCCGTTGTAAAAATTTATTAGTGTAACAGCTAAAGAAATATGAAAGTTGCAGTTACATATTTGCTCTATACATTATTTAACTTCTTGATAAATGTAAATTATAATTATATATAGCCCTATTGTCAACACTTTTGTATTTGTCATGTCTTATTTGGCATTTTATTCATCTTTAAATTTGTTCTTTGTTTCTGTGTGTGTTTGTGGTTGACTCGTCGTTGAATTCTGCTTTTCCTGTTCGATCTTTTATATTTATATTTAATCCACCCATCTTTTTCAAGGTTACACAATAATTAGCAAAGTAACATCCAGCTTGCTGTATTGACAATCCTCAATATAAAGAGGCTATTTCTATTAATCGTCTCACTTGAAAGCTATAGGTTAAATCAGATGAAAGAAACGAGTGAGTTATGATTCTAATTTAGTATTGATCTTTACTCTGAAACAGACAGTTGATTTTTCGTGATCCTTGTCAGGGGATTACTATGTAGAGAGATATAACATGATAACGTATGCTATGCATGCAACTTTTAAATGATTTTTGACTTCATTTGTAAGTACACTGAATTTCTTTCCGTGGTTATTTCCTAAGAGATTTATTGATATTTATTGGTGTGTCTTCGTCTACTTTTCTATGATGTGGTTAGATTGTCTGCACCCTATATTGTATTTGCTTTAATGGCAGTATAGATTTATTACATTTCTATGGGTGAAAGATAAGGATTTCTAAGTGAAAGAAAATGCATAATCACCAAATATGTTTAACTAACTCGGAACACAATTATAACTAACTGTGATGTTGGATCATGACGTCAAACACGTGTAAAGACGTTGACGTCATTTAATGAGAGCTTGGCCTGTTTTTCAACAAACTCCGAATAGGAGATGCGAAGCGCCGAGTGAAGGAGGGTTTGGGAGTATGTGTCCAACTTCCACAAGAGGGTTCAGAGGGTCTCCAGGGACTCCCTTTCAGCTATATTTTCCATCTTTGTGCCAAAATTGTGCCCTTACATGTAGGCGATATTTGTCAGGAATATATACATTTCATGCTCTTAAGAAGTTGGTAATTTTCCTCCTTAACCTATTCCCATCTTTTTTGTTTTCAACTGTGTAGGATTATTTATTTTTTCCAAGTTACTCCCAGGATTAAGAGAGTATGTGAAGCTACGCTCCTGTCATACAAAATTCATTTAAAAAGAGTATGATAATGGACCTTATGGAAACGGCCGCGCACGTAAAATGTAATAAATGTTGGGTCCGATTATAAGGAAGTCCTTCACTCGATAGCATCACTGTTGTTTTTGTTTATTTCACTCATTCGCATCCGCTCGTTCGTGAAAAGAACCTAATGCATATCATATCATGAAGGATTTCAATATAATCGAACCAAACATTTAAGTAATCTCTGTACCGTCAGCAATCATCACGGAGCGAACATATACTGAAGAGAAGATGAGTGTTGATTAGAACTGCCATCTAGAGTCAGGAGTACATAATAACATAAAACACGTTTGTACAAACACAAATAAAATGGCTATTGCAAGAATGAAGTGGTTACAGTTTAAAGAATAAACAAATCATAATAATAAAAAACATCCATCATGGAAGTTGTAAACACGAACATTGGCAAATCTAAATATATATACACAAGTCGAACAGGAAATGTAGCTACGTACACACAATACTGTATTGTTATACAGCCAAATTAAGCATTATAATGCACGCGTTTTGTTTGTTTGTTTATTTTAAATGTTGTTTACGATGCAATGGAGTACATTGTAGAGAAAGAAAAATCCATGATAGCAGTGCCAACAGGGTAGCTGTTTCCTGTTATTAGAGTTATCTTCCCATTTTAAATAAAAATCACGTTTATTTAAAAGATCGTTTTCTCTGAAACCCTAAGTGCTAGAGATATAATGCATGTGGCATAAGCTTATGGCCAGCTACAATACACAATTACAATTTTGACCCTTGTCATATTTGGCCCCGCCCAGGGGTCACATATTTACATTGAGTTATATAGGACAATCTTTTAAAAACAAACCAGTAGAAAAAGCGTGTGGTTCTCTACCAAATTTGCTAAACTGGTGACCCTGGGGTTATATTTGGCCACGCCCCAGGGGACGCATATTTGCCAAGAGTTATATATAAACATCTTTAAAAACAATCTTCTCTGAAAGTACCACAGCTTGATGTCTAATAATTTGCATAAAGCATAAGCTTATGGTTCTCTAATAAGTCTATTCAAATGGTGACCTTTGACTCAACTTTATATGTCTTCTTGTTTATGACTTGCAGTTGTATTTTTCTTTATAAAATCACTTCAGACTTAGGGTTAAGAACACCTATATTTATCAAGAATGGGACTTTTGATGAGTTATTACATTATAAAGACCTAGATTAATTAAAACAATTCAAACTGTTATCGTAAGTAAATGTCTAATTTAACGATCGCCAATTTTATATATCTACCCACTAAAACCACAAAAGAGATCGCTGTATTATCATGGCAAGACAATTTATTGACCAATTTGGTATTCACATGAAGCGTTGGATAAAATACATTGGCTACTGCAGCTTTGTCAGCAACAGTGTCAGCATCTATATATACCTAAAATGAGGAAAATAGTCCTATTTCAACCACAGCCAGCACTCAAACGTAATTGCACCGTAAGTTAACACTGTACAACAAACTAAATAAAAAAACACTAAATTAAGGAATGAAATGCGCTTTTTTGGTTTTCATTGGGGTATACAAAGTATTTGGGTGGTTTAAAGTGTGTAGAGTCCAATGAAAACCAAAAGAGCGCATTTCATTCCTTATATATACATAAATATTTACTTTTAAAATGGCATTTCTCCTCTATTTACTATTTATTTCGAAAAAAATAGTTAATTATACGCGGATTTTTATGGAGTAAAATGTAACAGCCGTTACGATCGGCAACACTTTAGACACACCCCTCATGCGCAATATTCTATTAAGTTAAGCTCCGCCCATCATCCAATGAAAACCGTTAAAGGGCATATCATTAGGTATTCCGAAGGTAATGGTATTCATTAGAAAATTAAATGCAGCGTGTCAAATAAGATTCATCGTAGCTAATGCAATAGCGATGTAAATATTAGTCAATTAAATAGTTAAAGAGTGGTGTATACAGGGTACTGGTAAGCGACTTGGAACGGTCAGTGAACAGGTTAACTTAAATTGATGTTATGTGTACATAACCTCGCTGTTAACTCGTCTTGACAATACAGTGTACATAATAGTATATCCCATCAAAAGGAAAACTTTGTCGTGTCTTGCCTTTTAGTTATCTTTAAAATTGTTGTTTATTTCTATGCGTTCTTTTGGTTTGACTGTGTTTTGTGAATGCTGCATTTTCTGTTCGACTTTTATATTCACTTTTCGTATTAACAATATGATATAATACATGTTGTATGGGCTCATGAACAAAGAATTTCCTTAATTATCGAACAGTGCATAAATACAACGTGTAGTTTTAATTGATTTCAATCATTTTCTAAACTAATGAACTTAAAAATGTCGATTAACGTGACCTAAATTATATTTCCATGATGAATAGAATGCGGTTTGCATAATTTACACATTCGTCCTAACCGGAACTGCCTTGTCAGTTTACGTAGTCAATAAAATATTACCTGTTTCCATTGAAGCTGTTCCAGCTTGAAACCTATAAGTAATATGATCTACATTAAAACTATTCCTCGTGTTTCGGCACCATACCAGATAAATATAGAGAATATTTAGTGGCCATAAACTCTTCCTACATCGACTTCATTCATCTTAAATTAGGTAATGTTTTAGTTATTCGCACGATATTCTAAGAATTTGGCTGAGAGAGTGTCATTGGGGACCACTAAGTGTTTGTAAAGGGTCAGTGGACTTGTACTATCACTTGATAATTTCAGCTCATGTGTTATGATTTGACGTCATGAGGTCATGCCTGGGCGCTAGTCGATATTACTAAAACACATAGATGCTCATGTACATATATACATGTGGGAAAATAGAGACAATGGTAGCCACCAATAATGTACTAAATGACAACAATGAAACCAACTGGTTTATTAAGGTTTCGATATACTGAAAATGAAAATGACATCGTACACAAAGGAACTTAACGTAATAATAGTTTGTAAATGTTTGATTTGTTTTTTTGTTTAAATGATTACATCGTTAGAGAATTAACCTCCTTTTATATGAAAAAATGAGATATAGGGTCATGAAATGTGCTGATAAAACACGTAAGATGACTCAAAATCTGCTCAAAGAAATACACTTCTTAAGATTAGTAAGAAATAATATAAAAAAGAATAATAGCTTGACATATTTATTGCAAATGTTCCGTTTATAATAAATTAAAACATGGACACACCCAAAAATTCTCTCTTTCAACTGTAATTCAGCGTTGATATGTATAAACTATTTCGAAATGTCTTTTGAAAACGCATTTGCAGTGGTAATTATTGTAAAACTTTGTGGTTGACTGTCCTCCTTGAATGCTACTTTCCCTGTCCGATCTTTTTATATTTCTTTTGATGTCAAAATAGTAGGCATGTGTAAGAATTAGGAACATAAAATGATGCACTAATTTAAAGTATTTAACAAAATACCTAAATACCTAGGTGTATAAGTGTTATATATATTATTCTTTTTTAAGAAAATACATCGTCTTAAAAGGTTTAAAACGTGTTCATGCAATAAAAGCAGACGATTTATTTCATTACATGACAGTTCTCCAAGATCTGCTTTATCTTTAAACATGCCCTTTTGAGCAAATAATTACGAATGTGTTTATTCGCAACTTCACATAGATTCACACAATTGTCAAAAATTTCAAAATTAAACAAACATTAGCAAAGTGTAAATCCATTGTTGCAAGGTAGATATAAAATAAATACTGAAAAGGTGATCCCTTAAAAGCAACGAACACACACAAGAGAGAAAATTAGCAGTCTCGGTTTTATTGAGTATGTTCATGAAAGGTAATTATAAGATTCAACACCTCTCTCCTATCACCGGCTTAAGCGATATTCTACTTAAAGCAACGCAGAATGGGCTTGATAATCCCAAAGGACCAGTAAATAATAACACTACTGATTTGTAGTCGGGGCGACTTTTTATGGCCGCCACACAGCACTAAACAAACGCTAGTGTGAATGTCAATAAATACTGAAAATGTGATCCCTTTGAAGCAACAAAAACAATCAAGAGAGAAAAGTAGCAGATTCAGTTTTATTGAGTCTGTTCATGAAAGGTAATTTTAAGATGCAACAGTCGAACAGGAAATGTAGCATGCATAGAACACATTCAACCAAAACACGCAAATACCCTAAAAGAAATAGATAGAAACGACGAACAGGACATGTAGTATTCAAGGACCTCAGTCATCCAAACCAAAAGAATAAATAAACAACAATTATAACAAAGGAATAAATAAACAACAATTACAACAAAGGAATAAATAAACAACAATTACAACAAAGGAATAAACAAACAACAATTACAAGGATGAATAAAAGGCAAGGTTTATGACATCACAAACATAAAATGGTTGACTATAGAGCGTACCGCCTTGGAACGGTCAGAGACAAGAAAGGTCGCTGTGGGGTTAAACCAGGTTCTAAATTTCTCGGGGATCATCACCATGTTGTTACAAGTAAAACATATAACGAAACTCTAAAACTAGGTAAAGGACTAGGTTTGAAACGGGTGGTATTCGAGGAAAAGTTCAAGTTGGAAAAAACTCTATCAATGTATATACCTATCCAAAGTTGAAAGAAAAATCTAGAAAAAGCAGTGTTTGATTAAAGTGAAAACCGAAACATAGAGTTACCTCCCTTGTAGTTTGCGTAGAGTGAACTGATATGGTAAAAATTAGTTTATTAGGCTACATTTTTGGACTAAAAACGTAATGGGATTAAGATTTCGTTCATTTTTCTTCCTATCTCCCCCTTTTTCAAGTACCTTTCTAAACAACATAACTCATGTGTGTAAACATTTTAATTTTTGAAAAATAAGGTAAGCCAACATCTTAATTTTTACCTTGTTTGAAATATAGTTTTATTGCAAAACATGTATGCAAGTTTCATCCAAATTCAAATAGGAAGCAGAATGGGACCTTATCATACCTAGTCCTTTTAAAGGCGGGCAGTGTTGAATTGAACCATCTCATTTTATCGCTTTAAAATAAGCATTGGTATGTGATCTTTGTTTTGTTTTATTTGCCTCAACTGTCACTGTCGCAGCCAGTCTATCTGTTTTTCTGCGAAACGCTTTCCGGAACAGTGTCATCGTTGCTCCCAGTGGTTTAGGAAATGTGTTATTATTCTGTCAGTTTTAAATAAATACGTGTAGATAAAGTAATATCAATACATACAACTCCTAAAGTGAGTTATTTTAATGTCAGGCTGGTGAAATGCAAATATTCTTTCTCACTATTTTATTCACTGAAAAGTAATATTTAACACGGATAGTAAACATATAAACACCGCAAATAAGGTGGAATAACTATTGTTTGCTCTTTTGGCTTGTCATTAGTACCAATTATACGAATCTGACCGATTCACTTAAACAAAACTTAATTAGGTATTTCATTTCTCACGGTTTCCTAGTCAGTTCGCGAAACCGCTATATTTTCTCGAAAACTACGATAATAACATTAGCGTCAACATGTTACAATTGTTTGATTGTAGTTTTACTTCTCTGTGCGAATATACCCCTTCTAAATGGCATTATAATGAAGGCAGTATTGAGAATTAGAAATGCAATTTATTATGGTGTATTTATAGTCGAACAGAAAATGTAGCATTCTAGAACGGCAGTTCGTAAAACACGCATCGAAACAAACAACAACTAGAAATGTGTCCATGGGACACGGATTCCCCAACTGAAAACAATCAGTGTAAAACGTAAAATTTGATGAACAAGTGGCAGTAACTCTGGTAATATTTGGTTGATTTTAACGCAGAATCGACATGCACATTTTGATATCATAGGTAAGCATCCTGTTAGGTTTGAAAAGAAACGGAGGAAAGCTGTGAAAGGAGATAGATACATAAACAAATTTAACGAAAGATTAGACGGGAAAAGGGTCATACGTCCAGTAATACTTGGTCGATTTCGACGCCGAAACAATATGCACATCTTGATATCATAGGTAAGCATCCTGTGAAGTTTCAAAGCAATCGGTTGAACAATGTGGGAGTGAATAGACACAGAATACATTTTGACATGCAATTTGACGAAAAAGGGGTCATAACTCCGGTAATACTGGATCGATTTAGACGCCAAAACGATATGCATATCTTGACATCATAGGTATTCATCCTGTAAAGTTTCGAAGCAATCGGTTTAAAAGTGTAGGAGGGGACAGACACCCAACCCTTTCGAGACGAAAGGACGGACGGAAGGATGAAGTAAGGACGGATTGACGGACGGGTGGACATGGCTAACGTTATATGCCCCCTCACCATTCGGTGTTGAGGGTATAATAAAAGGCAAGGCGTGTGACATGACAAACATTAACGGGCTGACAATGAAGCTACCGCCTTGAAACGGGCAGTGGCACAAATGCCGTTGGGGGTTTAAAACAGGTTCTAGGCTACCCCAAAGCTCCCATTTATCCTTTTGTCATCCCACTGAAACTGAATAGTGTAAATAAAGAAAACCCACGAGGCTATTTCCTGTGACAAACCAGGCAACACTAATATACGATATAAGTATAACACTAAGATGTTCATGTATATATGAATATACAAGACAAAACATATTAGCAAAATTAAGCAAGTATTCATTGCCTTGGCAGAAGGCAGATCATCAAAGGAATAAACTATTAAGAGTACGAGAAGACAAGGTTTGAGACAAACATCAAACATTACCGTCCTTTGCGAATTTAGGAAGATCATTGGGCCCACAATGTGTCCGGTCATCGCATAATCAAAGATGAAAGCATAGTGGCGAACTATAAATGGGTCAACCACTAAACATGCAGTGCGTTGCAAAATGTCATAACATCTTTTGATAAACAAATGTAACTAGAGTTTTCTTTTGAGAAAAGCAGATGCCTCCCACACTGCACAACCTTGTTAAGTTTGATAGTGGATAGGGTACAACCTTGTTAAGATATGTTGGGAATTGAAAAGGGAATCAAAGTGTTTCATCGCACAATCAAAGGGAAAAGCATAGTGTAATTAGCTTCGAGTCGCATGAGCGACTTGTTATTATTATAGAGCATTCTCAACAAATGGTACAGTTTAAATAAAATATATTTACACATTTGCTTTGTTAAGTTTGTAAATGACGTCACAATTGAAGTTAGGGTGCGATGATCCTTGTCGCAGAAGGGTTCTTAAATATATCTTTAATTCAAAGGTAGATGATATTTACAATCATACTAAAATTGATGATATGGTAAATGTAGATATGCCTATCGTATGTAACCTGGATTAAGAAGCTAGTTAGTTGAAGTCATGAAATTGAAACAAGCAAGCGGAAAACAAATATTTAAGGTGATAAACGAATATCCTGTATGTCCATCAAGAAAAGAAGAAACATAATCAGAAAGGTTAGCTTTGCTGAGTTGAAGTACGTTATTTAGAATATATATTGTATTCACCGTAGTAGAGAACACATGACTTTTAAAAATATTGTCGGAAAAGCGTGATTAAAATCCCTATCTCGCCATCAACAGTCACATCAGATGCAAACTGTTTCTAAACCTACTGACGACAATGTTATCTACATAACAGTATATAAATATATACTTAATTGACATGCATATATTACATATGAACATAAGACCTAGATATAGTTTTAAACAACGTTTTTTTATGCGCATTGTTTATTCTGGGAAGTAAGTAACACACAACTAGTGGGTGTAGCGTCGATATATGCAACAAAGTGACTTTTTAGTCACAAAGGTGTGCATATGTTTAAAGTTCAAATAGTAGACATGTAATATTGCATGAAACATTGTGATATTATGTAACACATATTAATTCCTTTAATTGCATAATGAAACTGATATAGAATAAAGCACTATAAAATTAGATGTACTAAATATTATTATGCAATATTACGTAATCTAAGTTGTTACACGATTTGTCGTTAATTGGAAATAACTGTTTTTTATATTAAAAACATTAATGGTGTTTATATAATTTTTAATTAGCTATGGCGATTTTCGCCTAATCTTTAAGCTTAGACGTAGAATAAAGTCAATACGAGCGCTATGATATAGTGTGCATTTATATATTTATTATTTTTTGTAGGGTGGTTGATTGGGGATTGTGGCGGTTTTAGAATTTTCCACTCCGACTGGCTGTTGGAAAACACAGAGCCTGAATGGGATATGTTACAGATAACCCTTGTGATGATGGGGGCCCGCCCCTGCTGTTTTAATAAGCCAGTGGTATTCGTGTTGCGTTATAAACACTGAAGCGCGTAACGGGTTTATAAACCGGGGTCCAGGCCGTACGTACAGAGAACACACGCTTTGCATAAATATCCAATTACTTCCCAATTAGATTATTTATGCGCATTGTTTATTCTGGGAAGTAAGTAACAAACAACTAGTAGGTGTAGTGTCGATATATGCCACAAAGTTACTTTTTATTCACAAGGGTGTGAATATGTTTAAAGTTCAAATAGTAGACATGTAATATTGCATGACACATTGTAATATTATGTAACACATATTAATTTCCTTTAATTGCATAATGAAACTGATATAGAATGGTGCGATCCTGACATAAATGTACACGTGAATAACAAATAACATTAAACCACTAACTGTGCGCCACTTGTTGCAGATTTGTTTTTGTACTGCTATGAAAGAGATTTTATGTTGAGTTTGTCACCTGCTAGCCAGGGTGAAATTATTGATGCCTTTAATAATACTTCTCGGTATCTTGATGACATACTCAATATTGATAATCCGTTCTTTGCTCATATGGTTACTAACATTTATCCACCAGAGTTCACGTTGAATAAAGCCAACAGTTCGGATACAGTAGCAGCATTTCTCGATCTTCATTTCTCGATTTCAAATGATTGTATTCATACTAAAATCTATGATAAGAGAGATGATTTCAATTTTAACATCGTTAACTACCTCGTGCTACCTCATATTGGGTGTATATCTCCCAGCTCACTCGATTTGCTAGAGCGTGTAATGATATTATAGACTTCAATGATCGTAATCAAGTTATTGCAAGTAAACTTCTTCAGCAGGGTTTTCGTTATCACAAACTACGTAGATCTTTCTCTAAATTCTACCGCCGCAATGAGGGCCTGCTGGAAAAGTACAACACCAACCTCAAAACACTTCTGCGACTAGGCATATCACAACCCTCATTTTATGGAGATGTGGTCTATAAACTTCGAAAGTTAAAGGGGTCTGACGGGTTTCCTGACCGCTTTACAAATTTAATCAGGAAGTCCGTCAGAAAACGATATAACCCTTTGGTTTTACAGCGCACTGCATGTTTAGTGATTGACCCCTCTACAGTCAGTCATACGCTTCACTTTTCACTTGTGCGATGACTGGACTACCTCTTTGGACTCTATGATTGTACTTACTGAAACCCCAACTAAGGGAGGTGGGTGCATGAGCTTTCGTCCCTCGGGTTTTCTGGTTGTACCCTAGATTGGTTTTCTATTTAGCTGCAACTACTATGGTTGTTAAGTACGATTCTGGATACATCCTGAGATGTTTATTATTTTGTATGTATATCTTTAGTTAGTTTCTCTGGATGTGGACTTTATTGTTAGAGATTTCCTTTTGATGGGAAATAGTTTCGTTTACACTGTCTTGTCTAGTTGGGCGCTGACGACAGGATAATAGCGAGGATTGTGCGCATATAAAATCGATTCAAGCTAACCAGTAGGCCTTATCGCCTACTGACCGTTCCAAGTCGGTAACCCTGTCTTCACCACGCTTTCTGTTGTTTTTTGTCTCTTTCATTGTAGTTTCAAGTCCTTGTTTGCAGTACAGTGCGGACCTACGATGCCATTGCGTTCGGACGCTGTGGTTTCTATAGGACCCTATATATCATTTTCCGTCGAATGTACGACTTCAAAATGTCTCTTACAAGTGGACCTTTGGAAACGGCCGGACCCGACACATACGAAATATATGTATATCCATGTAGTTTATAAACAAGAACGACCCTACATGAACACATGGTAAGGTCACTCCCCGTGTGTACGAATACAACCCCACATGAACCCATGGTGGGGGTCAATATTTGATAATGAGTCTAGTTTGAATACAACAAAATGCCGCTCTATAATAAGGCACTTAACGCCCTGATGTATGAGAGGGCACTAAAATCTTGCTTTATAATCGGGAACTTGACGCCTCGATGTATGAGAGGGCACTAAAATACCGCTCTATAATAAGGCACTTAACTCCTCTATGTATGAGAGGGCACTAAAATACTGCTCTATAATCGGGCACTTAACGCCTCGCTGTATGAGTGGGCACTAAAACACTGCTCTATAATAAGGCACTTAACGCCTGTATATATGAAAGGGCACTAAAATACCGCTCTATAATAAGGCACTTAACGCCTCTATGTATGCTATTGCACTAAAATACCGCTCTATAATAAGGCACGTAACACCTCTATGTATGCGAGAGGCACCCAAACGACACCGTAGTAAGGCACTTGACCCCTCTATGTATGAGACACTAAACGCCGCTCTATGATAAGGCACTCGACGTCTCTATGTATGAGAGGGAACTGAACAATGCTCTGTAAAAAGGGGGTCTTGATGTAATAAGGCACTTGACGCCTCTATGTATGAGAGGGAACTAAACAATGTCCTATAATAATAAGGCACTAGTCGCCACTATATATGAGAGGAAACTAGACGCTGCTCTTTATTAATGCGCATGGTGCCTCTCTGTATGATATGGTCTTAACGGTTACATGTGTGCGAGGGCACTAGATAACGCTCTTTTCCAAGGCACATGAGTGGGAGTGTACATGATATTTGATAATTGTAAAGAGGGGAGCTTAAAAAGCCTCTATTTATGACAAATGTCTGTACAGTAACAAACTGAAACGGTTTTATGACAGGAATTCAAAACCTCTGAGCCCCAAGGTCAATTAGAGACACAGTAAGAATTCGACCATCTAACAAATTGTGGAAACCTGCTCTCGTAGTTAAAAAGCATAATGAGCGATCCTACTCGGTTATGACAAAAGATGATAATGCCATTTACCGTAGGAACAGACGACACCTTCTTAAAAGAAGGAAAATCATGGTGTCAAAGTGAAGGTTTACCGCCAAAGTGCCGCAAAGAGAAAAAATGCCTCTTCAAATGCCACAAATGTGTTAAAAACAAACCACTTTCATAAATAAAAGTACTGATAAGCGCATCTCGCGATATGGCAGACACATTAAAAGCAAAGTTATTGTGTCTAACAAAACTGTCATGTTAACACCTTCCTGTTGAATGCTCATTAGCCCGTTCAAGGCGGCCACATAATCGGTGTAATCATCATGGAACTACCATACACTTCGAAACATGCTGGATTAAATGCCCATTAATCAACCTCAGTGTGCCGCCGGGAGATGTAAGATAATCAGCAATAAACTGACACTTTATAAAGTCAGATCTAAATGACGTTTGCATGGACCAAAGATCCTCGCAGCCTGTGATACTGGAGATTAATCACCAGTTGCCAAACTGACCACGAACGAATCGTTTGAATATGAACATTAATGAATTATGTTAAGAAATCCTTTATATCTATGAGCTTGTTATACGCATTCTTATATTATGAAAGAACTTATAACTTTGAATTAAAAAGGCAATTGTTGTACTGTCGTCTTATAAAGACTCAATGAACAGACAATAAAACCGAGTCTGGTGCTTTATTCTCTTAATTGTGTTTGTTGCTCCCAAAGGATCGCCTTTATCAGTATTTATTATAACAGACACTCTCTTACCACGCACTCCAGTCTGGAACACTGACTACTGCTGGTCAGTTCCCTATCTACATTACAATGAATAACATTGTAATTACAGATTATTAGTTAGAACAAGTTGTTAGTTCTTAGTTATTTATAGTCGTACATTAACACCGGTAAGACTATCACATAGCATAAACGCCCCTATTTATTACAAAATGGTGCACTGTAATTGCAATAGTCTAGACACTGCTCTGCAATAAGGACTCTATGTACGCCTCTGTATATGAGTGGGAACTATATGCTGACTAAATATTACTCTGAAATAGGGCACTTATGACAAACAGGGGACTAAACCCTGCTCTGTAAAAGCTTATATTCCAGTATTGCTTTAATCTGAAATCATGTCTCAACCGATTATCTATGCCATCATTCATGTAAACATAAACATCGAGACGCCTTGGGCTCGTATGTCCCAATATCAAGGCGTTCAATGCCATTTTAACAAACTACTAATATATTTGTAGTGAATAAGATATAGCGTCACTTGCCTGATATATAATATTCCGCAAAGCTATAATATTCCTTTAAACTTTTTAGAATTTTCCACTCCGACTGGCTGTTGTAAAACACAGAGCCTGAATGGGATATGTTACAGATAACCCTGGTGATTATGGGGGCCCGCCCCCGCTGTTTTAATAAGCCAATGGTATTCGTGTTGCGTTATAAACACTGAAGCGCGTAACGGGTTTATAAAGCGGGGTCCAGGCCGTACGTACAGAGAACAAACGCTTTGCATAAATATCCAATTACTTCGCAATTAGATTATTTAATGTAATATTTCCGTTATTTGGTGGGTTAGTTTCTTAAAAATTCGATGACAATTGGTAAAACAAGACATCCCTTTCATAGAAAATTAAAACAGGTCTTCGTAAAATCTGGGTACACAGTAAATACCGATTGGCATGTACGCTATTTTCTTGTAAAGGATAGTTCCGTACCTGTCTCAATGTTACAAGTTTATTCCAAGCTTCAATGCAAATACACATAATGTACTTCGCCTATCTGCCGTAGTAAATATGTTGTTTTGTCTTTGTCAGTGCTTTTTTATATTCATATATACATCATGTACATGATGTGTTATATTGCCTGTTAATTCTGCCTTGTTTGTTAGAGTATACAACATGGTGAGGATTTATTTAATTTGACAATGTCCCGTTTTACTGGGATGACAATAAGGCCAGAGTTGCTGCTTGTTGCTGGTTGTTTGCATTAATGTGTGTTTTTGGTTGACTTCGTTCTATGAAAGCTACATTTCTTATTCGACATTTGTATCTACATTTAATAGTAAATAGCGTTTCGGTGTCAAGGCTTTATATAGTGTAAATATTCTCAATTAAATTGTATCGCAATAAAACCGATCTTCATTTTATTTTCTATGTAAACGTTGTGTATTATTGTTGGCTAGAAATGTTTTCATTATGTTTGTTGATTTTGAAGAAAAGCAATTAATCATGTAATGCATAAATCTGACATATTGTTGGCGCATGTCATAATCTGCAGAACTAAGGGATTTATATTTTAAATAAAAACCAGCAGATGAATTCAAATGTAAATACAATAGAATTAATTTTGTTGGTTTTCAACAAAATTGAAATGCAGGGTTCCAACATTTTGTAAATGGAGTCAGAATGTAAATAAATACTGAAAAAGGGATCCCTTGGAAATAACAAACACAAACAAGAGATAAAAGTAGCAGACTCGGTTTTATTAAATCTGTTCATGAGAGGTTATGTAAAGTGCAACACCTCTCGCGCCTCCTAGCACCGGCTTAAGCGATATTCTACTTTAAAGTCATAAAGATCGGGCTTGATGATCCCAAAGGACCAGTAAGTAATAACAGTACTGATTTGTAGTCGGGGCGGCCGTAAACTTTTACGGCCGCCACACAGCACTAAACAAACGCTAGTGTGAATGTAGAAAAAAGTTCATTTTGTTTAAAATCGCAATACAAATCGCAATACAGTATTGACAAAATGTTACAGCTATAGTTTATTTCTACCAATCAACTACACCGCATATTTGCATTGACAATAGAAGAAAATCAGAGGTGCTGCTTTATACGTTTTCTTGAGTATATTATAATATTGTAATGCAAACATGCCCAAATCACAACCTACTCTGTGGTGACTTAAACTAATTTTTAACTTACCCCTAGACAAGTAAAATACATGAAACATTCTTCTATTTTTCGCTATGTAGGATAAACATAGGACATCGCCCATAGCGCTAATATAGGCTTCCAAGGGATCCCCATTTCAGTATTTATTATCACACTAGCTTTTGCTTAGTACTGTGTGGCCGTAAAATGTTGACCCGACTACAAATCAGTATACATTGCCTCGTATTTATTGTTGTAATTGTTGTGTGTTTTTTCCATGTGTGTTTTTCTGGTTTTCCCAATTAACAACTCCGTATCGAAAATGGGGAAACATTAGTTAACTCTGTGACAAGATAGATGATTTTAGTTTTGATATTGTTAAATATTCCCACTTCGATTTGGATGATACACGAGCTACTTCTATGTTTCTGAACTTATTTGTTTAATATTCGTAATTCGTAATCTTTGTATAATTGAGAAGCTACTCCATCTGGGCAATCTTTACTATACACTTCTAAACACCTTTGCACAATTTTATCATCGTAACCCTGATCTTATTTCAAAAGTATAAACGTAATTTAAGAACTATTCCGCGACAAGTACTATCACAATCTATCATTTTGCAACGCACTGCAAGTTCAGCGGTTAACCATATATAGTTCATGACTATGCTTTCCCCTTTGACTGCGATGACAGGACAGATGGTGCACCCTATGATGACGTCAACCTAAACCAGAAAAGCTTGTAGCGTTTGATTTTGTTAAATCTGGTTTAGTCGTACCCTTAATGGTTTGTTCCCTTGCTTCTGCCAAGTCGTTGAGTACTTGCTTTGTGGCCGTCTAGGCTGTTGTCTTTTGTATGCATAAATACATGATCATTCATGAGTATACTTCAATTGCATACTAATGCTGCTTTGTTTGTTGGAGAACATAACCTGGGCGGGGATATCTTTATTTACACTGTCTCGTTTTATCGGGATGACAATAGAGTAAGAATGAGATTCGGTGAACACTAGAACCGGGTTTTAACCCCAGCGGCCTTATTTTGCTACTAACCGTTGTTAAAGGCCTTGCTGATTACCATTGTAATTCTTGTTGATTTAGTGCGTGCTTTATTTTGACTGCGTTCTCTGAAAGATATAACTACTGTTCAACTTGTATATCTACTTTTATATATCTACTTTTATGATTCAGCATAACAGTTGTATTGGCATTAGACTTATAGAGGATCTTACATGAGTACTCATTCATTATAGAATTTATTAAACGAGTTGGCAAAATGATTTAAGGCGAGGCTCTTGCCAAGCATTATATCAAGTTCGCTTACGCGTTTAATAAATTCAATAATGAATGAGAACGAATGTTAGATTCTATTTATCAAATAACTGACATATCGACTTTTATTGCATTTGCCTGACGCTTTAACACGCGAAACCGACATAAATCGTGGGAATTGGATTAGTCATTATCGATATTCTTTGACAGCGCATACTACGCTTATTTGCATACTTTTATAACTAGTGGTATATTGAAAAAATAGAATGGTATTATTCCACTCCCACACCGTAAGTTATGTGATAAAATACATAACACCACGGCTCAAACCGCTAATGAAATAAAAAGTCAGCAATAAGGTCATTGTAAAATCTTACTATTTATTCTGTCAATCACAATTCACCACCTATTTCTATATTACAAAACGTGCCCTTGCCGACATATGCCGAGTTGCGCTTAATATGACACGCATTAGAATTGAGCAAGGCAGAATGTCAACACTATGTGGTGAACATTTTATGTACTAATTTGTACCTAAATTGTCTAAATTTATCATAAGCACATTTACATTGTACTGATTCAACCAAGATAACGTCAAGTAAACAGACATATACGAAAGAATGCCAGTCATGTTCACGTTCCATTCTAATAGTCAACAGAATAGCGCCTAAATTAGATAATGTTTGTTATCTTATTGTCAACTTTATTCACTCATTGTATACCTTTGTTGACCCTTTGTACACCCTAAGCAAAATATAGCATACACGAACATATTAATATGGAAACGTAAAGTGTCTGCTGATAATACATGTAAGAAGCATTGGCTCTGCCTCATGTCTCTTATTTTTCAAAGACGACATCACCCAACCTATGCAGATTGTATACTTCATTTCGTGGATATTAAGTATTGCGTATGCCAAATATGTAAACATAATGTACTGGCGTAAATCATTTTCGTTGGAGATTATTTGATACTACTAATACTATCAACAGCAGGTATGCAGGTCGAACAGAAACCAAAACAACTAACCAAAACTAACCAAAACAACAGGCATTCAAAACAAAACAACAACTATTAACCCTTAACCCACTAAGCACGACTATAATAGCCTTTGTGTCCATTATGAACCCAGATCAGTCTGCGGGTAAGTCTCAGGCTGATGAAAATTTACGGCTGCTGATCAGTCATTTTTGCCCAAACACCGTATTGTCACATAAATGGAATGATCTTAAGTCAAAGAAAAAACAGTCCATTATATGTATATATAGCGGGTTAATGGTTAAAGTTTTGTCAACATATTTACATGGATCTGAAATAAAACACTTTCATAAATTGTATAACATTTAGACAGTTATGCTAATATTTGCGCAATCATTGTTTTAACTCATACAATTGAAGATATATACATGATTGTTATATAATGTATCAGTGATGTACGGATTAGTCGATTGTAACCGATCATCAGTTATATGGTCATTCGATTATGATGATCGATTATGAACGTCTATAACCGATCATCGGTAAAATGGAAATATGCACTGAAAGTAATGTTATAATAGAAGTGAACATGATTATCTAGGAGAATCCACTTGCGAAAATGAATAAAAGTGAGGGTTAAATACAAGCAGAGTATGTGACACAACATACATGGAATAGTTTACAACTATTTAATTCCTTAGAAGTCAATGGTTAGAACTATTTATCAGAGAGAGTGACTACTGACCCGAGAATGGTACTATTGTCACTCCCGAGGATAAATAGTTCTAACCCATTGACTCCTAAGGCATTCAATAGTTGTTTTATTATATATCATAAAGTATAACAGTTTTGATTTGTTACGTCCAAGATGGCCGCCAAAATGTGATACAGTTATAATAATTATTTTGGTGCATAACACTCGTACCAATAAAGATATACTTCTATAAATTTACAGGTATGTGTGTCCTAGATAGACAATTTATCTGATGTAACATTTAGTAATGAATGGCAAAGTTCAAGGTCACAGTCAAGGGTCAAAGGTCAAGTTTGAGCTCTTAGTGTCTTCGTGTCTATTTGGTTTATTTTAAAACATACAAACAGAGATGTGTAGAAGGATTGACACTTGATCATGTTAGATCATGTTAGAGTAATATCCTAGGAATATGTCTAGCCCTGTTGTAGTCATGAATTGTGGTAGCACTGAAAGGGTATTCAAGATGGCGTCCAAGATGGCTGCCAAAATGTGATACAGTCATGATAACTGTTTTGTTGCATAACAGTTGTACCATTAAAGATATTATTATATACATTTACAAGTTTGTGTATCTTAGGTAGACAAATTATCTCATGCAAGATTTTGTAATATATGGAAAAGTTCAAGGTCACAGTCAAGGATCAAAGGTCAAGTTTGATCTTTTTTTGTATCTATGCTTTCATGGTTTATTTTGAAGCACACAAATAGGGATCTGTAGAAGCTTTGACAGTTTATCACGTTAAAGTAATATCCCAGATATATTTATAGCCCTGTTACAGTCATATACTGAGATAGCCCTAAACAGTTATTCAATATGGCGTCCAAGACGGCCACTTAAATGCGACATACCTGTCCTATGCTAAACACAAGCTCTCATTGAAGGGCCAAATGCCATATAAAACTCTGTGTATGTTGTAAAGGAGCTGCCAATATGTTATTTAGAGCTTCACGAGTATTTGTATACATCCTAACATGTATTCCATACTACATGTTAATGTCCTAGTCTCAATTTGGAAACACAGTCAGGGGTCAAATACATGGAATAATATTAGAGACCTTTCTGCTGCTTAATCTACACAGATATAAGAACGACTATTAATGCTACATGTACCTTTACAATGTGATGACAAATACATCCCAGTTCAGCAATATGAAGTAAAGGCTAAAGTGAATTGCCGAGTTAAAGAGACATTTGACGATGACAATTTGTACTGTCTACAATGCACGTTTCCATAATAGTGACTTAAAATTATCCCTTTGATATTATGTTTAAGGCTGTTTCATGTAGGTGATAGAATTTAATTTAGTTTGATTCCTTTGACTAAACTGCCAGTATCTTATTTCGTCTGCAGGATCCCTAACATTTTTGAAAACATATGAAGCGCAAACAAAATTGTCATTGGACAATGCATTTTCCAAATATAATACCCCATCTTCTAGTGGAATGAAGTACTACTGGTTCTTTAACATATTTATGGTATATATGTTTTGCCTTTTCCAGATAGTGCACTAGTACTATCACACCATGTTATTGAATGAACACAAGAACGTGCATGAAGGGCAATGGGATTTTACGTCAAGATATCGTATGAGGTTATATTCGGACAGCAATCTCAGAGGAATTTTAGATGAAGGATAAATGTATGCCTCCGCCAGGGCGCGAACCCAGGCGGAGCTGAGGTCAGTAGCTCTAGGGCTGAAGGCCTATATCCACTGAACTACCTAAGCCGATCATAGTTTTTTCTGGGCCCGTGTGCTTTTTTGTATTTGTCGACGTTTATATCTATAGTTTATCAGTTAGAGAGTTAAATGCGTATGCACCGACTTTAATGACATAGTTACTATTGTACTTGCCACTGCGGAGTAGGTGTGTTATCAGCTGCAATTATTCCTTCCAATGCATTTGACGAACATTTTGTCCACGTCCAGCTTTAATCAACTCAGTTCTATCGTATTTGTCGAAAACTATATCGGATATATCGCAACTGTCTTGTTTAAGGGACGTGGTAACTATTTTCCAGTATTTATTTGATATAACTGTCTAAATTTCGAAGCACTATATTAACTCTATCTAAATGAGTTAGCACACCTTTTTCGAAGCAGTGAAACAAGTACATCAGTAATTCTGTCAAACAGGCCAACTTAACAACATGATGGTGCAACGTTGAGACAGAAATATAACATCGTGATAATGTTCTCATTCATGCTATTTAATGCCCAGCTTGCCTCTGAGAACTCGGTTAACAGTAGTTATAAATTCACGAGATACCGATGTTGCCGTATTAAATGTATACACATGTAACACTCTACATTTTAATTAACTATGGTTCCGAAACCTATCAGTTGTTTGCGCTTTATATGTCTCAAAGGACGTTGGGGATATTGCAGACGGTATTACATACTGGCTGTGATTTGAAATCGCCTTAGATGTCCAAAGAATCTTCTCACAAGTATTTACAAAATGTTTCCTTTGCCTAGCAGATCAAATGTAAATGTGAAAATATTAAAGAATCAGTTTTTGATGAAGATGTCTCAGAAGTGGAATCAGATTAAGATATTTGAAAGTACATCTATATGAAAGTTGAACAGAAATGTTGAATTCAAGGAACTGTATGTGATATATATTGCTGTGATTGAAGGTATGAACTAGACGTACAGTCATTTTTGGTCAGCAGTGACAGAAGACAAATGCTATTATTGATGTATAGTATTTCCTTTAGGTGTCTCTGTTCTAAAGTAACACTTATTTCACTAGCTTTACAAGTTGATACAATTCAAGGTTACTTGAAGATATGTATGATATGTTTGTAACTGTTATTTCCAATATCCAAACTGAACGTAAAAAAAAACACACACAAAAACAACAATATAACATAAACAGCGGATTTTAAGTGAGATTTAAGATATATTTCATACATGTAAAATTTTGTATACAACTTTGCTATGAGTTTAAGGTCGTACCTAAGTATACCTTTCAAATCCTATTTGACTTTGACCAGGCCATGTAATAGTACATGTTGCATTGGATGAGTTATCTAAGACAAACATACTTATACATTTTAAAAAATGATACCTTTATTGGTATAAAATAATGTTATGCAACAAAGCAAGTATAATTACTGTATATTACATTTGGACGCCATCTTTAATAGCTTTTAAGTGCCACCACAATGCATGACTGCAACAGTCTAACATGAAAGACTGTCAAACCTTCTACAGTTCTCTGTTTGCATGTTTAAAATATACCAAGAGAAATTAAAGTCACGAAAAAGCTAAAATTTGACATTTGACCCTTGACTGTGAACTTGACATTTACCATTTATTGCAAAATGTTGGTTTGAAAAATGTATATATATATAAATATAAATACACAAACCTGTGCATTTATTAATAATATCTTTATAGGTACACATGTTATGCAACAAAGCAATTAGTATGACTATATCCCATGTTGGCGGCCATCTTGGACGCCATATTGAATAACTGTTTAGTGCTACCACAATTCCTGATTGCAACAGGGTTAGAAATATTCCTCGTATGTTACTCTAACATGATCAAGTATCAAACCTTCGACCGATCTCTGTTTGTATGCTTTAAAATAAACTAAGAAGACACGGAGACCCCCAAAAATCTCAAATCTGACCTTTGACCCTTCATTGTGACCTTGAACTTTACCATTTATTACTAAGTTTTATGTCAGTCACTTAAATTTTCTATCTAAGATACACATACCTGTAAATGTATATAATAATACCTTTATTGGTACTTATTTTATGCAACAAAAAACAATTACTTTGACTGTATATCACATATTGGCGGCCATCTTGGACGCCATCTTGAATAACGTTTTAGTGCTACCACAATTAATGACTACAACAGATCTCAGAAAATGCCCCAGGCATCCAATAAATTGAATATAAGGTCAAACATTCTTCGGATGGGGTAGGCTACGTTTTTCATCTTTTAGGCCTTTTTCAGAAACTGCTCTCGGACTAAAAGTAAAAGGTCGACGGAGTTTTATACATGTACCATGTTCTAAGGTGCACCAAACTACTCTATACCCTATTTCAATCCCAATTAAAATAAACAATTTATTGTACTATTATTCGACCTTATTGTTAGATATTTCATTATAATGGGATGTACGTTTATTTACACTGTCTTGTCAATTTGGAAACTGACACCGAGAAAATAGTGAAGTTGCGTCAAACCAATCGATTTAAAGATGACTGGCCACCCTTTTTGAAGTATTATCAATTAACAAATTTAACTCTTAAACATCATATAAACATTTCGTGATAGTCCCGGAGAGAAGCATATATTTAAATCCACTACTAAGTTGTATGTAATATAAGTATTATTTGCATGACGCAGATACTACTTTTCACTGCATGGGGAAATGAGGTAAAGCTGTACAACTGTTGCCAAATAATTGATAAATACATTTACCTGTGGATTTATTTACCTGTTCAAAGTTTTCTACGTCATCAAATAAAATCTTATTCTCGCTTTTCACAGATATTACAATGTGTGAATTCTAAATATATATTGTTGTGTATTGATTTCGATTTAAATAAACACATTACCTGGTCCCGCCTTTATTCCATAAGCGATATGAAAGCTTATATAAGCAGCAGGATTTTATTACGGATATATTGAAAATAAAACATGTTTAATAGCATTGTTAAATGAAGAAATGCGATAACCTGTTTAAAATTCCCTATTAAAATTTTTAATTTTACATTTAGATTTTGATTTATACTCAAGCCAACCGCGTTTTCGCTTCTTGGAGAAGAGGTTGGATGGGGTATGAAATTTAATACTCGGACCACCCAATGATAAACATGTTGTTGAAACAAAACATGGCCGAAGAACTTTAAGATAACCAGGAGGCCAGCTTGCCTATTGACCGTTCCAATTCGATATTTCTGTCTTTACCACTTGTTGTGGGGTTGTTGTCCTGTTCTTTTAACTATATAAATTGCTCAGTTAATTTAGTTTGGGTCCAGTGCGGACCTACGGTGTCACTGCGTATGGATTTATTTTCTCAATTTCAAATCCTGTCCATGCAGTAACGGATATACTGTTCTATGACAAAAAAACTGTAAATACTATTGACACAAATATATTCGTTTTCCGTTAAACACGTACATTGTTTTTGACAATGACAATGACATTTCCTTGGCTTGTTTACAGTAATGTAGTGAAATGATAAGTATGTCCATACGCATATCATTGGTCATTCTAACACGTTACTACAGTCAGACGTTTTAGTTTTGCTAACCGTTGCCTGGTTTTCAGCGATGGTATTAACACAGACATGTGACTTTAGAAAAATACCGGTACAGGCTAATTTTGAAATACAACAAGTAAGTATTGATTGAATGCTTAAACGTTTGCCAAAATAGTATCCACATATTGGCGACTTAGAATGAGGTGTATTTAAAATTCAAAACCTGTTTGAATAAATGTTTTTACTTCTTTACCAAAACTTTGAATGGACAATCAACCTATTTTAATGTACATACAATTTCAGGTATTTAAACACTGTTGGGTTCAACTGATGTGTTTATTTAGCATATAATGCTATTGTACTAATAGCCCATGAAACGCTCTGGCACAACGGCTTTGTTGTAAAACGGTAGCTAGCATTTTTCACCGTTCTTGAACAATCTCAATCAAACCGAGACTGCAATATTGTTTTATTTATCTCTTATTTCACTGTTTTGGCACTTGGTTTGAAGTTGAAAGAACTACCTTTGCATGGAGTGACACCACGTGGCACCCCGACAATGTCGTGAACATGGTTTGTGACATAAAATGGCACACTCTTTGTCTCCTATACGAGATATTCTCTGTAAGTCAACTCTTCGCTGTTGAATGTTTTCTTCTGTGAAAGTAAATTTCTTGTTTGACGTTTTATTTGAAACACGAAAAAAACGAGATATTAAGTTTTGTTTACTATACATCATTGCGATTGTAAGTTTAAACAATAATGCGATTAGAGAATAAAACTTATGAACACATATATAAGATATATACATTTAGTTTTTAACACAGTAAGTATACTAATAAAATATCAAAATATGTATACCATATATTTAACCACATCGCACCAAAACCACAAACAAGTTCAATTGCAAAACATGATAACGTTTTACAAATAAAAAAGTACGAAAGAGAAAATTTTGAAATCGCCGAACACGAAAAATATAAAACATATTGCAGTTTCGGTTTGATTGAGACTGTTCATGACATTCGATGTTGAAACGTGTTTACTAACATTCACGCCCTCTAGCCCCGGGTTGAGCAGAACTCAATATTTACAATAATTTGAACCATATGGAAGATGGTATGCATATGACGGTGAACATGGAACCTTCAATGAAGTATGTTCGTACCATTCCATGGCCAGCGGCGTATTGTCCCAGTTTTTAACAAAATGCTTTGCCCTAAATGAGAAAACAATTTGCGAAATAAACTAAATGGAATTTAGTAGGGAGCAGAGGTTATGAAGCCTGCCTACCACAAGTAACAGTCAAACTACTAAATTAGAAAAAGTAGGCAACATATCCTAAGAGTGATTAAACAATAATGTTACCGTTAAAGCCTGGAGTAGTGGAACCACCTATTCGAAATAAAAATAAGAAAACAAAAATATCTGAGAAAGTACCGCCGATATCTGGAAATAAATGTCTGACTCAGCGATCTCCAAAGATTGTTTCATTTCCGACCGAGTGCAGGACATTGTCAATTCGACCAATTATTTCCGATGTATTGACATTTCTCTATGGATGCCTCTCTGGTTTTATGTTTCTGTTGCCGGCTTGCTTTGGGAACACATACTGTATATGATCATATTTTCTGTACACCAGCGGCTTTTATTATAGTTTTCACATTGACTGTTGTCGACGTTACTACTTGGCATATGTCTGTTCATCTTTCAATAGTCAATTTGCCGGCTTGATCTTTCTATGTCGATAACCTTATCACCACTCCTGTTGTGTATTGTCTTTGTCATCACACATAAAATCGATATAATCTAACCAGTAGGCCTTACTTGCTATTGATCGTTCCAAGTCGGTAGTCCTGTGTTGTGTAGTCCTTTTCATTGTATATTTAATTTGCACTTTTGTGGTGCAGTGCAGACCTACGCTATTGTTGCGTTTGGGTGCTGTGATTTCTAAAGGACGATTTTTCTCATTCTGGAAGAAGACATTTTGGCAAACATCAGTGTGTATTATTCCTACCAATAATCGAGCCTTGATCAAAACGTTATTAAAAGTTCCAAATTTACATGCCTTGGCCAACTTTCTTTATTTAGAAAATGTCAAAAAATCAACTCATTCGGATTGGAACACTTGTTGAAAATGTATCTCTCATACGTTACGTGTGTCTTTCCAATACAGCACGTTTCCAAATTTCCTAGAACATTGTCAATATCTTTATTTTAATCATTATCTTCCAAATGAAACCCATCGATCCAAATTATCGCATCTGTTCTCAGTTTTTTATCTTTCTTTAATCCAGCTGAAATTTCGAGAGTATTCCGTATTCTTTTGTTTTTTTCCCACAATTTCTAATTAGATTTCCATCCAACTCTTAACTGTGCTTGGAAGGAAATGAGCGATTGAGCTGCCATATAATGCAAATTATGGTGGATATAATTACGTGGTCCGAGTTTTAAACTCTCCTACCTCATCCAACCCCTTCTACAAGAACCGAAAACGGGGTTGGCTGGGGTATGAAATAAAACCTTGATTTCGGCTTAGAAATATTGCATATTGTAAAATTAAAACTTTTAATAGGTAATTGTAAACAAGTTATCACGTTTCTTATTAAAAATGTTTTTAATCGTGTTTTATTGGCGAAATATCCGTTATAAAATCCTGCTAATATAAGCTTTCACATCGCTTAATGGAATTAAGGCATGACCAAATAATGTGGTACATGTATTCCTATCCTGCGTATTGTCTGATTTCGTTATATGCTTATACACTTGGCTGTTCTGTTATCTCATGATACGTCTAAAACCACGATTACGTGTCTTTCATACTTACAACACTCGTCAGAAGTTATTATTTATCAGGTTTGTTTATTCTACACAGCATTTTTGCATACTAAGGGAGACAACTCCTTTCAGACATTAAAGGATAGTACTTAAAAAGTAATACTATAAGGGATAGTACTTTACTACTGTTACAGGAATAGCAATCAATACGCACTTGTTGAATATCATTAAATTTCATTTTAGGTCCAGCAAGAGTTGTAATAAACTAGGAACGGAGTTTGCTAACATTACCGACCATGATAGAATAGTTGCTGTGTCTGAAGCAGGAGTATATATATGAGTGTATACATGTTTATTATATAATGCACGTCAATGACTTATGAACTTGGGGATTAACGAAATGTGATTTATAAACGTATAAAATACGCCGGTATTATTAGTATTATACATCTCTCGTGTCAATTACGGATAAGCTGGTCACCCTTAAAGTTACAGAGCCTATATTTAAAGCTCATTCCTCTTTGTATATAGGCGTGTCTTTATATGTAATGCCATGATTACCAGCTCATGGCGAAATCGGGCTTTTAGCGATAACATTTAACTAATTTAACTAATTTGCTATATGTTCCTCGAGTAATGCATATAGCACCAATGCAAAAGTAGCATTATAAATAACATTAATAAAGGTTTGCCTCTCTCGGGACACAAAGAACACAAGACCTTTTAATTTAGAGTCAGTCGTTCTCACCACTGAACTATAGGGACTTATTAAGACAATGGCTTATTAAGTACAATTAATTATTATGCGAAAAATCATAGTTGAACGCAACACAAATGTATCAGTATATAGTCACGCATGTCGCAAATGTAACTATATAAATTATTTTTTAAAATTTAAAACTTTCAAAAATCCTTTCCAAAAAATACAACAAATTTATCTCAACTTTTAATAAGCGATTTACAAGTTTGTGCGGCATATTGCGTAATGCCTATATTAAAGTTAGACAAGCTACAGCAAATAAAGAAATAGCGGTGGTCTAGTAGTTATACCTAGATGGCTTAACAAATGAAAGCTCAAAATAGTTGGTTAAAACACCATTTGAAGAAGAAGAACTTCTTGAAACAAATTGTAGTTTCATCTATATAAGTACTTATGATATAACAAAACTATATACAACATTTTATCACATAACATGGTCTCTTGGAGTGTAATAAAGCCATGATTTATTTCTCGTAATACACTTCACTACACTAGTGTATTACAGATGCCAATGAGGACAGAATCACTGTGTTTGTTTACAGTAAAACATGTAATCCCAATTGTTTGCATGGTATATTATACGTTACGTTCAGACAGCTTAAATATTTATTCTTATTTGGAATCTTACTTTTTAAAATGCATGTCAGTAACGTTTAATTTAATTTAAGGTGTCGTATTGTGTAGGGCGAACGCGTTACAACCGCGTAACGTAGCTGACGTCATGAAAACAACAACACGAACGACGTTATGATGTCTCTTACAAATTGCTGCCGTATACGAGGGTCATTCAATAAGTTCGGTCACTAACGCGTTTTAACAATTATGTGCTCGTTGTAAGTGTTGATGTTTTGTACCAAATGAAGGAGAGTTTCAATACCATTCCATTGATGGTAAAATGAATGCTGTATCTTTTGTGTGACGAAAATTATGGAACATTTAATACACATCACTTGTACATACTGAGGCATTTTCGTCCTGAGTTTTTTTCAGGTATGTTAATTGTTACTTTTTTAAATGCCTGTTTCTCTTTAAGTACTTGTCGAAGACCTTTGAAATTTCTCATACATTACCAGTTATATCTGTGCATAACAAGATTCAGAATTTAAGCATGGTAGATGAAAAGGCATTGTCTTAGAAATCAACACTTTAAGCTAACGTGTAAAATTAATTTAATGATAAATGGACATTAAATGGAAGGGCAGTCTCCTTAAACAGCGTTTTTGGATGATCGATATTTTCACTAAACATTGTACAAAATTCTACAGTAATGTGTTGAATATAAAACTTAAACACTGAAGGACTAGGATTTGTAAAAATATATATGAAATCATATTAATACTATGAGACTAATTACGACATTTAAAAGATATTATAAATTTCCGTAAACAAAATGAAGAAAATCAGTGTTATTTCTTCTAAAATTAAGGGATATGCGTTCACTCATATCTGGTTTGCAGCAAGACCTTTCTGAATTCTTGACAATCATTTTCATGGATTATGGGCGAATAACAACAGAAGGCGTACAAGAAAATTTAAAAGCATAGAAATATTCAAATAATTTTTATAACGTTTTGTAACAAGGACATTTTCAGAGATGCCAGTATCCAAAAGGTGTGGTAGGGGGAGGTAATTCAGGGGTATAAATAACTGGACATTTTTCATTTTTATTGTGGAATTTAAGAGAGCGAACCCAGTAGTACTATAAATACACTACTTTATCTCAGTGTAATATCCAGTTCAAAGGATATATGCCTAGTGACAGAACCTTTTGAAGAACCCTCGTACAAGGTAAATTAACAAGACTAAAGTAAAACTATCACGTTGTAGGTGTGTTATGTGATAAATAGATTCTTACTTTCGTGACTGTGTATTATTGACTTTAATAAACTCGTTGGATAAAATATTTAGAATACGCGGAAGAGCTTCGAATACTATCTTGTTATCCAACTCGTTTATTAAATCAATTATACATAGTCACTCGTGTAGTCAGGTATACAAAACCTTATCAAAGATACAACCCCATCGCGTCAGGTAGACCTTGACGTGTTCGTTGGCGGACGGACTATAAACCTTAGAATTACACACACACACACATCAAAGATACAAGTATTGCTCGTACTGAAAACAACGCTTTTAATAACATATACGTGGATTGTTTTTTAATTTCTCTGGATGTGGACGCTATTGTTAGAGATTTCCTTTTGATAGGATGTATTTTTATTTGCTCTGTCAATTTGAGCGCTGAAGACAGGATAATAGCGAGGTTGCGTTCAGTTAAAATCGCTTTAAGCTTACCCGTGGGCCATATTGTAAACTGGCCGTTTCAAGTCGGTAACCCTGTAACCACTATTATCTTCTTCATTGTATCGTTGATTTGCTCTTTGTTTGTGGTACAGTGCGGATCTACCATTAGGTGCTGGGATTATATAGGACCATTTTTCTCATTTTTGTCCTTGAGGAAAAACCCTACATTTTCGCCTGTTCCAATATTAAAGTATTTTCACAAAAGCCAATTTTGACAATTAACCAATGTCAACTTACCGAGCAGTTTGCGAAGCACTTATTTTCTTATTAGATAATACTTGTGTATGGAACTTCACTTTATGGGCAAATTGTTGGTATCCCTTTGGGTACGATCAGTGCACCTTTTGTCGCAGATTTAGGTTTTTAATACTATGAAAGAGATTTCATATTGAGTCTTTACCTGGTACTCAGAAAGACGACATTAAGGTCTTTAATTACACCTCACTGTATCTGGATAATATATTGATGATGTACAGCCCCTTCTTTTATGCTACGGTAAATCAGATCACTTCAGAACTTCAGCTCAACATAGCTAATATTTCTGAGTGGTACGGGCGTTTCTTTTCTGTACATCTCTCTACAGAAAATAACGAAATAATAAGCAAACTCTATGACAATAAAGATGCTGTCTGTTTTGACATTGTTAATTATCCCCACGTAGACAGGGTTTTTCTCAAGCAACTTCTTATAGAGTCATGACGTGGTCCCGTCTTAATTCCATTAAGCTATATGAAAGCTTCTATTAGCAGAATTTTATAACGGATATTTGACAATAAAAAACGTTTAAGAACATTGTTACTGAAAAGATACGATAACCGGTTGAAAATTACCTATTAAATGGTTTAATTTTACAATATGCAAACCTTTCGTGTACTATTGATTTTATGAATATTGAGTTCTGCTCAACCCGGGGCTAGAGGGCGTGAGCGGTAGTTAGCATATTTCACTACCGCTCATGAACAGTCTCAATCAAACCGAGACTGCAATATTTCGTATGTGTCGTGCTCGGCCGTTTTCAAAGGTCCATTATCATACTCTTTTTTAAAGGCGAAATTAAGGTTTTATTTCATACCTCAGACAACCTCGTTTTCGCTTGGAGATAAACTTGGATGGGTATGAGAGTTAATAATCGGACCAAGTAATGAAATGTTTTTTCATTCACTCGTTTTACTATTGTTTCCATCTTACTAGTTTAACATTTTACTATTCTTAACAATATATAACTAAACAAATGCCCAATCAAGTTTACCGTTACCATAAACTTCAAAAATCCTGTAAAAGTGTATTTTCGTAAAATCACCTACTTTTAAAATATATAAGCAAATGAAGAAACATTCTGCGACAAAGCCTATCACCGCCTGACTTCTATGTTAAAAAAGAGTATGATAATGGACCTATGGAAACGGCCGAGAACGACACATACGAAATATTGCAGTCTCGGTTTGATTGAGACTGTTCATGAGCTGTAGTGAAATATGCTAGCAACCGATCACGCCCTCTAGCCCCGGGTTGAGCAGAATTCATTATTCATTAAAAACAACAGTACAGAATGTTAACCATCCGGAAGATGGCAAGCATATGGCGGTGAATATAGCAATATTTGCATCTTTATTACATCCCCTATATCCAGCGGCGTATGGTCCCAGGATCTAATAAAAGTGTATGCCCCGAAGAGCGAAATAAACAAAAAGGAATTTAGTTGGGAGCAGCGGTTATGAAGCTTGCGAATTACAAGTAATAGCCAAAAGACTAAATTAAAAAGCAGACAGCATATCCTATGTGGGGTTAAACAATACCCAGAGCCTTTTATCGGCCAGAGTAGTGGAACCACCGAATCGAAAATTAAGTTAGAAAACAAAAGAAATTGAAAATGTACTACCGATCACTAAATAAATGGATCGGGCTCAGTGATCTCCAAAGATCGAATGATGTACCAAACCTCAACCCAATAAAACGGGACAGTGTAAATAAAGAAATCCCCGCAATGAACTATTCTCTATCGAACAAGGCAGCATTGATTGGCAACATAAGTAAAACACAAAGATGCCTATTATATTGCAACGCACTGCATCTTTAGTGGTCGACTCATTTACCGTTTGAAAATATCCTATTACAGTTTTACTGCGAGTTCATATACGATGCGGTCCTGATTAGCTATGTAATTATCTCATGCACTGTTTTGCATTCAATATAGGTCAATGCCCAGCACCGACGACGGATCCTATATGTAAAAGAGTATGATAATGGACCTTTGGAAACGGCCGAGCACGACACATACGAAATATTGCAATCTCGGTTTGACTGAGACTGTTCATGAGAAGTAGTGAAATATGGTAGCTACCGCTCACGCCCTCTAGCCCCGGGTTGAGCAGAGCTCAATATTCATAAAATCAATAGTACAACATTTTAACCATCCCGAAGATGGCATGCATATGGCGGTGGACGTTTGTTTTAATTTCAAATCACGTATGGTTATGTTTAAATTCTGAAATGCGTCAGCATTGTCGTTTTCGTTTCTTCAATTACTGTAATGAGATTGTGGTAATCAGCAAATGAGTCTGGAGAATTTCAATATGATCAATTACTTCGCCGCTTTGTCATGCTTAATGAACAAAAAACTCTATCTGAGAGAAGGAATATAGGAACTGTGGGAATCGTTTACCATTTGTTTATCATATATTAAATGGTTTGTCCAGCTTTTGTCCAAATTTCTGACGTTTGTCGTTTCTTTGTTTCCAGTGGTCGGATATTGCCGTATTGTTGGAGGGGATCAAGAATTAAGTCATTAACATTAAACTTATACTGTTAACTATGAACTTGATTCACAAATAACCCAAACAACCTTAGCAAGCCTGTTTGAATTCTTACTCTACCACCATACTACGTTTGCGTTCAAGTATTCCCAAATACCCCAAAAAAATGCAGAGCTAACGAACAAAGAACAAAGGAGAATCAACGCCGAAAATACACAGAATGACCTATGCACGATCTATACACCACTTGACGCAAAATTAACGATGAATGCATTTTTTAAACGCTTAAAGCTGAAAACTAATTTGCCTTTTTGAACTGTATTCTTAAAAATGCTCGCAAATGCATTTCGATTTTCGGATATGTTCTATTGTTATCCGTTTGAACGCGGTTGAGTCGATAATTACGATCTCGTTTTACTATCCACTCGGTTTTAATTCCAAAATTACATTTACTGTTAATCTCTTACCGTCTTTCCCCGTCATTTTACTGAAGAGCTGAAAATACTTGTATTAATCCTGAGAAATATTTGCGATTGTGAAACGCTGCATGAACGAAGGCAAATGCATGCATGAACGAAGGCAAACGCTGCATGAACGAAGGCAAATGCATGCATGAACGAAGGCAAATGCATCTTATCCGTTTGAGCATTTAAGCCCACGCAAATTGTTGCGTTCAGGAATGCAGTTCGTTTTGCTTATAACGCTAAATGCATTCAAGAAAGCAAATGAATACATTTAAAATTAAAAACGTGCATTTGTAAAAATGAAATGCAAACGGAATACAAACGGAGTGCACACGTAATGCAAACGGAATGCAATGTGTGAGTACTTGAATGCAACTTGGTCAGTACTGTCATTAAAGATCACATTAAACAGTAATTTGCTAAAGCGTTTGGCAACTCCGAGATTTTTTGTTGGGTCAATTAAAAATTCAGGACATGTTCTTTATGAAATTTTCAATAAGCATCAATATTCATCGAGGTACCTATGACCATTCTACTCTATATACATCCTTACAACACAACCATTATCAAAAAAAAAGCTCATTAATCGTATCTAAAATACCTTAACTCTGGGAGAAGCTACAATGTTTACAATGTTTGTCTGTAACAATTTTAAAGCGGTTTGTACTAACTACAATTCAGACAATACACTGTGTGGACTTGATAACACGTCTGTGAGAGAGGCATCTACTGCTTTTGTGTATGTACCTTTTTATCTTGCTCCAACCAAAAAATTAAAATCCAATTCTAGATGCGTTTTATTTGCTGCCGTGTCTGGAATTTCTGTTATTAAATCATTGAGTTTAGGGAATGCTAGACTTGTTAGTATAATAATGTTTCCCATCGGGTTAGCATTTTTTGCTGTTCAGCTGGTAGACATTTTCTTATTAATTTACTTGATATCTTACGCTACCACATAATTCAACTATGCTGAATACTTAACATATAGTATCGTAAAACATCCATTTCCACAACACAAGTTGTATTCAAAGCTTATTTTTCATATTGCCATATTGCTTTCTTTTTGCGGTCCGAACCTAATAACGTTAGTTTTATCAGACCGATAATCTTCGCATATAATGTTTAATTCCACATGGAGTGAAAAAGTGATTCTCTGGAGTCATCTATTAGTCAACCCGTATCGTCCTTATATAGAGAAATTGCATATTAAGTGCAATCGATATCACTTATTTGAACAGCTGTGATGTTTTTTAGCAACACAATGAACGTTTTTGAGCAACGAAAAACGTATCTTGTTTTTGTTATCTCTCTTTTCTTCATCATTTAAAACAATGTTCTGCGATTTCATCCACGCCATGGTTTGAATACTGATATAGGTGTGCGAATGTTCTGACGATAATAGTGCTGAAGGATATATATAAAATATTCAGTTATGCATAATGCCGTAACTGAATGTCACTATTCTATATACTTTGATCTAATTGTTAAATTCGAGAAGTCTTATTTTTGCTGTCACATATACAGGTAAACCTTAACTAATATGTATACAAGTAAACATTTGCTGCATTCTAATTGCGCGGAAAGAACAATATAAATTAAGCATTATTTGTTGAGAGATTTAAATTCATAATAATGAACTATCTGTAACATGGGATCTGTGTTATACAAATACAGTTAATATATATTATATGTGGGTGAATTATATAATTTGTTTCAAATATTATATATACAAAAGTAAAAAGGAAACGTTACTCTGGAATTTCCGCTATATATTGAACAAAATTTCTAAGTATCAACTTTTGTATCTGAACTAATTTTCTTATTTCAAATATATTTTAGAATAGATATATGACAAGTATTTTGTTTTGACCCATATTTTGTAAAATATTTATTTTTTTGTTTAAATTGTTAAATCTTCTGAGAGTTACCCTCCCTTTATGTGAAAACATGAAATGTACTGATATAAAAAACACATAACATGAGTCAAAGATCGCTTAAAGATATAAAATTCTTAAAACTGGTATTAAATAATAGAAAAAAACAGAAACATTTGACCCATTTATCGCAGATTTTCCGTCTATAAAAAAATGAAATATGGATAATCTTAAATTACCTCCCTTTAAAATGAATATTGTTTGAAATTCAAGCAACTGTAATTCAGCATAACAATTAAATATTTCGAAAATTTCTTTTGCAAACGTATTTGTAGTGGTAATGCTAGTAAAATATGATGTCAAAATAATTTCAACTGGCATATTTTAGAATTAGGAACATCGAAAGCTTCACTAACTCGAAGTACTTAATAAAATCCTATATACCCAGCTGTATAAGTGTTACAACTTATTTCTAAGAAAACACATTGACTTAAAAGTTTTAAAATATATTCATGCAATCAGAGCAGACGATTTACACTCGTTATTTTGCAGTTTAACTGTATCTCTAATCAAGCTCAAAATACACAAAACAATGAGAAATTGACATATTCTTGGGTTGGTACTTAGCAATTTGGTTTAGTATATAATGTATATACTGCATACTTAATTCCACGTAAAGTTCCAAAGAAATCTCACGATGTTTTTGTAAAATATTGGTCGCAGATAGTTGGAGAAAGGAGAAAACTGTTATGTTGTACACTTTATAACACGAGATTCATAAACAATTACGTTGTCCTGCCTTAATTCCATTAAGGGATGGGAAGGCTTATAAAAGCCGGGTATTTTTAGGATATTTTAACGATAAAGTATAGATATCGAACAGGAAAAGCATTCAGCTACAAACACACACATATGAAACACACGTGTTTAAGGAAAAATTGGATCAATGAATGTCATACAATCCCTTTGGGATGAAAAGATAACAATATTGACTGGATGTACGGGGAAACTTTCTACGGTCGCCACACGGCACAAACAACACTATTGTGAAAGTAAATATCGATATCGAACAGAACATGTTTAAAATCATTTTTTACTACAAAAAAAAAGATAACCTGTTTTAAATGACCTATTAAGTGTTTTCGTTTTACAACATGCAAATATTTAAAGCTGAAATTAGGGTTTTATTTCATACCCATCCAAGCCCGTTTTCGCTACTTGGAGAAGGGGTTGGGTGGTGTATGTAAGTTAATACTCGGACAAAGTAATGGATGAACTTCCGGTTTGAAAATTTGAGCCATTTCAGTGCGATATTTAATGTAAAGAGTTTGCAAAACTTTGCATCTGAAGTTTGATCACCTGCTTGAGCCAAACGCGTGTTCTATCAATAATGAAACGTTGAAGGGGTAATATTGGTGAGTTAGGTGTTTATTAGTCCTTTTTGCCGAACGAAAATGTCTTATGAAGCCACTTACCATTCAATTGACAACAGCATGTTATGCATTTAGGTCATGGGCAACTAAACTTTTCAGTACCAATTCAGTTGGCACATTTTAAATTCTACCACCTTTTAGATATATCTTAGTATAAAAGAAATAGCCAGGATAGTCTTTCTGAAACGGTACATTAACACTTTTTTTGGGGGCAAAAACATGCAAATTTGAACAAAAGTCGCTTAAAACTGGAATATGTTTTTAATATTATTATTATCACTGCAATAATAGGGAGCGGAAGCTTCTGAAAGTTGTCTGTTATACTCATATAAATAAAAATAATATATGAAATGAACAAAATGTTTACAGCTTGCCTTTTGAGGCGAAATCAGCTGGGAAATCGACACAAAATTAATTAAAGTCACTGATTTTTGGAATAGTTATGCAATTTTAAAGTATGATTACAATATTGCTAAACAGAAGGCGTGATTGTATTTCTTTAAATGTAAAGGTGTCATGAGTTACAGAAGAGAAAGTCCTGAAGGATCAGAGATTTGAAAATGCCATTTCTTTTAGCCCAGAATATCGAAATTTAAACAAAATCGGCCGAAAACTGGACTATATAAAAAACAATTTTATTGCAATATAAGGGAGTTGAAGGCTCTTTAAACAGTCTATTATATTAAATTAAAGTACATGGGGAAATAGGGAAAACGTTTTAAATAAACAAAGTGTATACATCTTGAAAACTACAAATAAAATGTAAGAAAATTTGAATATTTATTAAAAAATAATTTCTTTTGAAATGAAAAGGAGCTGAAGATCTTTAAACTTTTCTTATTACGTTCGCGTATATGGAAAACAAATGGGCGAACACAAAAAAAAATAGCTTAAAAAATAAATTGCATGAATATCATGTATTTGTAATCAATGAATTCAAACATTTTTAAACGATTTTAATAATTAAACTCAAACTCACGAATTGCATACGTAAATGCTGTTGTAGTATTTCTTTTATTAAACTATTGCAAACAAATATATGCCACTTAACAGAACCGAGAGAAGTGATATTTCGGTTTGGATTGAGAAAAATGCAATTCAGAAGTAAACATAGTTTTAAAGAAGACTCAGCCTGGAAAATAATATGCCTCTCAAAGTTATTGTAAGAGACAATAGTGATATTTACATCTTTAACACAATATTACGTTTTCATCTGCCGAATGTTGACGCATGTTACCATTCTGAATCTGGTATACATGCTACAACTAACTCCCCTGCATTCACACAATGTTACAATACAAGTATGTCTTTGCTTTTTGCGAGTACAGTGTAAAGTAACTTTGATAACATTCCGAAATTATAAAGGAACAGATGGGTCATCTGTTATAACATGCCTTAAAACAAAATCCAAAGTTTACTATCCCTATTCGAAAAGTATGTAAAATATTCCGGGGTCCATGTTTGCTCGTGATGGTATGAGCGCAACTGTTGTACTGTTGCTGCTGCATATGTATGGGGGAAACTGCTCATCAAAAACTGACCAGTTGAATCCTCAACGCTATAGTATGGACATACAACAAGCCGTTGTAATGAGACACTGGATTATTATTAACTGATATCCAGTTGCTAATTATTCCAGGGTCTCATTACAACGGCCCATCCTACTGCTTTATGGATTGGATTGGAAAATATCACCATCAGTTTTTACTAGAGACTGTTTGCCTACTTAGACACCCTGCTGTTTAATATAATGTTTACTACCGTCTTTCAAAACATGTATTTCAGGGTGCTATGTCCTATTGCCTTAGCGGTATCTAGATTATACATTTCTTTCAGCACTCATATACTCAAACTACTTTGTAAATCAGTTGTTTTCTTTTAAGAACGATTTCCTATTCTAAGAACTGAAGCAAAGACTGTTGTGATAGTCTTTCAAACCTATTTGCAACACTGCCTTTATATCGATCCTGTGTTAATTTGCATCACGTGTAACACCTGTTAGCTGTTGTATATTTAAAGACTATTGATCTGCCATCTTTATATAAGAACAACTCCAAAATGGATGGGGTATGGTCAAGTGAAATTTTTAAACAATGCCATCATTGATCAATGCCAACCATGAAGTACATGACAGTAATTCAATATTATTTACGTGAACATAATATCAGAAAGAATACTTATATGGCTGAAATTGTGCCCTTTAAATCCGAAAAAGTATGACGCAATTTTATTAAATGCCTTTAATGTCAAAACAATTGCTGCATTTATCCAGCGAGAGCAGACGTGACATCATTTCTAAATAAAAGCCATGTTATCACATCATCAAGATTTCAAAGTGCACCATTGTAAAAAGGCAAAGATATTCTTTCAATGACATGTGGTTGTGCACCATTGAATAAAGGCAAATGTATTCTTTCAATGACATGTGGCTTCGAAATAATCTCAATGTTATAGAATGATGACATTGACGGACTTTCTCTGTAAATAATTTATAACCGGCAACAATATTTGATGATGTGTTAAACAGAACTGAGTGACTATTTTGCATAGAAACATTGCCAAACAAAACCAGTTGGTCATTAACATGTCTATATTCGAATAAAAATGGTCCAAACCAAATAACAAATCTAATAAACTGTTCATCTGAACGATTTACCATACCACATGTTTCAGTTTACAATGTAATTTAAGTGCACGCTTTTCATGTGTATCATTTGGGTAATGAAGGCACATGGGATATAAAGAATATATTTCTTGTTTTAACAATGGTGTACTTTTACCACTATGCTATATATATTTTCAGTGTCAGGGTGTATTTAACAAAAGTATATAATTCAATGATGAAATCAAGGGCTGATAATCACATAGGATTTTGCATATGTTAAACAAATAACTAAAAGGGTGGCTTTTAAATGACCGAACAGGCTGTGGACCCTATGACGCCTACCTAAAGCCCAATGGGACGGTGGCGTTTGATGTGTGTCTATGATCTTTCCTGTCGTGCCCTTAATGGTTTATTCTCTTGTTGCTCTGGCGTCGCCAAGTCATTGAGTAACTTCATTGTGGCTTTCTAGGCAATTTTTTTTTGTATTATATTTACACGAGCATATTTGTGTTTACTTATATTGCCTATTGATGCTGCCCTGTTGGCTAGAGATTAGATCATGGCGGGGATTTCTTTATTTACACTGTCCTGTTTTAATGGGATGACAGTAGGGTAAGTGTGAGGTTTGGTGCACCCTAGAACCGGTTTAAACCCTCAGTGGGCTTTGTTGCCCTATTGTCATTTATTTTGTGTTTGTGATGTCGTTTGCATTTTTTATTACTTTTGCCTTCTCGTTTGTCTGTTTGAGTGTTTGTTTTTGTGTTTTTCGGTTGACTGTCGTCCTTGAATGCTGCTTTCCCTGTCCGATATTTTTAACTTTCTTTTGTAGGCTGTCATATGCTTCTTTAGGTCAGGTTGCAGGTAAAGGTTTACTGGAAAGGGGCATAACTTTGCCGAAATGAAAGACACAGTTATTAACATGTGTAACGAGATTCCTTGGGGCGAGATGAAGATGTTTACGAAGTTTTATGAACATAGGTTAAATACTGTTTAAGCTATGAACAAGTTCAGGTTGCAGGGGTTAAAGCGTGAAGGACAGACGGACGAAGACGACAAAATGAAGACAGACTACGGATAAAACGATCCCTACCTGTCTGCCATGCTACGAAAGGGATACAAAGACAAATAAAATGGAACTTTGAATAGTAACATTTCTGTGAATCATTGTTTAATGTTAGCTCAGTCATTTTAAGTAAAAACTTAAAAGTGTACTTTATTATCTCCCTTTATAGAAACACCTTATTACAGAGAGATCACACGTTTATATTATTTCGTATTGTTTCGTATATATGGAATCTAAAAAACTATATGCACGTGTAATTTGCTTAAAAAGGACAAGTATATTCTAATTTGTTTTGTCATCTTTATCAAATATCATATTAATTAATAATCAAATACACACAAACCAATGGTGTATAATCCATGCCCTACATGTTTTGGAATATCAATTTAGAACATTTTTTTAAAAAATACCTCCCTTTATAAAACAATAGTTTTACACACTTAAGCTACCGAACTAAAAATATTGCGTAAGCCATTGACCTTTCCGAAAATGCATATTATAATTTGCCAGCTTGAGTGGTACCAATATGCCAACAACTGGGTAGCAGCCCACGGCTTATACTGTAAAAAACGGAAATTCTCGGGTTGCGTTTCTTTTTCCTTTGGTATATATGTACATACGTGATGAGTTATTTAAATGTGTGCTTATAGATTGCTGCGTTCAGTGGATGCTATCTTTGCATATAACTACTTAAGTTATTTTACATAAAATAACAATTTTGCCACCTGAAAGAATCATGCGATTCTTATATGATTCTCATATGATGCCTATTATATAATATTCATATACACGGAGCAGTACATGATTCTTATATAATCATATTAAAAACTGTATAAAAATATCTGGTTTTTAATAAACGAAGATTTTATAAATTATTCTCATATGAAAATTATTTAAGACTCATATTACTTAAAAATACTTTCATATACAAATCATATGAAAATAATATGATAATTAAATCATATATTTATTATGTATGGCAAAATTGTATAGCAGATCATGTTTGAACAACCACAGGCCAATATGATCATTTGTGTTTGTTTGAAGTTGTGTATAAGGCTAGATGGCAGGTACCTAAAGCAACTGTGAGCAGTTTAACGCTTAGTTTAGCATCAAATTCAAGCTACTGAAACATTGACTGGAAACGCGTAAATAACGTGTTGCTACAAAGAACGACAAATTAAAAATAATGACTTAGTATAGAATTTCTCTCTTTTTATACGGGGTTTACGGCTATGTTTCACAAGCTTGAATTTGGTAGTAAACCATGCATTAAAAAAAACATTTACTTTAGGTACACGCCAACTAGCCTTATATACAGCTATAGCATTTTTAATGTGTGAGATTTTGTTGGCAGCATCCTGTGGTGTATGCTTTAATTTCGAATTTCCTTCACAAAAAAAAAGCATATCGACGTAGACTGACGTATTTGAATGTACTATTGATTTGTACCTTTTACATAAAATACCTCCTGTAATGAGACTGCTTTTATCTCTTTTTAAGCAAATGATGTTTATCAATAAACGATTTCCTGGATTTCAAAACAAAACGTCTTAGAAATTCTCCTAAATGATATTGGTATACACGTATACAAACTGGTGATGACAGTTAACACGCAACAATTTAGTTATGGTCATACTACCTTAGTGGCTACACCAAAGCAGAAAGTGAAGAAGGCCGCCAAGCCGAAAAAGGCAGCAACCCACCCAAAGTACAGCGAGATGATCGCTGCCGCTGTGGGCAGTCGTAAGGAGAGGGGAGGCTCGTCTCGACAGGCTATTTCAAAGTACATCGCGGCAACATACAACGTCGCCCCCAGCCCAGCAGTCAACGCTCATCTAAAGCTCGCACTGAAAGCTGGCGTCAAGACTGGAGTACTGAAGCAGGCCAAGGGCAGCGGCGCCTCTGGATCATTCAAGCTCGGCGAGATCAAGAAAGCAGCAAAGAAGGCAGCCAAGCCAAAGGCAGCCAAACCAAAGAAGGTTATGACACCTAAAAAGAAGGTCGCCGCCAAGAAGCCTGCAGCAAAGGCCGCTGGAGCAAAGAAGCCAGCTGCAAAGAAGGCCGCCGAGCCCAAGAAGGTCAAGACACCTAACTACACCAATTCATTTGTCCATATACGTACATTATAGATCTAAGCTTTGTACTGAGATCCCTAATATAAGAAGCTATATTTTTGCTTATGTGTTTTGAAAGACCTATCTTAGTTTTAAGATGGTTTAGATCAGATTTTGCTGGCCCACTTACTTGCATGTAGAAACATGAGGAAAATGTTAAATATACTTCTTTTTTGTATTATGCAACACATTATGAATACATTGCACAAATGTATGATTTAACCTTTATAAATACTCTTCAAAAGTTGAATTTTAATTTTTTGGCAAGAGGTTTTGATTTGTTTACCATGTCAACCATCAAAATTAAGAGACTCTGTGTAATAGCTTTAAATTATCTTGGAACTTATTCCTGCCCGCTGATTGGTTGGTAATGGGTGTAGTCTGATCAAATGATATATTGCACAGTTTTTGACCTTTCATTCTGTGTCTGCCTGAAGTTATTGACATAATTAATTATATAGACAGATTTCACAACAAATCCAAATCAAACTCAACACTTGTTACATACATTTTTATATGATAACCTCTAGATTTGCTGCTATGTTGTTGTTTTTGTTAAACGACATGATTCCAAAATGGCAACCTTTCGATGTTTATTATTTATTTACGGTAATTATGTTTGAAAAGTAAAATATAAAACACATGATTATATTTGTGATATTGTATATTGACGTTGATGCTTAAGCATTGCGTATGACCACTGAAATTCACATCCTAAAATCCAAATTCATTCCAGATTGGATAAGAACTGTTGTTAATTTGATATTTGATACATGATATACTCCATTTGGAGTTTGGAAACTACAACGAAAGGTTGTTCAGGGATAACATGAGTAGCGTTAATAATACGTGTATAAATTATGTATCATTGGAACTGTCAGTTTTAATGGTAAGTAAGGATTTCTTTCTCTTGGTTGAAAAATACATATTTTACATCGAAAATGCTTTTTTTTGGATGGGGATTTTCCAATGTAAACTCATTGTTTTCATCAGCTTATTTTAAATTGAAATTGTGTCTGAAAGGTTTGGTTAAAACAAGTGCCAATTACAATAGGTGTGTGAGAGGGGGGCGGGGAGGGGGGGAGGGGGTGAGGGCTCGTGGAGGTGGAGGGAAGGAGTCCAATAGATTAAGAAGTTAATTAAAATAGCTTGTATTTTAGATAATGTTTTCAAAAAGTAGAAATGAATAACAATTGGATGTATGTTACTTAACCTTTTTAAAATAATAATTATTTTTAACGGAACATCGTCAGGACACGGTTAGTTTAAATTTAAATTAGTTTAAACATATTCCTTTTAACACTGGAACATGCACTTGACATGATGGACACGGTTCAATGACTGATATATAAATTGCGTTAATGTTCCTTGCTAACATTGACATAGGGTATATTGATGAGTTAAGTTATAACCAACGCTCTAACTGTGTGTCACGACGCTATACATCCTGCCTTAAGTATATACATCCAACACTGTAACTGCCTGTTGTCACGCAAAACAAAAACATATTGACTTAAGGTTTTGAATCAGAAATAAAGTTTATCTTAACAAACATTCAAGCAATCCATTCATGTATTCTCGAATAATATATCCGCCAAACACATTATAATCGATCGATGCTGCATTCTAAAAAATGTGAAACAATGACTGTCTTACTTTTTGAGCTATACTTATGTTAAATACATTTTATCGTGTGTTTGTGAATCTAGAAACACCACAGTCTATCAAAATAAAAAAAGAATGTTACACGTGTATGTTTAAATAATGCCACGAGAAAATATAGGATTTAAGACATACGTGACGAGTTAATATCGAAAGTGGTGTTCCCCATTTGTTAGGTCATCGTAAAATCACAGAAGAAAGCAAAGTAACGATTTGTAGAAAAGTAAACCACTATGTAATTTACTGTAAATAATTGCGTTATAACGTCTTTGAAGCATTACTTTAACCGTCTTTAATAATACTGCAGTGTTGCAAAATGGGATGTTACAGTATCGCTAATGACAATGTACCACCACAAGCGCGTAGTATTCTGCTAAATACAAAAATGGCAAATAAGACGACAACGTACCACCACCAGTATGCAGTATTCTGCTAAATACAAAAATGGCAAATAAGACGACAACGTACCACCACCAGTATGCAGTATTCTGCTTGATACAAAAACAGAAACGCCAAATCAAATGAAAATGTACCACCATAAAAGTATAGCATTCTGCTTGATACAAAATCGGAAATAGAATTAAAGCAAAGTAATATATTTATCTTACATCGTAACAACGTTCAATTACTGTCGTAATAGAGATGCAGTTTTGTCACATTTAATAGTGAAATACGATATTATTAAATAAAACGAAATAGATTCAGAAATTGCCAATTTAAAATAATACAGATACCATCTATTTCGAGTCATCTGTGTTTACTGTATAGCCATATAATAGTGTACGTCTTACAAGTTGTTTTATTGTCAATCGATTTTCTGTAGCATCAAAAGAACGTACGGATGGTTAATAAGCCATCATTCTTGTTGGTAAATGAATGTGGTCTTCTCTTATTTCAGTTGCAATGAACAGTCATAAAAATTGAAATTGTTTTTATCGATATACGAGTTCTCTTTAGAAAAGTTCGCCGACATTCATTTAAATAATGACGGGGTTGGGTTAGCGGGTGAGGCGTTAGACACCCGCAGAGGAATAAGACAACATTAAAAATGCATTAGGATCTATATCATAAATCAAATTCACCAGGGTATGAGAGGTGTTAACCCAAGTACAAATGAAATGTGTACATGCCTTAACGACATTTACTACAGTTTCTTCATCATTGTCCCTTTGAACACATTTTTTTTTAAGATTTGGTGCATAGCTATAATGGTCTCTCCCAAGCAAATTGCAGCTTTAAAAATCATATGTCACGGTATAGGGCCCATATTCCGGTTTTGGCAATTTTCCTATAATTTCAGTACACCCTAATGAGACAAAAACAAATTAATTTAGTAGGACAAATCAAATGAAGTATCTGTTCTTTAAAATTCTCTGTCAATACAGTTTTTACAATCGTTTAGTGCTTGATTGTTAATTTTGCGTTCCTGACGATATTTAAAATGTCTTATGTTTTTTTTCTGCAGTCAGATTGAAGTTATTGTCGGTCGATTGATCTTTAAGAAATATGTTTAAAAATGATAAATGTTTCATGCGTAAATGTCTTGGTTTCAAACCACCATATTAGACCAGAGGGAAACATGTGATTGGTGCAATTATATGAGTGTGCGATGTTTGTAGTAAAACTAAAGACGTCAATATATCAAAAACCCAAATGCACTTCTGTCAAAACCAATAACCAACACAACTAATAAAATGCAAATAAGAGTTAAACGATCCGTCTAAAGACATCCTAGGACCACCGTTAAAGCACATTTAATGCTATTACGTCTCAAAACGGCATTCAACATAAATACAAACCGTCGACAGACGGTTCGACTAATCACATTAATATGCATTAGTTCGCATCTTCTAAAAAACAATTACCTTATGAAGCACTTATGAGAGATCAACCATGACGTCACATTTTTGAGCAATCATTCGGTTACAAATACCCTTCAAACAGATCATAAAACGGCTTTTAAAAAAATTCAATTTGCAAAACAGTTTGAAAAACATACCAGTGTGACGAAAGAAGAAGAAGAAGAAGAAAAAGAAGAAGAAGAAGAAGAAGAAGAAGAAGAAGAAGAAGAAGAAGAAGAAGAAGAAGAAGAAGAAGAAGAAAGAGAAGTAGAAGATAAGAAGAAGTAAAAAAAAAGAAAAAAAAAAGAAGAAACACAACACTATTGTTTGAAACTCGTCGTAGGCCTATTTCGTGCAACGCGACCCACACTACATAAGCATCTTAAAGTAAGTAGTCAATCAAATATTACTCAGGAGAACACGATAAGACATATTTTAACAGATGGAATCGTATCATTAGAGGTATGACAGTGATAATGCATTAACATATGTTATTTTACTGGTCCTTAGGGATCAACCAGCCCAATATACTAGGTGGATTTGAAGTAGATTACCGCTTAAGCGGGTGCTGGGGGGCTTGACACGAGCTTTTTTACATTACCTCTCATGAACAGACTCAATAATACCGATTCTGCTACTTTATTCCCTTGGTTGTGTTTGTTGCTTCCAAAGGATCTCCCTTGTCAGAATTTATAACTATAGGAATATGATGATAATACAGTACAAACATGATTCGATATAAAGCTTTTTTGTATTAATGCATATTCTTATTAGTTTGAGTAAGTAAATGTAAACAAATCTAATGGCTATCATAATGACTTTAAATGTATGTGCATCACAGCAGGACAACAAAAACGATGTTTGGATTGTACCAATTCCACATTAAGATAAACTCACAAAGGACGGTGCTTAATATTGGTTTCGTTTCAACAAACATACCTAGTAATCGAAATAAAGGCAGACATCCACATATATTGACATGTGTGATCTTATTTGCCAATGTTTCTTGGCGAGTGTATAGTCCGTGAATGCCACAGGTTATAATTAGTTTTATAATAGCCGTACTGCTGACAGTCATGTGGTCCAAATACAGCAATCAATAAAATCTTCTTAAAATAACATTTCACAAGATCTTGAAGCTGAAGCACATTTATGCCATCGTGTATTTAATGCAAGTAATGCATTTCTTCAATAAGTCGGCGTTTGTCGAATGTTGTTTTTGCTGCAATAACAGCTTGCCTCGTGTTACCATTTCCTGTTTACTTTGGTGATTTGGAGAAAATCATAACGAGAAAATCTAAATTATAATGTAGTAGTTGCGTATTCTGCCTCCAGTTGCTGTTAAGTGTCTAGACTAACTAGTAACAGTTGAAAAAGAAACTAATTGCATACCGATGAATGTTATAATAGAACATGTACATACAGTACAAGAGATTCTTCGGAAGCAACGAACAAAACCAGAAAAGAGAGAAGCTAGCCTCGGTCACCCGGTGTAAGGAAAAAAAACGACCCCCATAAAATAATGACCTCTCGGTCATTTTGCTATGTAATAAAATGACCCCCTTTTGAAAATTGTTGACTCATACGTAAAATGTTGACGCCTGAAAGGGGTCAATTTGTTACAGCAGAATAGTAGTAGAATGACCCCTAGATATAACGAGTATTGTATTTTGCTTCTATTTTGATATGTGCAGATAAGCCAGTTGTGTATATTTTGTCAAAATAAACAAACTGAAACAGCCAATGGTGCTATTTTTGTAGGCAGCTTTTGTGAGTATGAGTACCAAGATGAGTACCGATTTCGGTTTTTATTTTTTTTATTTTTCTAACATAGCACACCTATTATCAGATGCATATACATGTACACGTGTCCATTGAATGTATCTATTACAGGCAAGTACTTAAAATCATCAGAATTAAATGACAAACTTAAAATTGTAATCTGAAAATAAGCCTTTCCGATAGTCTGTACAAAGTTATCGAGAAGGGTGATTTTCACACGTCGATTCTACGTAACGCCCAAGACGGTGCTTACATATAAATGCCTGTCACACGACCGTCACAGTATTGGCTATCTTAAAGGGACTATGCCTTTCTTGGTAACGAATATGTATGCATACACACAGACATGGATGATATTTAGGCTATTACAATATATTCAAAATATATGTTTATTGGCATATGAATCTTAGTTTCAATTGTATCCAACAATACAATTTTTTGCTTACTTTGTATGTAAACAGTGGCCCATTGTTTACGTTTTTCTAAAGCAAATAGTCCTGTTTTTGTAAGATAAGAAGACATTTAACAAACATTAATACATAAATAGCTATACTTTCATAACATGTTTTATTATTGATGAAATTATTCTTTTTTAGGTGTAAACATACATGTACTCTACCGCGAAGAGCACAACCCCTTTAATCGGAGGACAGCATCAGAAACAAAGTTTCAAGGCGGAATCCGTTGATATATAATACCGTTACTCTTAAGTTTGTTGGAAATTGAAGTCAGCATTTAGGATTATTTCGACGCATGATTCTATTGGCCACTAACTATTAGAGTCACTTTTCCAGCGAGTGTCGTTTTAATTAATAAGATAATCTCTGAATAAGTGACGTTTAACAGTTAGAAATATCGGACATATGTACATATGTGCATGTATGTGTACATGTGTACATACGGTTATCTACGGAAGCACGGAAGGGCATGTGTGAACATATATTTCATGCGTTCAAGGTAATATTAATTAAGTGCGCAGGAGATAATTTGCCACCTGTGGTAGTGATACTGCTCCTCATTGAGTATCGATACGCCCTCCACATCTAGAAGCTATAAAACCTCCCAACTGAGTATTGATACCCTTCTTTTGAGTGTTGAATTGATAACCCCTTCCCTTGGAGTACTGATACCCCTCTCCATTTAGTATTGATACCCCATTCCACATTGACTAGCTATAATACCTCTCCATTGAGTATTTAAGGGGTATCAGTACCCGATGGAGAGATTTTATAGGTACTCATTGTGGAGGAGGTTTTAATATTTAATAGGGGGATGATATCACTACTCAATGTGGTGGAGTATTAATACCAGATGGAGAGGGGTATTAAAACGAAATAGCGTGGGGTATCAATACTCAATAGAGAGGGGTATCAATCCTCAATGGGGAGGGGTTATCAAAACTCAATGTGGAGGGAGTATCGATACTGAATGTGGAGTTAGTATCAATACTCAATAGTGAGGGCGTATCAATACTCAATGAAATGGGTTAATCAAAACTCAGTCGGAGGTGGGTGGAGGGGAGTAACACTACTCAATCGGGAGTGGGTATCAATACTCAAAGAGGAACGGGTATTATTACTAATCGAGGGGGTATAAACTCAATCTAGAAGGGTATCAATACTCAGTGAGGAGGGGTATTAAAGGGACACAAGGAAATCTGTTTTAAGCATTAAAACAAGCACCTAAATTTATTAATCTTCTCTCATTTGACGTTGAAACTGCTTGCATACCATTAAATAAAAAAATGAGATTTCAGTTTCTTCCATATTCTACCAAATTGTTAAACATTGCATGTAATAGATACATTCATTGGACACGTGTGAACATATAGTTCATGCGTTCGAGGTAATATTAATTAAGTGCGCAGGAGATAATTTGCCACCTGTGGTAGTGATACCACTATTCATTGAGTATCAATAATATATAAATATATTATTGATGCAATATTATCAAAAGTTAGTAACACGCAAAAACAATTTGCTTTGAACTTTTCGAATAATTAATATTAATGATTGAAAGTGTGCATGTTATATGGAAAACTAACAGGACGCCGTGAGTTTTAAATGATGCTTGTCGAAATTTCACTGCTAAATTTGTAGAATTAATCAAAATGTGTATTCCTATAAAGCTGTTACTATCCGTCCAAACGACAAACTTTGGTAAGATTCGGAAATACGCGATGTTTCAAAACAATTTGATAACAAAACCGTAAAGCTTTAAAACATAATACTACATCAGAGTGGGCTATATATAAAAAGCTTAGTAACAAAGTTAATTATTTAAAGAATCATGCAAAAGAAAAAGTTTTATAATAATATAGAAAAAGTCATTACGGAAGCCAATGTCAATGATCAGCGTTAATATTGGGAACTGTTAAAATAGTTTATCAAAATTTAATAATCATTGAAAACCATATTACCAAATGGTGATGTCAATTACTCTATATCAGACTAAGAAAAGGCTCACAGCCTAAATGACTATTTTATATCTATATCATCCGTTGATGGTACGCATGCTTCTCTACCAAAGCTTGATCTTAAAATGCAGGCAAAACTAAAATCAATTATCACAGAAATAGTTGATATTATAAAAATACTGAATATAAACAAAGCATGCGGGGACGACGAAATAAGTCACAAGATGCTCAAAGAAACAATGCACCCTATATCAAAACCGCTATGCATAGTTTTCAACAGGTTACTCCACGAAAGCATATTTCCAGATATTTGGAAAACTGCTGTGACGCTAGCCTCCCTAGTAAGTAAAGACCTATATCTTTACTTAGTTGTGTAGGAAAATTATGGAAAGGATAATGTTTAAACATATTTATACTTTTTTTCATAAGAATAACCTCTTTTTCAAATAACAATCTGGCTTCCTACCATGTCACTCCAAAGTTTATCAACTTATGGATATATATCTCCACATTTGCCCAACTTTCGATGCCAAACAGTACACTTGTATAGTAGTTAATGAAATCGTAAGGGCTTTTATCTCATATGGCATCTTGGCCTTCTGTTTAAGCTAAAGCAAAACGGTATTAATGGTAAGCTTTTGTCTTGGCTTTAAAATTATCTTTTAAGTCGTATTCAGCGAGTAAGGGTCGGTACAACATTATCGGAGACTAAATATTTAAACTCTGGGGTACCTCAACATTCGGTTTTGGGTCCTCTTCTTTTCTTAATCTATATAAATGATACTGCTGAAAATATGCTAAGCATTACTCGCCTTTATGCAGACCATAGTTCTCTTTCAATATCCACATCTAATATTGATGATATGGAGTGTATTTTGAATCATGACATACATATTATAGCTCAGTGGTCGAAACAGTGGCTTGTTAAAATTAATCCTAATAAAACTGAAGTGATATTTTAATCACACTGATCGCCATCCAAAACTATTTTTAAATTATGTTCAACTCAAATTCGTTTATATTCACATATATTTGGGTTTAATTCTTAGTTCAGATGGTAAATGGCACGAACACTTTAACAGTATTGTAACATCTGCCTCAAATAGTGTTGACCTAATGAAAATTAAACAAATTGAAACGTAAAACATTAAATCAAATTTACTTATCATACATGCATATATTGTGCGGGATCATTATTATGTTTACGATAGAGAAATACTCGAAAACGTTTAGTATGAGGCTATTCGCATCGTTACTGGATTAACGCGATCAGTATCCATCAATAACTTACTAACTGAAAGTGTATGGTTATACGGAAAATGTAAAAACTTACTATTGTCTACAAAGTAAATAGTGGCATAATGCCATCGTATGTTACCAATCTATTCCAATAATTTGTTCAAGAAAACAACCCTTATAACCTATTACTATGTAGAACGATTAATCAACCGAAATCAGAAACTCTGAATCGCTTACAGTTTTTAAATGAAAACTTCTAAGATCTAAGTTCCTAAGTACCTGTTATATGGCATCACTTGCTGTTCTACTTGCAAGAATTCGCAATTCATGCAGCAATCTTAATAAAGATCTTTATTTAATTCACTGAAGACTATCACCAAACTGCAACTGTGTGTATGAAACAAGATGCCGAACATTCATTTTTACGTGTAATATATTTAAAAACTAACGACATCTACTCGTCGCTTTCATCCGTTAAATGGGAACACTGTGCTTTTTGGTAGGGTACACATATCCGACGCAGAAAACTAATTATTTTTTAATGCCTTTCAGATGTCCATTAGTGAGACCAAACGTTTCAAACACTAACACATTCTAACAAATCATTTACAAACGTAAATATTGTTCTGACTCATTGTATTGGCAACTTGTCTACTACCTCATCTTCTTCCTTCATAACTTTCACACAGCTTACTCCTTTCCTCTTCTATCGTAATTAGATTTCACAACAACGACCTATATCAACATACATTTATCTTTCGTTTGTTTACAATGCTTTGCAAAAAATATGTAACTATTTAGCCATGAACATTTCTGTAACACATTGCATTGTGAAGGGCCGTAACTAATGTTGATAGAACTTGTGACCCGACCCATTTTTATACTTATATGGTAAGAAATATGTTTAAATCAGTTTTAAACGAATCAAGATTGACATGTGCCCCTTTAATACAAAATCGGGACGGATATCAGTACTCAATGTGAAGGGAGTATCGATACTAAACAACGTTGGAGTACCAGCTCAATGGGGAGAAGGTATCAATACACAATGGGGAGGGGGTATACATACTCAATGGAGACGAGGTATCAATACTACAGATGATGTCCAGGTCATTAAATGGTTAATTACCTCCTGGGCACGATTCACTATTTAGTGCGCACGATTTATATTTTCGTGTGTATGAATTATTATTTCGTGGACATGAATTATTATCCCGTGCGTACGAATTATTATTACGTTGCTACGATTTAATTACCTCAAAAGAAAAAAATCAAAGGAAAAGCGGGTAAATCGTTTTACCAGTTACATTGTTTCAAATCCCGTTCATTTATTATTTCAGAACTAGTCTCCTTATCCACTTTATAAACAAACGAAATAGTCATGATTTCCCAAAGATATCATAAACATAAAGATCATATGTTGTCTTATTCTTTTTAATTTGACTTGTAAAGAGATTTCATGTTGACTCTTTCACCAGATACCCAGGCAGATGTTATTGAATCCATAAATGACACTTCTCGGTATATGGACGACATATTGAACATCGACAACCCTTTCTTTCCAACTATGGTTAATAATATTTATCCTAAAGAACTTCAGCTTAACAAAGCTAATATATCTGGTAATAACGCTTCCTTTCTTGATTTAGATCTCTTGATTGAAAATGGAGAAATAATTAGCAAAATCTATGACAAGAGAGATGATTTTAATTTTGACATTGTTAATGATCCCCACTTGGATGGGGATGTTCCCCGAGCAACTTCTTATGGGGTGTATGTGTCTCAACTTATTCGTTTTTTAAGAGCTTGTACTCGAGTTGAGCTCACGTTGAATAAAGCCAACAGTTCGGATACAGTAGCAGCATTTCTCGATCTTCATCTCTTGATTTCAAATGATTGTATTCATACTAAAATCTATAAGAGAGATGATTTTAATTTTAACATCGTTAACTATTCACACCTGGACGGAGATGTACCTCGTCCTAACTCATACGGGGTGTATATCTCCAAGCTCATTCGATTTGCTAGAGCGTGTAATGATGTTATAGACTTCAATAATCGAAATCAAGTTATTACAAGTAAACTTCTTCAGCGGGGTTTTCGTTATCACAAACTACGTAGATCTTTCTCTAAATTCTACCGCCGTAACGAGGGTCTGCTGGAAAAGTACAACACCAACCTTTAGACACTTCTGCGACTAGGCATATCACAACCCTCATTTTATGGAGATGTGGTCTATAAACTTCGAAAGTTAAAGGGGTCTGACGGGTTTCCTGACCGCTTTACAAATGTAATCAGAAAGTTCGTCAGAAAAGAATATAACCCATTGGTTTTACAGCGCACTGCTTGTTTAATGATTGACCCCTCTACAGTCAGTCATTACGCTTCACTTTTCACTGGTGCGATGACTGGACTACCTCTTGCGACTCTATGATTGTACCTACTGAAACCCCAACAAAGGGAGGTGGGTGCATGAGCTTTCGTCCCTCGGGTTTTCTGGTCGTAACCTAGATTGGTTTTCTCTTTAGCTGTTACAACTATTGGTGTTCAGTACGATTCTGGATTCATCCTGAGATGTTTATTATTTTGTATGTGTTTCTTTAGTTAGTTTCTCAGGATGTGGACTTTATCGTTAGAGAATTGATGGGATGTAGCTTTGTTTACACTGTTTTGTCTATTTGGGCGTTGAGGACAGGATAATAGCGAGGATTGTGCGCATATAAAATCGATTCAAGCTAACCAGTGGGCTTTATTGCCTACTGACCGTTCCAAGTCGGTAACCCTGTCTTCACCACCCTTTCTGTTGTTTTTTTGTCTTTTTCATTGTATTTTCAAGTCCTTGCTTGCAGTACAGCGTGGACCTACGATGCCATTACGTTCGGACGCTGTGGTTTCTGAAGGACCCTATATCTCATTTTTGCATTTACAACTGTGTCACTTGTGCAGTGTGGCGGTGGTAAAACATCTCCCCGTGCATGTGATCAATGTTATTATTTTCACCCATCCTATAGAGATGGCGACGTTCGATGTTGTTATAGCGTGGTTTTGCGCTATAATTTAAACAGTTTACACCTTATAATAACATGAGTCGTATATTAAGAACACCAAAAGTCATTCTTTCTCCTCTTAAACTTCACTTTGTGTCTACTGTTTATCTTCATCAGGGAAATTCTAATATTTTTACACGTAAATTATCGATCAATTTATCACGAATTAATCTTCATTCGGCATCTACCGGTAATATTCCTGGCACTAATTCTATATTCAAAATACTACTTCTGTTAAATTAACACCTCTTAAAACGTCTGTACTTAATCGATATAAAGTTAGACTACCAGTTAATGTTGATAGGTTAAACAGTAGGCGTACTTTCTATCCCTCTATCCTTAAGTGCAACTCGAAAAGGTGTAGTGCTTGTAAATACTTGTCGCAAAAGTCCACTATTAAGTCCACTACCAATGGTAGAGAGTTTAGTGTCAGTATACTTTCAGACTTTTACTGATCGTCCAGTAATATCGTTTATGTTTTGACCTGAAATCATCCTAAATGTGGTATACGATATGTAGGCCAAACTGGTCGATCCTTGAAAGTTCGTTTCCGTGAACATTTTATAAAATGCGTCAGTCGAAACGATTTTAAATTTTTCTTTATACACACTTTAGGGATTCGGGGCATTCCATAGATGATGTTAGCATTCAGCCCGTGGAATATATTTAATTTGATAATACTGCTACCAAAGGTTACAAGATACAAGCTGGATATATTCCTGAACTCAAATGGATAAAGCATTTACAAACTCCTTATCCATTGGGGTTAAACGATAACATTTATCAAGAAGGAAACATTTCCAATAACCCAGATATAGATCATTTTAGCATATTGTCTATTCGTAAACGTATACGACGGTCGCATGGTCTCCGGAAGAACCATAATCTTAAGCATAACTTTAAGAAAGTCTTTACTGTTGCAGAGCTTAATTCCATTGATAAAAATGCGGGTAGACACGCCCTCCTTAGCAAAGTAGTCAGTCTGTCTTTTTCTTGCTTACAGAAACTTGACGAAGAAGCGGATGCTATTTATGTCCGTACTAATACATTATATGAGGTTGCATCTATTATTCAAAGTTACACGCAACATATTTTGCGTCCACATATAGATGCTCCATCTGACCATCAAAGGCATATTTTGAAGAAAAAGGCATCGATTTCATTAATTTATCCGGTATTTTTAATGATATGCGAGTGACTGACAAAATTCCAAAGTATTTCAAGAATATTGAGACTCCTGTTATATGTTATAAGTATAAGAAATCTACTAGAAATCTTATTTTCAATTATAATAGGATCGTTTCTGATCTTGAGATCGAGACATCTACTCCTACTGATTGAGATTGTCAAAATTCTAAATTTTGTTAGGAACCTGCCGGTCACATTCTCACTGGAAATCTTGATGTAATTGAGGATAAGAGGTTTCGGCATTTAATTGCCAAAGGGCTTAAGTATCGCCTGTCGCATTGAAAATGCGGGTTCTTTAACGGATTTCTGTAAGCGAGAAAAAGCAGATACACATGCACTTAATGCTTGGATGAAAACTATTTCAGAAATTGTTGAATTACGTATTTTATTTTACGAATCAAATCCATCCCTGCTTCCATGGCCTTCTACTTACAATTTACGGCACCTTAAGAAGGGTATTCAGAATTTACATACTACATTTGCTCTAGTTCCAGCAGACAAAGCTTCCAACAATGTAATTATTGTCTGACGACTAAATTATATCAATACTTTGAATGCTGAGCTAGCGAGCACTTCTGCTTATCTGACTACACCTCTGCAGGAGACAGACATTGTTTCCCAGCATGTGACCTCAATGGAGACTATACAGGTTTCTGTAATTAGTCAGCAGACGAAGCTCCCTACAATGTACTGGATACCCAAACTTCACAAAATTCCTTACAAAGCACGTTTTAGTGCTAATTCTAGTTCATGTACCACTACCAATATGTCAAAACTATTGACTTCCTGACTTTCCGCGATTAAAGAACATATTGTAAAATATTGCGGAAAGGCCTTCGAGAACTCAGGAATCAATCTGTTTTGGTCTATCAAAAACTCTGGAGAAGTTCTTGACAAACTACGGTGTAAGCATTTTCATGCCTCTTCTCTAAGCATCTACGACTTTTCGACACTGTATACTTCCCTATCACATAATCTTATCAAAGAAAAATTGCTTCAGCTTATTCAGAAGACATTTGCTAGAGAAGGTACAACTTTCTTTTCTAGCTTGTAATACTGTCAGGGCTTTCTTTACTAAGCCCCCATTGATAAGTATAATTTGTGGACTTGTACTGATGTTTGCAGAGCCTTATCTTTTCTTATGGATAACATCTTTATAAGATACGGTATAACTATTTACCCCCAGGTTGTTGGTATTCCTATGGGTACTAACTGTGCGCCACTTGTTGCAGATTTGTTTTTGTACTGCTATGAAAGCGATTTTATGTTGAGTTTGTCACCTGCTAGCCAGTGTGAAATTATTGTTGCCTTTAATAATAGTTCTCGTTATCTTGATGACATATTCAATATTGATAATCCGTTCTTTGCTCATATGGTTACTAACATTTATCCACCAGAGCTCACGTTGAATACAGCCAACAGTTCGGATACAGTAGCAGCATTTCTCGATCTTCATCTCTCGATTTCAAATGATTGTATTCATACTAAAATCTATGATAAGAGAGAAGATTGTGTATTCTCTTGTTGCTCTGGCTTCTGCCAAGTTAACTATCCACACCTGGATGGAGATGTACCTCGTGCTACCTCATACGGGGTGTATATCTCCAAGCTCATTCGATTTGCTAGAGCGTGTAATGATGTTATAGACTTCAATGATCGAAATCAAGTTATTACAAGTAAACTTCTTCAGCAGGGTTTTCGTTATCACAAACTACGTAGATCTTTCTCTAAATTCTACCGCCATAACGAGGGTCTGCTGGAAAAGTACAACACCAACCTTAAGACACTTCTGCGACTAGGCATATCACTACCCTCATTTTAAGGAGATGTGGTCTATAAACTTCGAAAGTTAAAGGGCTCTGACGGGTTTCCTGACCGCTTTACAAATTTATTCAGGAAGTTCGTCAATGATTGTACCTATTTAAACCCCGACAAAGGGAGGTGGGTGCATGAGCTTTCGTCCCTCGGGTTTTCTGGTCGTACCCTAGATTGGTTTTCTCTTTAGCTGCAACTACTATAGTTGTTCAGTACGATTCTGGATAAATCCTGAGATGTTTATTATTTTGTTTGTGTTTCTTTAGTTAGTTTTTCAGGATGTGGACTTTATTGTTAAAGAATTCTATTTGATGGGATGTAGTTTTGTTTACACTGTCTTGTCTATTTAGGCGTTGAGGACAGGATAATAGCGAGGATTGTGCGCATATAAAATCGATTCAAGCTGACCAGTGGGCCTTATTGCCTACTGACGGTTCCAAGTCGGTAACCCTGTCTTCACCACCCTTTCTGTTGTTTTTTGTCTCTTTCATTGTATTTTCAAGTCCTTGTTTGCAGTACAGCGTGGACATAAGATGACATTGCGCTCGGACGCTGTGGTTTCTATAGTACCCTATATCTCATTTTTGAGGACTTTCATATTTGTAATCTTTGTATAACTAAAAAGCTTATCAATCAGGGTTACCGTTACCATAAACGTCGTAAAAACTTTGCAAAATTTTATTATCGTACCCCTGATCTTCTTTCCAAATATAAAAGTAATTTAAGGACACTTCTGCGACAAGGACTATCACAACCTGACTTCTATGGTGATGTGATTTATAAACTTCGTAAGATTCTTGGTCATGATCACTTTCATACTATCTTTGTTACACTTGTTAAAAAGTTTATCAAAAGAGGTTATGACACTATCATTTTGCAACGTACTGCATACTTGGTGGTGGACCCTTTACAGTTCAACACTATGCTTTCCTCTTTAATTGTACGATGACAGGACAGGCTGTGGACCCTATGATGACGCCTACCTAAAGCCCATTGGGACGGTGGCGTTTGATGTTTGTCTATGATCTTTCTTGTCGTGCCCTTAATGGTGTATTCTCTTGTTGCTCTGGCTTCTGCCAAGTCATTGAGTACCTTCATTGTGGCTTTCTATGCTATTGTTCTTTTGTATTATATATGTGTTTTACTTATATTGCCTATTGATGCTGCCTTGTTGGTTAGAGATTAGATCATGGCGGGGATTTCTTTATATACACTGTCCTGTTTTAATTGGATGAAGTAGGGTAAGTGTGAGGTTTGGTACACCCTAGAACCGGTTTAAACCCCCCAGTGGCCTACTTTGCCACTGGAACGGCGGTAGCCCTATTGTCAACCCTTTGTGTTTGTGATGTCGTTTGCATTTATTATTACTTTTGCCTTCTTGTTTGTCCGTTTGCGTGTTTGTTTCTGTGTTTTGTGGTTGACTGTCCTCCTTGAATACTACTTTCCCTGTCTGATATTTTTATATTTATTGTGTACCGTTGTGAGAATACCAGGCAAACATTGAATTATGTTTCTTCCAAAAGAAATATCCATTCTTTCCTTTCATTTATTAGGTTTCAAGTGTTCCTTAATGGCACAATTACGCCAAGTATTAGTAGAGTATAAAGTGAAAACAAAAAACAGTTACTTGCAGAATGTTGGTTAGTACTGGTAACAGAAACCGCAGTTAATGGCGTTAAAACCAAACACAACAAGACATTTCTTGAATTGAAATCCCCCGACAAAGTGTTGTTTTCTGGGCAGAAGCATAGTCGGAAAATAAATACAGACGAACGAAAACCAGCTGAGGTGTTGGGTTCTGCAAGTCATCTTGATGAGTTGAGTATATGAGCCGATTTATTTCAAAATTCCTCCTCGTATGTGAGAATTATGCATCGGTCACGAAAGTTGTAACGGACGGACGGATAACGTCAAAAGCATATCCTTCTTCGTTGGGGAAAAATACAACTAATAAAATAATAAGAAGTAAATAAATATTTTATTTTATTTTTTTGGTGACATGGGGGTCTCCATGCATGTCTTTATGGGTTCAGTATTTGTGTAATCGTGTCAATTCATTACAAAATACCTGCAAACATGAGCGTTACGGAGAGAGAAATTAAAAGCATATATAAGAATTATATGACCTGTATGACCTTGACATTGAAGATACAGACACGGGTGTGGAGTTCTGCACGTCGTCTCGATGAGATGGGTATTTGTGCCAATTTATTTTAAAATCCCTACTTGCATGGAAAAGTTATGGTGCAGACACGAAATGGACATTATTATATGCATCTAAGAAGTATCTGACCTTTATGATGACCTCTGTGACCTTGATATTGATGAAATAGACCCGGGAGTTGGGTTCTGCACGTCGTCTTGATAAGATGAGTATATGTGCCGATTTATTTCAAAATCCGTCGAGGGGATAAAAAACAAAAGTAAAACTTTATAACTAATTGGTGTGTAACGAAACCTTAGGGTTAGACATGTTGGTACGGGAGTCATTCATTTTTTCTTATGTTCAATTTAGCGTGAATGGTCAAAATAATGCAAAACGACTGAACCCGGTACCGACATGTCTAACCAGGGGATATAGCAAACCGCGAAAAGTTCCTTCTTTGAACCATTTAAATATAAACTGAATGACACATAAAGGTTGGTTATTGTTGTTTTTTAAGTAAAGCAGATTACATTTGCTAGGAGTAATATTTTACACTGGTCATATTTCTACGTGTGGGGGATCGAAAGAGCCATTCCACGACAGAACAAATTATGACCGGGGTTTCATTTTATTACATAGAAGTTTGACCGGGGGTCATCTTACTACATAGCAATATGACCGGGAGGTCATTATTTTATGTTATTATACCTCACGTTTACACTCCTGTATAACTTGCCCATACCCGTAGCGTGAAGCAAGTTTTACTGTTCACCGGTAAACAATTTTTACTATCACACGATTGTGACGTCACGGGAAGTATAAAAACAGGCTTTGGGTTTTTCCAATAACAACACGTTTTGGCAATTGGAAACCGGTGGACGTTTATTAAAATACGACTGAAGTTATGTCAGTCGTAAGACGCTTGGTTTACCAAACGACAATAAACCAGTGTGGCGAGCCGATTTGTTACTTTAAATCAAAACTGGTATAAAAATATGAATTAAAAAAAACATTTTTTGTTCGGTAAAATAAAATAAATGTTGCATCACAGTGAGGTTGAAAGTAGATATTGGCGACCTTCGGAAAAATAATGTCAACCGAGGTTGACAATATCCACTGTCACCCTCACTGGGATGCATTATTTATATAGTGGTCGATTTTTTTGTTTACACCGGCCCGTTTCTGAATTCTTCGTAACGTATGCTACGCGGATCAGAACCAGGGCCTGGGGGAAATAGGACGTTTGATATCGCCCAAAATTTTGGCGAGATTTGAAGAGATCCTACGAGACTTTTAAAAAACTCATTTTCAAGTTAATTTGATATTAACTTCTTATTTTATCAACTAATGAGAAGCAGCAAGTAACGTTAAAACAGTTCAAAAATTGATGTTGTTCGTTTATAAATAACATGACGTCACGCAAACGTCGACTTGTTGCGCGTGTAAAAAACGCGGGAATAAATTGGGCTAATCGCTAGTGTGCACTTTAATTGGCCTAAACTTCCCAGACCGATGTTTCCAAGTAAGACATATGCATGATACGTTCTTGGCAGGCCGAGAATGTCTAATCATGACAGGTAGTATTTGTCGCAAGATGACCCTAGTGGTTGGGGCTAACTCACAAAAGAATCAATGACGGTGAATGCATTTACATCAGTTTAATGCAACTTTTATTTTTTTTTAAATATATATACAATTATCAAAAAAAACAAGCGAATACACAGATGAAATATGAAAAGAACGTTTAAGACGTTCTCAGTATTATCACAAATACTGAATGTGTCGACTGATTTTATTCGACACTAGAGCGTTGTTAAAGTTATAACAATGTTGATCTATGATCTAGCGCGATAACTGTGATGCGCGAGGGCTCATGGATATGATGATGCGCGGATCCAATGAGTGATTGTCTTCAAATGCCTTCTATAAGGGTTGATGACGCGATATAATGATGGTAAACCTCCACTAAGGTTGTGGATGATGTTCCTCCAGTGAGGACGGATAACGGGCCCACCTCGTGTCCCGGGGGTTGTCGATTCTATAACCTGGCCATGTTGCACAGGTACGGGGACCGTCTCCACCGCTCGTAAACGTTATATGTTGATTCTAGTGTCGAATCACCTAAAGGGCTTACACACCCTAAAGGCTTAGCTCCACTCCGGGAGGCTTATATCCAAACCTGGATGGCTTATATCCAAACCAGGATGGCTTATATCCAAACCTGTATGGCTTAGGCTGTAATTATGCATACGTTTTAGATGTCGGTTGATAAAAATAACAATCTTGCATAATTATCATTACCCAAACAAATCATTATTTAATAAATATATGTAAGCTGTACTAATGACGAGTAGCAATGTATACATATTCTACAACGCCATGTATACGCCATGTACGTCGCGGTTAACCAATGCCCCTAATACATGTAATATACAACGTTATCAAGTTAATATTGTTTTACAATTAATGATCAATTACAATAATTACATCTAATAAAGTAAAAAGAAATATAAAAAGATCGGGCAGGGAAAGTAGCATTCAAGGAGAACAGTCAACCACAAAACACAGAAACAAACACGCAAACAGACAAACAAGAAGGCAAAAGCAATAATAAATGCAAACGACATCACAAACACAAAAGGGTTGACAATAGGGCTACCGCCTTGGAACGGTCAGTGGCAAAGTAGGCCACTGGGGGTTTAAACCGGTTCTAGGGTGCACCAAACCTCACATTTACCCTACTGTCATCCCATTAAAACAGGACAGTGTAAATAAAGAAATCCCCGCCATGATCTAATCTCTGACCAACAAGGCAGCATCAATAGGCAATAGAAGTAAAACACAAATATGCTCGTGTAAATATAATACAAAAAAACAATAGCCCAGAAAGCCACAATGTAGATACTCAATGACTTGGCAGAAGCCAGAGCAGTAAGAGAATAAACCATTAAGGGCACGACAAGAAAGATCATGGACAAACATCGAACGCCACCGTCCCAATGGGCTTTAGGTAGGAGTACACCACACAAGAAGTTGCTCGGGGAACATCCCCATCCAAGTGGGGATAACTCAAAATCATATGCTAGTCTGTTTGAGAAACATCAAAGCTAGCCGGATGTCGTAACCGCCAACCAAGATGGCGCCCCCACTGAATACATATGTACGATAGAAGTTAATAAAATAAATACTGACCACATATTGCCTGTGAATTTCGCCGTCCAACACCTGCTCCAAACAAAGCAACTATCAAGCAATCCCGGCCAGAACTAGAAGACAATGGATTTTATAGCAAACGTTACGCCCAAACCATTATTTCCCCCGTTCAGTCCGTGACATACGTGGCTAAATTTGCAGTATTCAATTCTACACGAAAGGACCCTTACACAACTTTGCCTTTTAAGGAGATAGACCTATACTTTTACATGCATTAGCACAAAACTAAACTTATTAAACGGCCCTTCCGGACACTCTATGGCGGCCACTTAAAATGTGCACGGTTTTCCGTGTTACCTGAATATATCATGAACATTGTGAATTTAGTTCAACTAAACAATGGATTAGGATGTAACTAACAGGTGTTTACAAGAGCTGTGTACGACCAATACACTCTACCCGTGACATTTTGTGACAGTATTAAATACAACACCTATAACGCCCTCTAGCACAGGATTAACACCCCTCCCCCCTCAAGTGGCCTTATTTTACGTCTGACCGTTCCAATGCGGTAGTACTATTATCTTAGTAGTTGTTGTTTGTTTCTGTGCGTATTTTTGATTGACTGTGGTCCTTGAATGCATTTTCTGTTCGACTTCTATATCCTACTTTAAAACAGTACGATTGATGTCAACGATCCCACATCATCAGTAATATACACTGTGCCTGTGCCCGATGATCCCAAAGGGTCAGTAATTACCATTAACAAGGGCCCCTAATCTCCCAATTAAAGAAAAAAAGAACCAAGGTTTCTTACGAGAAAAAAAAATTAAAACAATTTTTTTTTTTTTATTGTTTTTAAAAATAAACCCATCAACCGAGGATACCTATGGAAAAAAAGTAAAACAAATTAAAAAATGCCTCCAGTGAGATTTGAACCCACGACCCCTTGAGTTTGCAGTGTACATACACATATTGAAAAGGGGCCATAACTCCGGTGTTACTGATTCGATATGACTGGTTCTCAAATTCGTTAGAGCTTTCACAGATATCAACAAAACAATTTGGCCAAGTTTGGGAAAGATCGAATACAAATGAAGGCGCTAGAGTGTTCACAAGGCTGAATGGCATATTTCAATAATTCAAGGCACATAACTCTAGTGTTCCTGGTCCGATATAGCTGGTTTTCCAACTTGTTCGAGCTTTCATTGATATTAACAATCTCTTAAATTTTGGTAAAGACCGGATGAAAAATAAAGGCCCTATAGTCTTAACGAGGCAAAATATAGCATTTGTAACTAAATCAAGGGCCATAACTCCGCTGTTACTGGTCTGATCTGGCTGGTTTTCGGACTTATCCGAGCTTTTACCAATATGAACAATCTGGTAAAGTTTGGTAAAGATGGCATGAAAAATTAAAGCCCTATCGTCTTAACGAAGAAAACGAAGCATTTTTAACTAAATCAAGGGCATAACTCCGCCGTAACTGGTCCGATCAGGCTGTTTTCCGAACTTGTTTGAGCTTTTATTAATATGAAAAGTCTGATAAAGTTTGGTAACGATCGGATGAAAATAAAGGCCCTATCGTCTTAACGAGACAAAAGTTAACGACGGACGGAAGACGGACGGACGGACGGACGTACGACGGAAAACTCGGCATCCCATAAGCGCCAGTAGAGCTAAAAACAGGATGAAAAAATGAACATCGATCATATAATTTATGTCTTGGACATTTTTTAATTTAACTATACCGTTTCAGTAAACGTATATCGTAATATCAATGACCACAATGACATGACGTTGATAAATACAAGTTTCATGACGCAATGTTATGATATATCGTAGAATCTCGCAGTTCTATTATTTTGGTATTGAATCAACAAACAAAGCAATCATGTAAGATCCTCTATAGCCGCAATCAATAGACTCAATTCATGTAAGATCCTCTATAGCCGCAATCAATAGACTCAATGCAAGCTGTTGTCTCGTTGGCAGTAGGTAAATTAGTGTCGCGGGAATACACAAATCTCGTTATCCGTCTATATCTTTGTCAAAGTCAGTTATCTTTTAGGTACATAAAATGCAGATGAGTGACACATGAATTGAAAGAGCAGTCTATGTTTCTTCTTCTGTAATGACATCAATATGCATTATGTGTATTAGTTTGCATCATTTTGCATTATTAGATAAGCAGTATGCTGTATTTCACAGACTGGTTATATTAACAATACCTCAAAGATGTTGTTATTATAAAAAAAACAGCATCAAAGACGTTACATACTATTTCATATAAGTAAGGCCCTTTTCAGCTCGAAAGCGGTATACACTATATAACTTAATATTTCCTTCAGCTCGCAACTTTGGCCAAGTAGTTGGTCCGCATAACATGCGGAATGTCGTGGGTTATGTTCAATCCCCGACGGAGGGTGAGTGGCTCACCAGATACTGCATAACATTGGTAGTAGTAACTCCTTTGCTTTACGTCCAGCATATAAAAGATGCCTGGTGGGGAACCATGTTATGACTCTACGGCGTGGTATTCACGTGTGACAGATCTATAACAGTTATCATTGAACTCACTGCTACAAAATGTCTCGGTCGTTACATGACTGAAAGGTGGTTGAAAAGGTTTCAAGACATGCATGCATGTATACTGAATTGCATACAAACATACCCATGTAACATTAACTGTTGGTATATATAAAAACATATTCAGAATGATAATTTATCATTGCTTTAGAATGCATTAAATGTTTCAATATGTATGTACTGGACATTTTATAACGTAAGTATACCGTTTCAGTTAAAATTAGAATGCCAAGAGTTTACGTAAATATATTTCTATCAATATGTGAACTTAAAATACCATGATTTTGTGTGTGCTTGGTGTTGTATATACTGTATAGGAAATGTTACAAGAACACTCACTACGTACTTTCTGGACACGTTTAAATTTTTTGTGTTTCCATCACTCATGGTTATGTGTTGTCTGTGTTAAGAGCAGACATTGGTAAAACATGATGAACCGATAATACATATTTAAGTTTCATGTAACAGTCTCCAGGCACTAATTTGATGGGTTTTGCTTCTATCATTATGTAAATATCATTTTGCATTCAAATACCTAATGTACCAGTAAGTGTACTGCAGCTATCTTGGAAATAAATATATGTCTAGACTGTTAACGAACTTTAAATTGTAACGTTCAGAATAACAACATTGTGGAAGACAGAAGTATGACTTGAGAAAATGAATCCCGGGACCAATGCGATATTCACCGTGACGAACAAATCAATGAATACACTTATATCTGATAACGCAGATATTGAAGTAGAACCTGAAATTTAACATTCACGGACAACAGTCAACCTCAAACACGCACAGAAACAAGCAACACAACTATAGGTTGTACATTTTCAGGTTTGACACGAGGCAAGAATTGAAATTGATAAATAACTAAAATAGTCCAGATAAATGATTAATTAATACAATTGATTGAATGTTGAGCTTTCAATACATTGAATAGGCGACGCAGTACTCAAACCTGATCTAAACCCAACCTACGCCTAAACTATTACCTTGCATCTTTTTGCGCTTGTATGCGTGTTTTTGGGAGACTGTGTTCTGTGAATGTTACATTTCCTGTTCGACTTTTATACTTATTCTTTAAATTTAATGTTTTTACCATTATTCTTAACATATTTCAAATCAACATGTTCGTATACATGGGAATTAACTCATATTAAATTGGTGTTTGAATTTTCAAATAAAACAAGTGAACTTGCTTATTCAAATGAGGAAATGCAAACACTAATATCTGAACATATAAGGTTAATTGTTCATTTAGTCATTAACCATTGAATATTAAAATTGAAATAATGCATTTCACATTCTTAGTTGAATTTAACCATATTTATTTTACACCGATTGCGAAACAAGTTATTGCAACTTAGATTAATCACTCTCGATGGCTTCCTGGGTAGAACCAGTTCTAAGCAATGTAGATTAATTATCTTGCTCAAGGATAAATATCGTCACCGCGGCGAGGATAGATCCCACCACCTCTCAATCTGGTGTAATTCTATTTTACTAAAGTGTTGGTTGTCGAGTTGGCATGGACCTGTGTGTCACGGGTCCTACCTGGAGAGGGATTTAATTTTAGAATTCTGGGAAAACGATCACGGCTCCGTAAATATCTCCATTCTATCGTAATGCGCGTGAAGAAACACTTACAGTTAAAATGAAAAAAGCGGTTCCTGTTTGCATGATATCATTTAGCTCAAAATGAAAGTAAATAGTAAATTATGCAATACATAAATATAATGGCATATTTCGCAGATGGATACAAATACAAATGCCTGAGCTGTCCGTATTTTACATGTATAGGAACCCACATGTACTGTGCTAAATATTGATTTTGTTTCAAGAAACATAAAATATAGTAATCGAAAGGAAGGCAAACATATACATGTATTGACAGATCTTTCAACATTTCTTGTGAAACATTTCTTGAAGAATGTATTGTCCTTGAATACAACCGGTTATAATGCGTTCCATAATAGCCATACCGTTGTTCCAAAATGCACACTAAATTACAGACAATGTTCCTAAAATAACAGTTCACTAGATCTGGAAGCAGTCACAAATTTAGGCCCTCTTGTATTTAATGCATTTCTTCAACACGTCGGCGTTTCTCAACCATATGAATACTTCTTTTTTTTAATGTAATTACTACTCTCCTCGTGCTACCATTTCCTGTTTCCTTGGATGATTTGGTATTAACGAGAACATAGTAATTGAGATGTAGTAGATGCGTATGATGTCTTCAATTGTTGAAGTGTCTAGACTTACTACTGATATTTTAAAAGAGAATATAATTCCATAATGTTCAGATTAATGTATTATCAATACATACAGGAAAAGCGATCCCTTGGAGGCAACAGTACAAACAAAAGAACAGACGGTAGATCCGGTCTTAATGAGTCTGATCATGAAAGGTAATATAAATATAGATATAAAAATCGAACAGGAAGAGTAACATTCAAGGACGACAGTCAACCACAAACAGACACAGAAACAAAGAACAACGTTAGATATGAATAAAAGGCCAAATAAGACATCACAAACACAACCGGGTTGACAATAGGGCTACCTCATTGGAACAGTCAGTTGCAAAAAAGGCCGCTGGGGGTTTAAACCAGGTGCTAGGGTGCACCAAACCTCACACATACCCTACTGTCATTCCAATAAAACGGGACAGTGTAAATAAAGAAATCCCCACCATGAAATATTCTCTAACCAACCAGGCAATATAAGTGAAACACCTCTTACGACCCTAGCAACGGATAGAGTGGCATTCTACTTAGGGCCATAGTGATTCCAAAGGCTCTCAATTACTCTCAATTGAAAATAGAGAAAAATAAGGAAGATTATGATAAAGAGAGACGATTCCAATTTTGACATTTCTAAATATCTAAATATCTCCAATTAGACAGGGATGTTCCCCGGTCAACTTGTTATTGGGTATATATGTTTTTTACGTATTTGGACAACTTAAGGTAATTTTAGTAGATTTTATGTGTTTTTACCAAACATGCATAGTTTAAGAAAACAGGGGATAGCTCCCCCGCGTATTGACCTTTTTCGGCAAATCACCTAGTCTCGTTATATAAGGTATAATACACGCTCCATGACGTTATATGATTTATGAGTTTTCATGTAATATCCTCTCTCTATATATATTTCTTGTGCACAATTAAACGACATAATACTACGCAAACTATGTGTCGCATAGTTCATTGTCGTGGAAATAAACAAACCTCGTTATCCGCATATATCTGTCAAAGTCTATCTTTAAATATCATAAAATGCAGATGCGTGGAAACTAAGTTGAAACGCAGGCTATCTTATCAATAAATGCAAACAGAATTTACAACTACGACATATTAATGCAGTATTCATAACTTTCGCATCCGGTCAACTTCCGATAGGTTGAAATATTCAGTACGTGAAAATAAAAGGGTTTACTCTGACTTTGTCTTCAATATCTATAAAAAAAATAAAAATATTAGACCATGATTTAAATTAAATGTAACCATACTGGTTTTCAAAATCAGACATCAAAAGAATACATTAGATGTACAAAAAATAAAAAGGTTTTAATATAATTATTACTATAAACTAGTTTTATAAAGGGCTATAGTCATTTGAGTACCAACGATAAACACCGAGTTTACCCCCTACCAGATTGTGGAGGTCTTTTATTTTATTGATCACTGATTGGTCAAATTATTTTGATGATGTCATGTGAAAGCTATGGATTTGAATCGTATGTGCCGTCTTCAGTTTCATCTTCTTCTGTGATGACATCAGTATGCATTAGTTTGCATTAGTTTGCATTATTTTGCATTATGAATAAGCAATATACTGTATTTCACAGACTGGTTCCAATTATGTTATTATAGAAATCACGGCATCAAAGAAGGCATCAAAGAAAGCACATATTACTTGATATAACTGCATTTAAAGGTTATAACTAATTATTTAAATTCTACTTTTGTGATCGAGATAGTTGATATGAAACTAAGGCACACTATGATGGTCTCCATTTGTATTTGGAATTTGATAGATGACATAACTCCCTGCGGTGGGATATATCAATTCAAAATCAGTCAGCGCAAAACTATTGTAACTCCATGTGAATAAAGAAGGAGATACAATTGCTTTGCATTGAACCCGCAAAAATTACAGCTGTCGTATTTCCCTGCGTGTGTCTGATGCATAATCCCCTATCCCCTCCCCATCAGTATTGTTTATGATTGTTTTCTATTCAAAGCCCTCGTGTATTTACAAAAGCAATTTTAATGACTGTCTTTGTAACTGAAAGAAGAGCAGAACTATCAAATTCATTTACCGACAAGTTGATGGCTTAATAACTATCCTTCTGTTCGTTTGATGTTATAGAAAATCGATTGACAATAAAATTACTTGAAGGACCTACACTAATATACGTTTATACAGTTAACAAAGATGACTCGACAGAGCTGTTTTGTGGTACTTTAAATAAGTATATATAAATATATTTTATTGTATTCAATAGTGTATTTCATTTCGAAATGTAACAAAACTGACTCTTTATTATGACAGTAATTGAACTTTGTTACCTTCTGTGTGAGATAAATACAGTACATTATTTTAACTCTATTTCCTTTTAAAGCTGTACAGTCCCTATTTTAACTGGTAATAACTCATGAATATGAATGAGTCACGTGTGAAGTAGTTTCAAATCGACGAACACCCCAAAATTCGGTATATAAGGAGAAATCGATACGTAAAATTTCACATTTTTATTTAGACTCCGTACAGGTAACATCGATAAATATACGGCTCCAGAATATATGTGATAAAAAAATAGTTGCCCGGAACGGGATTTGAACCACTGCTTTGCACTTGTAAGATTTGAAAGATGTACGCTGAACCTCTAGACCACTGCTATTTATTGGTATTTTGTAGCATTTTAACACTAAATAGGCATTACGTAATAACGAGAGCGCGCGCACAATCTCATCAAGCGCTAAATAACAAGTCGAGATATGGTTGATTTGAGGCGAAGTATTAGTTTCATATTGATACGATGCAGTATATTAATTTACACGTGCGACAATATGGACTGCATATTTATTGAACCATCTTTAATTGCGTTCAAATATAAGTTTTTTTGCCTCATAATATATGGTAGTTAATATACTATTTTCTCAAGTAGCGTTGTAGTTCAGTGAATACAGCACCGGACTTGAAATCAGAAGGTCGTGTGTTCGAGCCCCGAAAGAAGTTAACTTTTTTTTATGTAAAAATTACTATTACCTGTGTATAGGTACGATGTGCACTGGTCGATGTATATACAGTAAATGATTTCTTGCTCTATATTTGCTCGCTTAAATACCCGATTTCGACATGAGCTGGTAACCATGAAATTACAAATAAAGACACGCCTACAAAGAAGAAATCGATTGATATAGGGACTCTGTAGCTTTAAGAGTTAAATTTGTCAACTAATACTACTACAAAAAGTGTGGCCATTCATCTTTAATGATTTCATTCCAGAATGCAATACAAACAAGAGGTCCTACAGGACATGAGGATGCTCTACTGGGTAACATGGCTCTTAAATGTAAAGAAATCAAAATAATCCAGACTAATAATAACCGAATGTTGATTAACACGCTTCGTAAACTACTTGGGCATGACCACTGTCATACATTATTTTTCAAATTTCTTTGAAAGCTCTTCAAAAGAGGTTAAAATCCTATTATGTTTTAACGCACTGCATGTGTAATGGTCGATTTACAGTTCCCCACTATGCTTTTCTCTTTGACTGTGCCATGACCCGACAGATTGCGGACCCTATGTTGAAGTTTTCCTAAATGCTAAAAGGAATGGTAATGTTCAATATTTGCTTTCAATACCGACATGTCATGCTTTTTTACGGTTTATTCTTTTGTTAATCACTCAGTACTTCTTTGTGGTTTTCTAGTGATTTATTTTTATATTCACATACATATGACCTTTGTTCTTTCTTACATTTAGGAAAGGTCGATTCTTACGGATGGTGGGAGGTGTACAGTACTGGTTCTACCAAGAAAAAGTGGGTGGTCTGCCTCCACCACAAAAAAATAAACCGTCATATATAACCTTACATGTGTTGAAATTGACGTAAAACACAATACAAACAAACACACTTTCTTACATTGCCTGGTAATGCTACATAGATTATTAGAGGATATAGCCTTTATGGGATTTCTTAATTGTAACTGTCACATGTAATGAAACTACGGAAAGACAGATGTATGGTGAGCCTTAGAATCTAGTTTTAACCCTCAGCGACCTTCATACCTCTGACCGTTTCAAGGCTGTACCGATAACATTGGCATGTTTGTGGTATCGGATTTATTGCTTCTGTTTTTCCTTGTAATTGATGTTTGTCCTGAATGCGAGATTTTGGTTGGTCGTGTTTTGTGAATGCTACATTTCCTTATCGACTTTTAGCTATAACTTTTATCATAAGATTCTATTAGTGTCAGATTTAGCTAATCTATTTGCTACTTTGAAGTCTAGTAGTTTCCCAGTCGTGAAGCCTAATACTTCCTCGGTTGGAAGCCTAGTGCTGCCCCAGCTAAGGAAGTCGGAAAACCTAGTGCTTCTCCAACTAGGGAGCACAAGGAGCAGCCAAAGGTGTCTAACGGCAACGTGTCTAACGGCCCTATTGAGCTGCATAACAAATTCGAACAGCTCATGGACATTTCAGAGCCAGCAGCTGCACTGCCACTTCCATCCTCTCATGAAAAGTTAGTCGAGGTGCCACTTCAGCTGACTTCTTCCAGGGAGGAGGATTCATCAGTGGAGATGTCACTGCTTGAGTCTCCTAATACCTCTCCTAAATCTAAGGCCAAAAATAAAATAAAATTAAAAATCGCCTTAGCGCTAAATAATGGGTAAAACTAATAATATCATTCAATGGAATTGTCGAGGTTTGAAAAATGATATATAGGGTCCTTTAGAAACCACAGCGTCCAAACGCAATGGCATCGTAGGTCCGCACTGTACTGCAAACAAGGACTTGAAACTACAATGAAAGAGACAAAAAACAACAGAAAGGGTGGTGAAGACAGGGTTACCGACTTGGAACGGTCAGTAGGCAATAAGGCCTACTGGTTAGCTTAAATCGATTTTATATGCGCACAATCCTCGCTATTATCCTGTCTTCAGCGCCTAGATAGACAAGACAGTGTAAACAAAACTACATCCCATCAAAAGGAAATCTCTAACAATAAAGTCCACATCCAGAGAAACTAACTAACGATATACATACAAAATAATAAACATCTCAGGATGTATCCAGAATCGTACTGGACAACCATAGTAGTTGCAGCTAAAGAGAAAACCAATCTAGGGTACGACCAGAAAACCCGAGGGACGAAAGCTCATGCACCCACCTCCCTTAGTTGGGGTTTCAGTAGGTACAATCATAGAGTCCCAAGAGGTAGTCCAGTCATCGCACAAGTGAAAAGTGAAGCGTAATGACTGCCTGTAGAGGGGTCAATCACTAAACATGCAGTGAGCTGTAAAACCAAAGGGTTATATCCTTTTCTGACGAACTTCCTGATTAAATTTGTAAAGCGGTCAGGAAACCTGTCAGAACCATTTAACTTTTGAAGTTTATAGACCACATCTCCATGAAATGAGGGTTGTGATATGCCTTGTCGCAGAAGTGTTTTAAGGTTGGTGTTGTACTTTTCCAGTAGGCCTTCGTTGCGGCGGTAGAATTTAGAGAAAGATCTACGTAGTTTGTGATAACGAAAACCCTGCTGAAGAAGTTTACTTGTAATAACATGATTACGATCATTGAAGTCTATAACATCATTACACGCTCTAGCAAATCGAATGAGCTGGGAGATATACACCCCATATGAGGTAGCACGAGGTACATCTCCATCCAGGTGTGGATAGTTAACGATGTTAAAATTAAAATCATCTCTCTTATCATAGATTTTAGTATGAATACAATCATTTGAAATCGAGAGATGAAGATCGAGAATTGCTGCTACTGTATCCGAACTGTTGGCTTTATTCAACGTGAGCTCTGGTGGATAAATGTTAGTAACCATATTTGCAAAGAACGGATTATCAATATTGAGTATGTCATCAAGATACCGAGAAGTATTATTAAAGGCATCAATAATTTCACCCTGGCTAGCAGGTGACAAACTGAAACCAAATTATGATGAAATCAGCTTAATTTTAAATGAACACAACCCTAATGCCTTTTGTCTCCAAGAAACATTCTTGCATACAAGTGATAAGGTATCTTTTAAACAATACTCACTATACAATCATATTTGTGATACCGGGGAATTGTTAATCGAAACATTCCTCACAGACCTGTTGCATTGGAAACAAATTTGTAAGCTTTTGCGGTCAGTGTTACGATGCACAGAGTTATAGCAATATGTTCCTTATATTTACCACCTAGTTCTTCACTAGACCCTAAATATCTAAGTCACCTAGTTGCACAATTGCCATCACCTTTTATACTCTTGGGTGATTTTAACTACATCTGGGGTTGTAAAGATATAAACGATAAAGGCAAGAAAATTGAGGATTTCTTAGCCAAAAACAATTTGTGTCTTTTTAATGATAATAAGTCACATACTTATTTACATCCTGCTACAGGCTCTCATTCTTCCATTGATTTAACAATATGCGATTCAACGCTTTGTATGGATTTTTCGTGGAGTGTTGGAGACGACCTTTGTGAAAGTGACCACTTTCTTGAAAATATCGGCCCTCCACTTCTCGAAAAAACGCAACGATGGAAACTTTGCAAGGCTGATTGGACTACGTTTCAGTCTCTTTGCGAGGAACAATTAAAGCCTTCCGTTTTCGAGGATGTCGAAGATGCAACTACTCTGTTTACCAAAACACTTCATGATATAGCTGATCAAACTATTCCAAAAACCTCGGCAAATCCAAAACGCCTACATAAACCAAGGTACGACGATGACTGCAAAAAGGCAGTCAGCAATCGTAAAGCTGCATTAAATAATATAAACTTGCGGCAAACTCAAACAAACTTAGATAACTTCAGAGTTTTTCGTGCGAAAGCCCATCGTACTATTAATGATAGCAAGAGGAAATCCTGGAGATCTTATGTCTCTCGGCTGAATTCTCGCTCATCTCTTAAGGAGACATGGGACATGGTCCGGAAAATAAGTGGTAAAGGTTAATCTAGTTCTGTAAATCATCTTAAAACAGATAATGGAGATATAACATGTCAAAGATATTAGAAACACTTTGGCAGAAACTTTTCAAAAATTCTTCTTCTGAAAATTGTCACACAAATTTTCTGAAAAATAAGAAACTAAAAGAACACAAGAAGCTGAACTTCAAGTCGAACAATTTGGAAAATTACCATAAACTATTCACTCTCAAAGAACTTCGAGAGTTCGTTAAAAAGGCTCATGATACATCAGCTGGTCCTGATGATATATTTTATCAATTATTAAAACATTTACCTGAATCCTGTATCTCTACCCTTCTTGATATATTTAATAAGGTTTGAGTGACGGGAAACTTCCCCGATTCTTGGCGGGAAACAATCGTTATTCCAGTCCCCAAACCTGGAAAGGATCATACGGACCCAATAAATTATCGCCCAATCGCTTTAACGAGTTGTATATGTAAAACCATGGAACGCATGATTAATGAGAGACTCTTTGGTACCTGGAGTCCAACAAACCGATAACAAAGTATCAAAGTAAATGTCGATTATAAGATAGCTACAAAATCCATAGCAAACAGAATAAAAATGGTTTTACCATCATTAATAGACAGTTCACAAACTGGTTTTATAAAAGGTAGATACATAGGTGAGAATATAAGGTTATTATTTGAAGTATTAGACCATGCTGAAGACTACAATAAATCGGCATTGTTATTTTTCTCAGATTTCGAAAAAGCGTTCGACAGTTTGAACCAAGAGTTTATTCTTAAATGCTTGAAACATTTTAATTTTGGTGACTCTCTGATAAATTGGGTAAAAATGTTTTATACAGATGCTAAACGTTGTATTATTAATAACGGATTTATTTCTGACTTTTTCCCAGTAGAACGCGGTGTTCGCCAAGGATGCCCCTTGTCCCCATATTGATTCATTATTTGTATTGAGCTTCTATCTTATATAATAACAGATAACAAAAATATTAAAGGAATAGTTATAAATGATCAAGAAATTAAACAAACTTTATTCGCAGATGATGCATCGTTTCTCACAGATGGAACAAGGAAATCTTTTGAAACCTTAATGGATGTTATAAATAATTTTACAAATATATCAGGACTCAAATTAAATGACTCCAATTGTACAGCGTTAAAGGCAGGCTCACTGAAAAACTCGGATTTTAAATATTGTCCAAAAAATAAATTTCATTGGTGTTCTGATCAGGCAAAAGCACTAGGAATGTATTTTCATACAAATAGAAACAATATGATAGCCTTAAATTTAGATCCGAAGGTAGAAGAATTCAAAAATTGTTTGAAAAGCTGGCAGCACAGAAAACTTACGCTACTAGGAAAAATTACTGTCATAAAATGTTTTGCATTCCCAAAAATTATATATCCTCTAACGGTTCTGCCTAACCCTCCAAAAGAAGAGATCAAACAAATTAACGACGTAATGTTCTCATTTTTATGGGATAATAAACCAGATAAAATAAAAAGGAAAACAATTATTCAGGATTATGAAAATGGAGGAATAAAAATGATTGACATAACTAAATTTCATAATGCATTAAAAGCAAACTGGATAAAACGAATACTAGATAATAAAAATAACGGCAAATGGAAAATATTTTACACAAAAGAAGTAAACAAAGTCGGAGGACAGCTCTTATTAGATTGCAATTTAAATAAAGCATGTATTCTTAAATTATTTCCAAAAGACAACTTTTATAGAGATATTATATTAGCATGGAATGAAATAAAAGAAAATAAATGTAACGAAAATGTTAGTCAAGAAATAATATGGAATAATTTGAATATCAAAGCAGGTGGGCATACTATTTTCTACAATGATTGGTTAGAAAGAGGAATTAAACTATTAGAACACATTTTTGACTATAGAAAAAAAGAGTTTTATATATTTCAGGAAATAAGCGAATTATATCAAATACCAAACAAAGACTTTTTAAAATACTCCTCGATAATAGCAAGTATACCTAAAGAATGGAAAGAAAAGATAAAACATGAAGATATTAATGCAGAAAGAAATAAAAGTTTCCTAAATAAATTTCTTAATACTAAACAATCAAATAAATTCTTATACAATGTCCAGATACAAAAAGATACAGAAACTGACATGGAAATAAAACCACAAAAAAAATGGGAAAACATGTTTACAGATATAGAATGGAAAGACGTCTATATCACACCAATAAAATCGACAATAAATATAAAATTAAGGAACTTTCAATATAAACATTTAATGAGAATAATACCCACAAATAAATCGCTATTCAGATACAAAATCGTTCACTCAAGTCTATGCGAATTGTGCAATATGAACATAGAAAGCTTAAATCATCTTTTCTGGGAATGTATGCATATTCAACAATTTTGGAATGAGCTGCACATATTGTTAAATACGTTAAACGTAAACATCGATTTCAATCTAAGAACCGTCTGTTTCGGAATTCAAAGACAAGAACATGCTATAGATATGAAGAATTTCATTATTTTAAGTGCAAAATATTTTATATTCATTAACAAATGTTTAAAATCCTTGCCCGAATCAAACAAATTCAAGAAATATTTATTAAGACAAATAGAAATAGAAAAGCAAATAGCGATGAACCACGACAAATTAGACAGCCATGATATTAAATGGCGAAATTTCCAATAATAAACTGGTATTAATTAAAGTACGATATAATACAATACCAAAAACAACAAAAGGGGAAGCAAAGCAACTTTCTTTTCTGTCCGAATTCTCTTCTCTTCTTTTTAGTCTCCATATTCTTCTTTCAAACCTTACATAATTCTATTACCAACTGCATACTAAAATATACTCTTCTATACTTTCAAAAACTCGGAGGTAACTCTCTTTTTAATAACCTTCGTCTGTAAACAAGAAAATTATTTCATCATAAATATAAACTGTAGTTTAAATAGTATTTATTATATACCATATGTGCATGTATAATGTATCAAATGGATGATGAAATAAAACATTGTATAACAAAAAACAATCTCATTCGATTTGAATCGTTTATTAGGGAAGCTTTCATAAAAAAAGAACATCTAGTCGCTGTATTATTTGACATGGAGAAAGCTTATGATACTGCATGGAAGTACGGTATTATGAATGATCTTCAGGACCTTGGTCTTTGAGGCCGATTACCCATATTTATAAAGAAATTCTTAGATGATAGACAGTTTCGTGTCCGAATGGGTTCAACCCTCTCTGATATTCATGAGCAGGAGATGGGTGTTCCATAGGGCAGCATACTCTCTGTCACGCTTTTAATATAAAGATTAACAGTATAGTAAAATGCATCAATCCAGGTGTGGATTGTTCTCTATATGTTGACGACTTTGTTATATGTTATCGTGCAAAAACATGAATACTATTGAGAGACAATTACAACAAGGTCTCAATAAACTTCAGACCTTGTCTGATGAAAATGGTTTTAGATTTTCTAAACCTAAAACCATTTGTATGCACTTTTGTTAACTACGCAAACATCACGAAGACCCTCATTTAACACTGGGCGGTTCACCTTTACTAGTAGTGGATGAGACAAAATTCCTTTTGACCGTAAATTAACGTTATACAACACCTTAAATACTTGAAGGCCAAATACCTTAAAGCTCTTAACTTACTTAAAGTTGTTGCAAACACTAACTGGGGAGCAGATCGAAAAGTCCTCTTGCGACTTTACAGATCTCTTATCGGATCCAAGCTGGACTACGGCTCAAAAGTATATGGATCGACTCGCAAGTCGTACTTGCAGATGCTCGATCCGATAAATAATCAAGGATTACGACTCGCTTTAGGAGCCTTTCGTACATCACTAGCCGAAAGTCGATATGTTGAAGCTAATGAAACGTCACTGTCTCATAGACGGGACAAATTAGCCCTTCAGTATACCATTAAATTACAAGCTAATCCTTCAAATCCAACTTTCGATACTGTTTTTAATCCTAATTGTGAACCTCTTTTTTATCGAAAACCGAAGGCCATTCAGCCATTTGGTCTTCGTATTAAACCAAAATTAAGAGTCACTGAAATCGACCTAAATTTGATTGCCAAGTACAAAGTATCACAAATTCCACCGTGGACTTTGGAAACACCAACAATTATTTTTGATCTTTGTAATAATAACAAATCCATTACAGATCCAACTATCTTTCAAAGCAAATATAATGAAATTAAATCGAAATACAGAAACTTTCAACATATATACACATATGGTTCTAAAGATGGAGACAAGGTAGCTGCAACAGCTGTTGTTCACAAACATAGCATAAGGAGCCGCCTGCCTGACAAGACTTCTATCTTCTCAGCTAAACTTAAAGCAATTGAACTTGCCTTAAGTTTTATTCAGGAATCTGATGATGACCATTTCGTAATCTTTTCTGATTCCCTTTCATCTCTTCAAGCACTGGGTAATATGTAACATGATAATCCAGGTGTGCTTCAACTTTTAGAAAAGTACAATTCTCTTATAGTTGATAATGTTATTATTTTGTGCTGGCTTCCAAGCCATGTAGGAATACATGGTAATGATAGAGCTGATAGTGCTGCTAAGGCAGCATTGGGTATACATATAGCTAATACCAAATTGCCTTATACTGATTTTAAAAGTTGTATCAACACATATTTTCGTAACTCTTGGCAAGCCGCTTGGGACTCGTCGGTGAACAATAAACTCCATTCCATTAAACCGTTACTCGGAGAATGGCGTCCTTCTAGTAGACCCATTCGTCGAGAGGAAGTTGTCCTAGCCAAGGTCAGGATAGGGCATACACGCTATACTCATTCATATTTATTACAAGGTGAGCAGTTGCCAGAATGTATACCCAGTTTTGCACCGTTAACGGTCAAACATATCTTGTTGGAATGTGTAGACTTTGATCCTATGCGACAAAGATACTACACAGTTAATACTTTAAAAGAGTTATTTGATACTATATATTTTAGTATTGTTTTAGACTTCCTTAAAGAAATCAGACTTTATCAATCAATATAATCTTTTCCTATTAACTTGATTACATTGGCGGGCATTTGTTAATTTACATATATACATAGTATTTTTTGCTACCATGTCATCCCTTATTTGTAGATAGTTTTATTATCATTTTTATATTTACATTATGTTTTATTACTACTTCATTCCTCCATGCTCCATTAGTTTTTGCGCACAATATGACCTATTTATATGTCGACGTGCCGTAAAACACCAGTCATTCATTACATGTGTAGGAATTTAAATTTCCTTCCGTAGCACTCGTGATTATTCAAACGATTTTCGTTTGTGTTATAAGTATTTTCGGCTGTTTAAACATCGCTATCAGAATTTAGTTCCCTTAAACCTTGCAACGTCTTTTAATTGACTCAAGAAACACCAAACACAGTTCTAACTTCAGAACAAATTGTAATTTGGCTTAGAGCACTTGGGTGACTAACTAATACAACGGTATTTCTTAAATATCACATAATTAAACTCAAAAAAACTACTGAGACTCATGTCTCATTATCACATAATTAAACTCAAACAAACTACTGAGACTTAGTCTCATTATCACATAATTAAACTCAAACATTTTTCGTTCGTTATAATAAAATAAATATTATCGGAAAAATAATGTCAACCTCGGCTTCGCGTCGGTTGACATTATTTTCCTCAGGTTGACTATATACGCTGTCAACCTCACTGGGATGCGATATTTATATATCGTTAATACGTATTCCAAACATTTCAACGAAGCATGTTAGTACTGATGAGAATTAACACTTGCTGCATTTTTCGGAGCAGCAACTGAACACGAAATGACTGTAATCATTTCACAGACTGTTAACGTATCTAATTACAATATCTTGTGACGAAAAACGTAATCATTCAAGAACTTAACCCTACCAACTCTGAACAAAAGTAAAGCATCCAATACCGTTATCTTTGCGCACATTTGATTCGCAAAGAGATTTACTTACAAATACATAATACAGACAGACCGTTATAGTAGCCAGATAATTCTTTGTCTGAGATATAATCCCTAGGGGAACATAGGAATTCGTACATTATTATCATCATTATCCTCACCACATTGTATCGATGTCCGAATGTCCATTTCTTTCCACCGACCATTAGCATTTAAATTGCTCTTTGTGTGTAGTGCAGTGCGGACCTACGATGCCATTGCATGTGTGTGTTGTTATTTCTATAGAATCATTTTTCTTATTTTCATACATATGCAACTGCATCACACACAACGAGCAATTTAAAAATCCAGTGAAAAGGACAAAATACAACACATATACTGGTGAAGAAAGGGTTATCGACTGGTAACGGTCAGAAGGTAATATGGCCAAATGGTTTTCTTAACTCGATTTTATATGCATAGGCAATATAAGTAAAACACAAAGATGCTCGTGTATATATAAATACAAATAACAAAGCCACAAAGAAGGTACTCAGTGATTCGACAGAAGCCAGAGCAACAAGAGAATAAACCACTGAGGGCACGAAAGACCAGATTGCAGACAAACATCAAATGTCACCATTCTTTTGGGCTTTAAGTACGTGTCATCAAAGGGTCCACAGCCTGTCCGTCCGTCTCACAATTAAAGAGGAAAGCAAAGTGGCAAAATGTAAATGGGTCCTCACCCAAGCATGCAGTGCGTTGCAAAATGATAGGGTCATAAGCTCTTTTGATACACCTTTTAACAAGTTTAACAAGATAGTATGACAGTGATTATGACAAGGATCTGACGCAGGTTGTAATAGAACATAGAAGTCAGTTTGTGAATAGTCCTTGCCGCAGAAGATTTCTTAAATTACTTTTCTATTTGGAAAGAAGATCAGGGTTACAATAATAAAATTTTGCAAATATTTTACGAAATTTATGGCATCAGTTGCCCTGATGGAGTAGATTTTTAGTTATACAAAGATTACGAATATTAAAGTCCGCAACTCAAGTACAAACTCTAGAAAAACGAATAAGTTGAGACACATAGACCCCATATGAAGTTGCTCGGGGAACATCCCCATCTCAATGGGGATAATTAACAATATCAAAAATAAAATCATCTCTCTTGTCATAAATTTTGCTAATTATTTCACCATTTTCAATAGAGAGATGTAAATTGAGAAAAGTTGCGTTAGTATCAGACATATTAGCTTTGTTACGTTGAAGTTCTTTAGGATATAAATTATTAACCAAAGTAAAAAAAGAAAGGATTGTCAATGTTCAATATGTCATCGAGATATAAAACAGAATGTTTTGCATATAAAAATGCGGTTCCTGCTCATTATGCTAGTAATTGGAAACGTGTACATATTGACATAATTACATATGAATTCTTATTTCGGAATTATAACTAGATTTCTGCTAACGTAAACAGATGTATCATATCTCTATATTTTCTATTGGCACATGTCCGTCTGTAAATAAAACGAAAGAATCATACACGCAACGTCAGCATTTAATATATTTTTACGCTGTTATCTCATTTCTTTTAAACCAATGGAAACAATTATATTTGGGGAACAATGAAACTTGGCAACCTTACCAAACGCAATAATAACGAAGCCTGCAGATTAATGCAACATTGTTACCGTTACGGGACCCATTTTATTATTGCAAACAGATCCTCAAATTACGTCTGAATATGTTTGTTTATTTCTTCAAGTGGAAACCGTTCTAGTAGAGAGTCTATACTGCATTTACGTAATTGATATGTTATGTAAACATATTTTATGATATGAACACAGACAATTTTAAAAGCTTAAATGTTGAGTCATGTTATGCGCAAAATGTAGAACAAAACGGTATTAGTCAAATAATATAATTTGGAAAAGTTTGAAAAAGCGATACACCTTGTAAGTGTGAGATTGTGTGCACCCTAGAACCTGGTTTAAACCCCAGTGGCCTTTGTGCAACTGACTTTTCCAAGGCGGTAGCCCTATTGTCAACTATTGTGTGTTTGTGATGTCTTATTTGGCATTTTATTCATCTTTAAAGTTTTCTTTGTTTCTGTATTTGTGGTTAACTGTCGTCTTTGAATGCTACTTTTCCTGTTCGATTTTTATATATATATGTGGTAAACATAGTAAAAGGAAATATTTACATTTACAATATATAGAATTGTGACTCCTTATCTGCTTATGCTAATGAATGAATTTGCTGTAATGCAGCAACACTACAAATCAAATAGGCATACATTATGTAATGGAGAAACCACGAACAACTGTAGATTCGTGAACAATTATTTTTTCACGAATCTGCAGTTGTGAGTGGTTTCTCTTACTTAAAGAAATATAAAAATATCGGACAGGGAAAGTAGCATTCAAGGAGGACAGTCAACCACAAAACACAGAAACAAACACGCAAACAGACAAACAAGAAGGCAAAAGTAATATTAAATGCAAACGACATCACAAACACAAAAGGGTTGACAATAGGGCTACCGCCTTGGAACGGTCAGTGGCAAAGTACGCCACTGGGGTTTTTAACGGCTCTAGGGTGCACCAAACCTCACACGTACTCTACTGTCATCCCATTAAAACAGGTCAGTGTAAATAAAGAAATCCACACCATGATCTAATCTCTAACCAACAAGGCAGCATCAATAGGCAATATAAGTAAAACACAAACATGCTCGTGTAAATATAATACAAAAAAAACAATAGTCTAGAAAGCCACAATGAAGGTACTTATTGACTTGGCAGAAGACAGAGCAACAAGAGAATAAACCATTAAGGGCACGACAAGAAAGATCATAGACAAACATCAAACGCCACCGTCCCAATGGGCTTTAGGTAGGCGTCATCATAGGGTCCACAGCCTGTCCAGTCATCGAACAAGTAAAGAGGAAAGCATAGTGGCGAACTGTGAAAGTGTCCACCACCAGGCATGCAGTACGTTGCAAAATGATAGGGTCATAACCTCTTTTGATAAACATTTTAGTTCCCAAGTTCCTAAATATGGAACCCAGACTTTCTATTCCCGAGGATGTGGGGCAACTACTAAACGACAATTTGCTGGATTATAGGGGTCAGAGATTTTCAGGGGACAGTTAAGGATAATGTCTGTGAGAAATTGTCATTTGATTTAAATTGTGAAACAGTGATACTTTAATTTTGTTAGATTAATTATAAACTATTATATTTAAATACTTTAATTATAAATATACCAAATTGTGTCAAAAAAATGATAATAGTACAACGGCATGTGAAAAGGATGGTAATTGACGTAATCACATGTGGAACTTTAATGACTTGCGGATATATCGGAGTTTATTAACTATGTATACCCACGTTTTTGAAAAAAAAACAGGGTATATTAAAATCGCCTCCGTTTGTACGTCCGTCCGTCCGTCCGTCCGTTACCGCATCTCCTCCTAAACCGCCGAACGGAATTCAACCAAACATAGGGTATTACATCACCATATGATGAAGGCGTGCAAGAGCAATATTACTTTTGGCTCCTAGCCCAGGAGCCCTCAGAGGGGGGTCTAAAGGTCAAATAAACTAAAAATTCAATTACACTGTCATTTTTTCATATTTGTGCACATAACTTGGTATATGTAATCGTCTGTAAAAGATAAACAACATATCAAACGATTTTTGTATTTCGCAAACTCGAACGTCTGCCTGGGGCCAAGGGTGAGTGGGGCGGGCGGGATTTGGGGTATTTTTTTTTCATATTTTTTTGTAATTATGTCTCAAATGAAACATTATGATGATGGCTCTGCACCCAAGGTCCCTCAGGGGGACTAAAAGGTCAAATACACTAAAAATTCAATTACACTGTCATTTTCCATATTCTTTCACATAATTTGGTGTATGTAAACGTCTATAAAAGATAAGCAACATATTAAATGATTTTATTATTATACCCACGTCTTTGATAAAAAAAAAACAGGGTATATTACAATCGTGTGTTGGGGGAGGGTGTGGGGATGGTGATTTTGATATTTTTTTTATAATTATGTCTGAAATGAAACATGATGATGGGATTACACTGTATACATTTGTTTCCTCCTATGTAATAGTTTGGCCTGGAGGAAGGGGAATCAAATACACCAATAATGCAATTACGTTGTAATTTTTTCATACTGTTGCACATTAATTGGTATAATAGCCATCTAATGAAGAGATACACAGTATGTCAAACTCGGACATCTTCCCTGGGGTTCGGGTTGGAGGGGGTGGGTCGTGGTTGGAGGGTCACGGTAACAGGGGGTCAATTTATTTATACATTATTTCTCAAATGAACATTTTGATGAAGAGATTATATATAGTGGGGCTGTGTGGGGGGAGTAGGGTAGGGTGGGGTTGGCGGGTGTAAGTGATCTGTGTGAATAAAACGTGGGTATTTTACGATGGCCGCTCTATTTTATTTTTGCAATATCTTGGATTTTTGGATTGCTTATTGAACATTGAATCTAAAGTGTGAGAACCGAGAGAAACCGGGAGAACCTTGTTTTAATTTCATTTTTTCAATCTTTCTTTCAATAATAATTATAAACATGATAAAAGTAAAAAAATGAACTTTTTTATTTATTTATTTTATTGTTTAATGATGCCATTTTGATGCAAACAACAACAACTTAACGTTTGCTTTAAGTACATGATTAACGTTGTGATTTGAATTGAATTAACATGCGCAGATATAGGGTAAGGGCACAAGTCGCCCCCCCCCCAGAAATATGAGAAATTATTTTTAATGTTACGCTACACCCCAAACCAACCACAACACCTCCCCCTCCACCCCCCTTTCCACCCCACCCCTAATCCCCCATACACTAAAAACTGATAAGTTGTGTTCTCAACTTTTGAAAACATGTTGCGACCACCACTTATCTTAATCTGGATCCGCCACTGGTTAAACCATAGGTACTACGTAACTATTTTATTTCTGGATTATTTTTTCACGGACCAACGCATTACGTGGTCCGAGTATTAACTTACATACCCCGTCCAACCCCTTCTCCAGGAAGCGAACACGGGGATGGCTGAGGTATGAAATAAAACCTTAATTTCGTCTTAAAAGGTTATCCCATTTTTTCAGTAAACAATATTTTTAAAGGTGTTTAACTGTTGAAATATCCGGAAAAAAATACTATTACTATAATCTTTCCCATCGAATAATGAAATTAAGGCGGGAGCACGTAATGGATTGATTCATGTGTTCGCAATTTACACAGTCTGTGTTAGAAGAAGAATATAATTTCTTCTCGAACACAGACCGTGTAAATCGCAAACAAAGGAATTCGTGAAAAATAATCAACAGTTATAACAATAGAGCGGCGTCATAGCTATGGTTTAAACATCTATATTGTTCAAAGAGTAACTGAATAGAGAGGTTACTCGCTGTAATATTAACAGTAAGCATCTATCACTCAGTCTGTATCATGCCTCACTTTCACCCATTTGTTAAAACGATTTTACATCTGAATTACTTTTACAGATAACTGGATTTTAATAGTCTCATCAACACATTACACATTATATCGAGGATGTATAGAAATCCGGGAACCGTGCCAGTGTTGCTATCAAATACATTTCTATGGTTACAGAACGTGATTGGAGATAGACGCAATCAAAACGACTTCTTGGTTTATGTCCCCACCCTACGGACGATGTCTGGCCGTAGAACACACTGAAGAAACCTAGATGCGTTGGTGAGGCTTGACCCGTGAATTCCGGATTCAGAATACACTGCTATACACTGGGTTATTGCGTCCCCAAAAGGTGTAACACGCCCATTGATTTTTACATTGAGTTGTGTGTGAATTAAAATTAAAATGTCATGTTGTCATTCATATCTAAGCACATTTTAGAAAAGAATAACATACATTCTCATCACAAATGGCACCTATGCTGCCAAAAATCCACAGAAAAGTTGGGGTCATGTTTCTTTTAAGAAATAAGTTGTCTCATAAACGAATGCTCAAACATAAACACCGAGATGCCAAACTATTCTTTGCATACACTCATTTCCATATAAGCAAAACAAATTAAAAACAAACTCACAATTGTAACATGACAATGCTTAAAATATTGAACAAATAGATCAACAATGTGATAAAATAAAAGAAAATGGCACTTTGAACTATTTTTTGTTATAAAAAGAAATGAGAATTCTTTACTAGTCGACTACCCCAGGCAAACACTTCCTGTGATGCAATGGGTGTGCTATACCTTAAAATACTTGGACCACAATATATTTAACCTTTAATTGTACGATGACCGGACAGTGTACCCTATGATGACGCCTTCCTAAAGCCCATTGGGACGGTGGCGTTTGATGTTTGTCCATGATCTTTCTTGTCGTGCCCTTAATGGTTTATTCTCTTACTGCTCTGGCTTCTGCCAAGTCATTAAGTACCTTCATTGTGGCTTTCTAGGCTATTGTTTTTTTGTATTATTTTTACACGAGCATATTTGTGTTTTACTTATATTGCCTATTGATGCTGCCTTGTTGGTTAGAGATTAGATCATGGCGGGGATTTCTTTATTTACACTGTCCTGTTTTAATGGGATGACAGTAGGGTAAGTGTGAGGTTTGGTGCACCATAGAACCGGTTTAAACACCCAGTGGCCTACTTTGCCACTGACCGTTCCAAGGCGGTAGCCCTATTGTCAACCTTTTTGTGTTTGTGATGTCGTTTGCATTTATTATTGCATTTGCCTTCTTGTTTTTCTGTTTGCGTGTTTGTTTCTGTGTTTTGTGGTTGAATGTCCTTGAATGCTACTTTCCCTGTCCGTTCTTTTTATATTTCTTTTATCGGAAAATTCGGTATGATAGACATGATAGAGTATAGATGGAAATATAATCACAGGCAGAAAGAGTCACAGGAAGGAACCCCTTCAGTTAGAAACAATACTGAGTCTGTTCTGAATCTGAAACGGTGTATAAATTGTCCTAAAATCTTTAGTAGTAATCTATATGTTAAGAAAGTATGACCGAACATAGTACTTGTTTTGATATTCATGAGACAGTGTTTCATGTTTTCCTTACACCAGCAGAAACCACCTTGTCATGTATTCTTTTAACTGTTTAAAAACAAAACGTGCGACGCTATAACTTGATATTTTGTGATGACTGGAACTGGTAAGTCTCAATCTAAATATCACGAATTCACAGTAAAATCTAGTCTCGGCCAGCTAGACCGTATGATGCATATGTCTTACGTGCAGATATCGGTCTGGGCAGATTAGGACAATTAAAGCGCCCACTAGCGATTAGTCCAATTTATTCGCGCGTTTTTTTCACGTGCATAAAGTTGACGTTTGCGAGACGTCATGTTGTAAATAAGCGTAAAACGTCAATTGTTGATGCACCTGTTACTATTTTTGGCGTCACATGCTGCTTCTCAAAAGTTAAAAGTAAGAATTTATTATGAAATTAATTTAGAAATAAGTGTTTCGAAAGTCTCGTTGAATCTCTCAACATCTCGCCAAAATCGCCCAAAACGAAAGGGCGATTTTAAACGTCGTAGTTTCCCCAGGCCCTGGTTTTGGATCCGCGTAGCATAGCGTAACGAAGAAATCAGAAGCGGGCCGGGTGACCGAGGCTAAGTAAAATCACAGTTAATGCAGATGGTTGATTTTGACTGACATTCATGTACTATGTCACGTGATTATCAATACACATAAAATCAAACATGTCTGTGTATGTATTGCATGTTGTTGCAAAAAGCATTTGAGCGTATGCAGTACGCATCTGAAACAGACGTATGTGTAAGCATAAATTCAGCATTGAATTGAAGTACATACAAATTTCTTTTTTTCTAAAAGATCGCCTAAGAAATCTGCCATATTGAACACGTGATGCAAATATACAACGAAATTGGTGGTCTGTTGTTTTCATGTTCGCGGGAAAAAAAATGGTTTCATCTTTGCAGGGTTTGCTTTAAAGAAAACGGAAATCTTATCTTAATTAGCCCTCAATCCCGTTCGCACACACAATTTGACATAGCGGTCGTTTAGCGTACTTTTGTAGAGTATTTTATTTTTGCCAAAGAAATACATGTGTAGATTATTTTTCCAAACGTTAGTACAACGTGTAAATATCAATACGTGTACGACAAGTGACACGATGGTTAGGGGCCATATGATTTGTAAATGTCTAAATGTCTTGTCAATACAATAACGTTTATTAACTCCCAAGGGTATGTTCTCAGGGACGGGGATTCTCTCTTGACAGGTGACAACGTCAAGGTCTATAACAAATGACACAGTTCAGACTTTCATTTAATCTAAATACTGCCAAAAATTGTGTATTTAGATATATTAATTTACGACTATTGAAGCGAATAGGGCCGGTTATTATGAATATATAGAATAAGGAAACGTTTATATGTCAGTCTAAGTAGACAATAATACTGTTTGTATATACAAGTATGTACATAGTAAACATTAGTTCATCATCATTATACAGTAATAACAACATAGTTACATCGTCATCCTAATGCAAACAGGAATAACAATCAAAACATATTAACATCGAAGCAAAAATGCAAAATAGGAACAATAGGTTCAAAACCACGTCGTCGTTATTGCCACGCAACGTCGAACAACACAAATCGGTAACGCAAAAGTTGGCAACACGTCGGTAAAAATAGTCTATGTAAAAGTACTGTCGAAATAGTCACCATTTCATATATGCTTATATAAGAATTGTGTTTGATTTGTTTTAAGTTAATAGTATGATGAAGTGATAAAAAAAGAGTGCTATTATAATCAATTATATATTCATAACATTCTATGAAATTTCTATTTTACAGGTACCATTGTAATTTAATGATATTTTCACTAAATATAAATTTACGTATATACCACATCTTTCTTGAAATTTTTGCTTTGCATCACTTTTTTTCTTGTACAATACATATGTTCATGTGATCAGTGATACACCGATTATTGTCCAATCTTGCCTGATATACATAAATGGCCACTATATGAAACCTAACCATTGGATGCTTTGTAAAAGCAAACAACTTATTTTTCAGCATCAAGCGAAAATGTTATGTCACGAAAGCAACAAATATTACAATTACAAATGAATCAATCTAAATGTGACGAGTATTTTGTTAACATCGAACAATTTAGCTACATATATGTTGTAAAGTATTATATATTTCGCCCAGTTAACATATTTAGTAAATTTGCTTTAGGTTTTAACGAAATGTGTGCATGTATATCTGACCATGTAATGTATGAAATAATAAAGCATAAGCATACACTTACCGTCTTTAGTTTGTGACGTCATATCCATGTTAACCAGTCCGACAGCTGTCACATATATCCACCACACTGTTGGGTGCATGATGCGATTGATTAAATCCGTAAACATATGACATTAATTATGAATCCCTAACATATCTGATAATTATTTTAAATCTGTACACATTTGACAATAAATAAAAATCCGTACACTTTGACATTAATTAATAATACATATACCGTACATACCTTATATAAATTAGAAATCCGTACAGATATTTAACGTTACATTAATTACATATCCGTTCACATGTTACAGTAATTATCCTATTACAATAGTATATCTAATTTATTGAAATATGTAATCTCCACATACTGCCGATATTACACTGCTTTCCAATTAACCTGCACAACTGTTCATAATTGTTCATAAAAACATTCAACTTTGTCCACCATGATCCCGAGTAAAGTGATGGAATAAACGATAAAGCGGAATTTGAAATATTAGCAATGCCTGCTATGCTACTGCTTGGATACCGTAACGCACATATTACTCCCAACATACAGTAGAAAATACGTTCTAAATTGTGTTACAAGTACCAGATGCAGCTTTCACTTCTCTCTCTGCGATCTGTCTTAAATATCGAATTACTTGATAACTAGTTCGTACAACACTACGTTAACTATAATTTCAGTTCCCGAATAATGCGATATAGAATTAGTCTGAAACCATCTGTGCAATCTAGTTAGGTATGTATGCTTCGTATTTCGCTGCTTGAATGACAATTTCCGTCTACGAGCAATATTCTGTGAGACAAAGGCACAGTATGGTACCGACATCATCACTGCGCACAAATAATCCAATTTGAAGTACACGCTTGGATCAAACTTGCCGATACCTTTCCAGCGTCGGTGGTGTGGATTGGGAAAAACTGCATTTCCCCCCACATGTTACAGCCTTTATCATTCGGGTTGCAATACTTTTATTCTGCAAAATATAATAAGACAATTAGATATATAGTATTATAGTGTATTATTTATCATTATAATTGATAGGTATTTTGATAATCGACAATAGTTGATGCATAATGCCGCATATTAAAAAAAACATAACTAAAAAAAAAAGTTAAACACACTACAATGTATTTTTGCGACTTAGAGACAAAACCAGAAAATAACCAGCGATAATTTTCAAAAGTAAACATGTAAAGGGACACACGGCAATCTTGAAGTGTTTATTAAACATTGAAATGTGCTTTTCGATTTATTTAACCAGTATAATTTTGACTTTAAACCAGTTTGCATCTAATTAAATGAGTTCCCTTGTTTTGTTCTTATTCTACCATAGGTTTATGTATATATTGGTGTAATAAAATTAACAGTTAATAATATGTAAAACATAATTTGCTTCAAACTATTGTTATAATTAATACTAATGTTTGAACAATGCAAGAAAAACTAACGGGACGTCAGCTTTTCAAAAATCGACATCGCGTGTCCCTTTAATTCATAAGTAACTGCATCTAAACAATAAGCTTATAGCCAAATCATTTACGTGTCTTAAGTAACCATTGAATGCGTTACTTTCAAGCGTCGTAGAGAACCTGTGTTGCCGCGATGTTCACAAGGTTCTAAATTGGTTTTAATGTTTGTTGAAATGATAGTATTACTCGTCTGTTTACAAATCATATCTCATATCTACGGAAAACCCTGGGCTGATCCAGTTAGGACCTTGGTCGTCTGACCCCGGTTTGAGATAGATTTGTGGTCTGATCTGTAATCATGTTGATAGGGGTTTCACTAGCGGTTCCGTGGAGGGGGGGGGGCGCCCGCCACCCCCACCCCCACCCCCCATAAAAATTCCGGATGATACATGTATGTCCATGTTACTGTAGATCAAATATCAACAATTTCGTTGCACGCCCTCAGTCTAAAATATTTTCTCGCTCGCTTCGCTCGCTCGACGCTTAATGGCTAATGAGTGGTTTAATTAACACATTGTCAAATCATTTTATTTGAAAACGCACTTTTTTATTCATACATGTATGTCCGTGTTACTGTAGATAAAATATCAAACAATTTCGATGCACGCACTCAGTATAAAAAAAATTCTCGCTCGCTTCGACCGCTCGACGGATAATGGCTAATGAGTGCTTTAATTAACATATTGTTAAATCCTTTTATTGGAAAACACACTTTTTTATTCATACATGTATATCCATGTTACTGTAGATAAAATATCAATCAATTTCGTTGCACGCACTCAGTATACTTTTTTTTTTGCTCGCTTCGCTCGCTCGACGCATAATAGCTAATGAGTGGTTTAATTAACACATAGTTCAACCCTTTTATTTGAAAACGCACTTTTTTTATTCATACATGTATGTCCGTGTTACTGTAGATAAAATATCAAACAATTTCGATGCACGCCCTCAGTATAAATGTTGGTATCGCTCGATTCGCTCGCTCGACGCATAATGGCTAAAGAGTGCTTTAATTAACACATTGTTAAACCTTTTTATTTGAAAACGCACCTTTTTACCCTACCAATGCACTACCCCAACCGTTTTATGAGGCTAGAGACGGACCCGAAAATTGACCAAGATATTACGCCCCCCCCTAAGCTGAAATCTGGATCCGCCCCTGGACCGTTTGTTTACAGTTGTGGTTGATAGTATTTTTAATACAATTTGCAGACTTTATCTTTTTATATTACTTCAGACTCGTTCCAAGGTAGTTCTCTTAGTGCCAACCCCATAATGTTTGTATTGCATTTTTAGTTGGTCAGATTCGGTATGATGCGTTATGATTAGCAAACAAATAAACAAATAGGGTAGGTCATGGTCATGGTCATGGTCATGGTCATGGAAGGTCATGGTCATGGTCATGGTCATGGTCATGGAAGCTCTGTCCATGTTTATTGACTTGGCAGGCAGGACAGGTATGTGATATGAACACCAGGCCTCATTGCCCGACCTAATCACAATGAATTACTTGTTAATTATACTCTAAGACCTGGCATGAGGCATGCCTTTGAGATATCCGCGTTCAAAATTGGAAACGGTTAACACAATCTATCGGACATTTCATATTTGTTTAAATCAAGTCCGAAGACAAAATCGACATCTTCATCAATACGCATTTTGCTGAGTTCATGAAACCACTAGAATGGTTTTCGGAATAACACCATCTACAACGATATTGATAAAACGTCTACAAAATGTCAATTTTAGACAGTAAATGTCTTACATTGAACAAGAAGTGCCAAACGTGGTATCGTTTGTGATTGGTCGTACAATAATAGATCGAGTTAGAGTATGGACGACTTAGTCTTTGGAGACTTTATTACTTTGCTGTAAACTAATAGGCCATACATCTCGTTACATGTACCAATAGAAAAAAATGAGAAAGTAGTCCTGTATAAATCACAGCACCCAAACGCAACTGCAACGTAGATCCGCACTGTACCACAAACAAAGAGCAAATTAATAATACAATGAAAACGAAAATACACAGCAGAAAGAGTGGTGAAGACAGAATTGCCGACTGGAACGGTCAGTGGGAAATATGGCCCACCGGTTAGCTTAAATCGAAGTTAAAGGGATTATAGCGGTGTGGGTTTTGGGCATTTCCTATTTCGTTTTAGTGTTTTAACATGATAAATAATGTTACAATCTCAATAAAACAATTTCTTCCCATAATTTTAACAAAATAATTATTTGTTTCGATGTATCGTCTGCAACAGCTAGTTAACGGGAACGTACGTCACGGTTCTAACGGAAGTTCTAATGACTTCCTTTGCGTATGCGCATTTATTGTTTATCACAGCGCCATATCTCATCTGACAACCGAACGCGAAAAAGTGCGATCGGCGATAATTCGAGGATTGTTCTGTGCTTGTGCAATGGATTTCTATCAACATTGTGTCTGGTATGCAAGAAATATATGTCTTACATAGTTTGAGAAATCAGACTATCGACACAATATAAACAGCTTTAACCAGCCAGGCCAAACCCCAAAACTGGAGCGTCAAGTTAAGAGTTACCAACTCTTAATTCATTTTACGCATATTCAATCTCGGGGGAATTTTATGTACCCATGAATAAACCTATATATTTAATAGGCACATGTATATTATTTTATGACGTGAACAACTGGTTAGGGTTTGGATAAATAATTGTGTAGTGTAATGTTGCTGTTATTTGGCGGATTAATGCCTTTAAGCATAAAACAATAGACTGATAATACTTTCTGAAAAACTTTTATTTCAATTTAGTACAAATGGCAACCGACTATAAATGCGAGCCAATAAATGTCACTCCAATGCAGGTATAAAACCAAAAAAGTCGTCCTGCTCACCTAGTAGTAATAGGCAGGTGGAGGATATCTTCGATACAACACATGACGGAATGACTTTTCTGTTTCTGCGTTTCAGCTTCCCAAGGACCCACAGTGAAAACTGTCTATATGCAGTTAATCTGTAAAACCTGGAATATGATGAGAAAAGAGCTAGTTATCCAACTATATTTGGTAAATCACGGCTATTGAAGTTATGCTTTCATTGTCAACTCCATAGGATGGTATGTGGCTATCAAGTTTTACAATATTTAGAATTTGTACTTTATATTATTATTTTGGAAGTGTGTGATAATCATGCGACACCCATTCACACGAAACTTTAGCCTAATACATTGACTTATAAATCTTTTTTTTTTTTTTTAAATATGTTGACGTTCTATAAACCTGAAAATAAACACTAGCTATGAATGAAGCTATTACATTTACCTGTTAGTCACAGGATTTGACATTTGACATCTGAAAAGAGACGCCACCGTAATTGCCGCAACACGGAGCACATCACAGTCGAGGCAAATCATTGCAAACTTTGGGTGATCTTGTACACAAACACAATTGTCCATGTTGTCATTTTCCTAAATGTTTATTATTTGTCCGATTTCCCGACAACACGTAATTTCTTACACTGTTGGTTGAAGTGTGCAATTATTACACAAGCACCAGTCCAATCCGTGTAAATGATCGTGCGGCGGTGGTTGGGGTTCGTCATTTTCACTGGAATCTTCATCGCTGTCGGATGTCCTATTTAAGTTGTCAGCTTCGTCGTCGGTGTCAATTTGTGGCTGAAAACGATAGCCTTGAACATGTTCACCATATAACGCTACATTCTATATAAATTCATCATAATCGCTATCATCCGATGAGAGGCTTTCGTGGAGGTTGTTTACGTCCGCCATTTTTAAAGTCAGTGTGCTAGCACATAAAACCGATTAGAACCGTGACGTCATATCCTGTAAAATGATTGCGCCTTTGACTTTTTGTTTTATTGAGTAAAATGGCAATATGTACAGACACAATAGTTGTTTATATTTTTTATCGATTTTTAAGCATATTTGTATTGATTTTTTATGAAATTACGGTACCGCTCAAATCCTTTAAGTCTACACAACATCGCTATTATCATGTCTTCAAGACGGTGTAAATAAAAGTACATCTCTAACAATAAAGTCCACATCCAGAGTATTAGGAAACGATACACGTATATGTTATTGTAAAGATATATAAAACATAATTAGAAACATCTCAGGGTGTATCCAGCATTGTATTGAACAGCCATAGCATTTGCAACTAGGGTACACCCAGAAAACCCGCCGGACACTGGTTCCATAATAATCCTTTGCTATATAAAGTAGATGTCGTTGTTTTTTATTAACATAACAACTTGCGGTCATCACGCACGATGATTGGAAATTGTTCGCAAAACGTATATGAAGTGTGCATCCATATGCACGTTTTCTAAATAACTCATACTTAATTGATAATTACAGTTAACACATGCTAAAATATATATTGAATATTGTTTCATAATTGTGTAATACATACTTTTTAAGAAGAAGTCGTTTACACGTGATTATTAAAAACAACATAATAAATTATGTTGTTTTTAATAATCACGTGTAAACGACTTTGTTGTAAAACAGTGTCGGCCATATATGTTTATGATTGTACACGATGAGTGGAGATTGTAAGAACAACGTATATAAATTATACATACATACACGTTGTCTAGTTAAAGTATAATTATGACATACTTATAATTACAGACTAAGAACAAGAAAGAGATAGCGTGTGGCATTGTCACTACAAATATGCAGAGAAGGTAACAGAAACAAAATATCGATACAAAAATGGAACAGGAAAAGCAACATTCAAGGACGACAGTCAACCACTAGCACACATAGAAACAAAGAACAAATTTAAAGATGAACAAACACAAACGGGTTAAACCAGGTTCTAAGGTACACCAAACCTCACACAATACTTACAATTACAAATGTACAGAAATAAAACAAACACCAAAATGATAACACTATCAATTCATACAGATACATTTTTTAAATTAACATTAAATATTACAAGAAAAAATTGTTACGAGAGAAAACTCAAACGCAAACAAAATATATAACCCTTCATGAACTATTATTAAATTAATTATGATGACGCGGATAAAAGAACGCGTTACATGTTCCATTACTTAAATAACAATGTTATTTTCGGAACACACAAACTTTTTGTCAATAATGAACCGCGTTACGCATATGACGTGTCAAACTCAATTAAGGATGTTCAAGGGTAACTTTGATATTTGCCAATTATATATTTTATTAAAGAGGCTCTATACATTTTGTGCTTTGTTGAATGGTAATGGCTTTTTGCATTACGTGGTCCCGCCTTAATTCCATTAAGCGATTGGGAAGCTTATATAAGCCGTATTTTATAACGAATAGTTCCACAATAAAACACATTTAAAAACTTTTTTTACTGGAAAAATACGACAAACTGTTTAAATTACGTATTAAATGTTTTAATATTACAATATGCAAACTTTTGAAGCAGAAAGTAAGGTTTTATTTCATACCCCAGCCAACACAGTTTTCCCTTCTTGAAGACGGGGTTGAATGAGGTATGAAAGTTAATAATCCTACCACGTAATGGGAAGCGTTTCTGGCATTTTATTATGGTTAATATAATATAATATAATATAATATAAACGCTTGAATAAAAATAAAATAATAGTATAACAGTGGGAACACATGAATTATTAAACATATTTAAGAGTTTTAAGACAAGTGATTACAAAACACATACATCTACATAACAAGAGGCCCAAGAGGGCCTGTGAACGCTCTACTGGCTGTTATACCATTGATGAATCGAGTCGTACTACATGGTGTCTAGAGTGTACACAAGGTTTTTCAAGTATTTGACCTAGTGACCTAGTTTTTGACCCCATGGGACCCATTTTCGAACTTGACCAAAATATAATTAAGACAACATTTCGACAAAATTTCATCAAGATCGGGTCAGAAATATGGCCTCTAGAGTGTACACAAGGTTTTTCAAGTATTTGACCTAGTGACCTAGTTTTTGACCCTGTGTGACCCATTTTCGAACTTTAGCAAGCTATAATTGAGACAAATATTCTGACAAAATTGCATCAAGATCAGGTCAAAAATATGGCCTCTAGAGTGTACACACGGTTTTTCCAAAGTTTGACCTAGTGACCTAGTTTTTAACACCATGTGACCCATTTTTAAACTTGACCAAGATATAATTAAGACAAACATTTTGACAAAGTTTCATCAAGATTAGGTCAGAAATACGGCTTCTAGAGTGTACACAAGGTTTTTCAAGTATTTGACCTAGTGACCTAGTTTTTAACCCCATGTGACCCATTTTCAAACTTGACTAAGATATAATTAAGACAAACATTCTGACAAAGTTGCATCAAGCTCGGGTCAAAAATATGGCCTCTAGAGTGTACACTAGGTTTTTCCAATATTTGACCTAGTGACCTAGTTTCTAATTTTATGTGACCCATTTTCAAACTTGACCAAGATATAATTAAGATAAAGAATTTGACAAAGTTTCATCAAGATTGGGTAACAAATATGACCTCTAGAGTGTACACAAGTTTTTTCAAGTATTTGACCTAGTGACCTAGTTTTTGACCCCACATGACCCATTTTTGAACTTGACCAAGATTTCATTGAGACAAACATTCTGACAAAGTTTCATGATGATTGCATCAGAAATGTGGCCTCTAGAGTGTACACAAGAAAAGTTAACGGACGACGGACGACGGAAAACGGACAACACACCATCCCATAAGCTAAAAACAAACTTTACCGAGCTGTTATTGACATTAACAATCTGGTAAAGTTTGGTAAAGATCAAATGAAAAAAAATGGCGTCTAGAGTGTACACAAGGTTTTTCAAGTATTTGACCTAGTGACCTAGTTTTTGACCCCATGGGACCCATTTCGAACTTGACCAAAATATAATTAAGACAACATTTCGACAAAGTTTCATCAAGATCGGGTCAGAAATATGGCCTCTAGAGTGTACACAAGGTTTTTCAAGTATTTGACCTAGTGTCCTAATTTTTGACCCTGTGTGACCCATTTTCGAACTTTAGCAAGCTATAATTGAGACAAATATTCTGACAAAATTGCATCAAGATCGGGTAAAAAATATTGCCTCTAGAGTGTACACACGGTTTTTCCAAAGTTTGACCTAGTGACCTAGTGTTTAACACCATGTGACCCATTTTTGAACTTGACCAAGATATAATTAAGACAAACATTTTGACAAAGTTTCATCAAGATTGGGTCAGAAATACGGCTTCTAGAGTGTACACAAGGTTTTTCAAGTATTTGACCTAGTGACCTAGTTTTTAACCCCATGTGACCCATTTTCAAACTTGACCAAGATATAATTAAGACAAACATTCTGACAAAGTTGCATCAAGCTCGGGTCAAAAATATGGCCTCTAGAGTGTACACAAGGTTTTTACAATATTTGACCTAGTGACCTAGTTTTTAACTTCATGTGACCCATTTCCGAACTTGATCAAGATATAATTAAGATAAACAATTTGGCAAAGTTTCATCAAGATTGGGTAACAAATATGACCTCTAGAGTGTACACAAGTTTTTTCAAGTATTTGACCTAGTGACCTAGTTTTTAACACCATGTGACCCATTTTTGAACTTGACTAAGATATAATTAAGACAATCATTTTGACAAAGTTTCATTAAGATTGGTTCAGAAATACGGCTTCTAGAGTGTACACAAGGTTTTTCAAGTATTTGACCTAGTGACCTAGTTTTTAATCCCATGTGACCCATTTTCAAACTTGACCAAGATATAATTAAGACAAACATTCTGACAAAGTTGCATCAAGCTCGGGTTAAAAATATGGCCTCTAGAGTGTACACAAGGTTTTTCCAATATTTGACCTAGTGCCTAGTTTTTGACCCCACATTTTCGAACTTGACCGAGATTTCATTGAGACAAACATTCTGACAATGTTTCATGATGACTGCATCAGAAATGTGGCCTCTAGAGTGTACACTAGCAAAAGTTAACGGACGGACGGACGGACGACGGGCAACGGACAACACACCATCCCATAAGCTCTAGAGCTAAAAACGACCAACTAGTAAATATTGTTAAAGAAAATCAATTAATTCCATTTTAGCTTTGCAGTGGCGAGGCAGTATTTACGCACTTGCTCCAGTGACAATGGAACCATTATTAAAAACAAGCTAAAATGGCACGGACCTAAGTGGAATAAAGAATCTGACGTTCAAGATAAAGTAACAAAATATGAGTAAGTACCAAAGTATAAGAAGCTTATATTAAACATGCTACATGCAACAGCATCTATACATATGTATAATGCCATTAAGTGATAAACACAAACTAAAAACACAATTCAAAGTAAGACATTTATGTGTTGCTCAACGCGGGCACATATATGCATTTTAATTTCTCATCGAACTATCCAATTACTGTGGTGTTCCTAACCATGATCACACACGTAATCCTTGCAATTATTGCCTCTCCAAGAAGAGACCAAATTTCTAGACTGATTGAAATTTGAGCAATTTCTGATCTCATCTGGAAGTGAGTTCCACATAACTGGGGCACCATAATACAAATACAGCTCTTAATGATCTCATCGACTAAACATGTGTAATCTACTAATTAGAAAACCTAACATTTTTGACTACATCTTTCTCTTTCAACTAGATCTGAGGAGACAAGGGGTGGGGGAACCTAAACAATTAAGAATCTGCTCAGTGTGCACACATTAAGAGTCCTTTGAAATCATCAAGCTCATTTTGTGTGGATTTACAGTAGAATATCGCTTAAGCCGGTATAAGAAGGATTGAGAGGTGTTGCACTTTACATTACCTGTCATGAACAGACTAAAACAAATGAGTCTGCTTGTTTGATATCTCTAGTTTGAGTTTGTTGCTTCCAAGGGATCTCCTTTTCAGTATTTATTAGTAACACAAACTGACAATGGATCCCGTGGAAGCAACGAATACCAACATGAGAGTTACTTAGTAGACTTGATGTGAATATGCATGTTTATGTAAAGTAGTATACTCCCGGTTTCATAAATATATAGTGCATTACCTCTCCCTATCACAGGCTTAAGCGATAATCTAAATTAACAGTAGATATATAAAATGGTATAAAAGTTTTCAGCTTTCACAGAACACAGTAAACCCAAAAACACAAACAAACGACAAACATTAATGACAATGTTAACAAAGAATAAAGGTATACGACGTAACAAACACAAAACGGGCTACCGCCTCGGAACGGTCAGTGGCAAAAACGGCCGCTGGGGATTTAAACCAGGATCTAGGGTGCACCAAACCTCACACTTACCCTAATGTCATCCTAATAAAACGTTACAGTGTTATTAAAGAAATCACCGCCATGAACTATTCTCTACCAACAAGGCAGCATTAATAGGCAATATAAGTAAATCACAAAGATGCTCGTATTAAATAACAAGAGGTCAATGACCTTGAAGCTCTACTGATTGATTTTGATTTCAGGAAGTAGTCGCTACAGACTTGTTTTTTGAAAATCTATTTTTAACGGTGGCGGCCATCTTGAATTTCCTGCCGACCTGATATTTTGCTAGGATCAATAAGAATTAAGAGCAACATTCCTCTGAAGTTTCATGAACATCCGTCAAGTAGTTTCAGAGAAGTAGTCGCTACACGTTTTTACTATATAACTCTATGTAACCAAAGATGGCCACTGGCAGCCATGCTTAACGTCGGATCAAAATAATTTTCCACAAGGATCAACATCATGTCATACTGATCATTTTAGAAAAAGTCCCATATCAATATCACTTATAGTTTTCAAGAAGTAGTCGCTACAAACTTATTTATTTTAAATCTATTTTTAGCTGTGGCGGCCATCTTGAATTTCCGGCCGACCTGAAATTTTTCTAGGATCAACTAGACTTCAAGAGCAACATTCCTGTGAAGTTTCATGACAATCCACCAAGTAGTTTCAGAGGAGTAGTCGCTACAAGTTTTTACTATATAACTCTATGTAAACAAAGATGGCCGCTGGCAGCCATGTTTAACGTTGAATCAAAACTATTTTTGGCAAGGACCAACATCATGTCATGCTGATCATTTTAGAAAAAGTCCCATATCAATATCACTTATAGTTTTCAAGAAGTAGTCGCAACAAACTTGTATTTTAAAACTCTATTTTTAGCTTTGGCGGCCACCTTGGAATCACATCATCATGAATTTTTTGCTAGGATCAACTAGATTTTATGGGCAACATTTCTGTAAAGTTTCATGAATATCCATCCAGTAGTTTCAGAGGAGTTGTCGCTACAAATAAAAAGTTTACGGACAGACGGACGGACGACGGACGCCGCACCACGGCATAAGCTCTGCTGATCTCTGATCAGTCGAGCTAAAAACAAAAACAATAGCCTATAAAGCCACAAAGAGGTACTTAATGACGTGGCAAAAGCCAGAGCAACAAGAGAATAAACCATTGAGGGCACGACAAGACAAGATTGCAGACAAACCTCAAACGCTACCGTCCTTTTTGAACAGGCAGATACAAAACTTACAACAATCACAGGGGTAACATAGAAGAAACGCATGTGACACCACATAAACAAAAGGTTGACAATAGGAGAAACCGCATTGGAATGGTGAGTGGCAAAATGGAGCCTGAGGGTAACCATGTTCTAGGGTACACTAAAACTTCACTCTTACCATATTACCATTTAGATTGTACAGTGTAAATAAAGAAATCTCCATCAGACTACTGCTCTAAAAAAAGTAGGCAGACCAGTAGGCAATATAACACAAAGATGCCACATCAAAGTTAAACGTATAGCAAACAAAATAAAAATATATTCAAAATTAGTTTGGTTCATTTATCGCATGGCGACATCGTGCTAACAATAATTTGGCGGTAACATTCTACACTTAGACGACATAAATTCAAAGCAAGGTCTAGTTTTAACAGTGTGCCACGACAAGATGGGGAGTGTCGGGCCGATTATGTTTATATATCAGCAGTAGAATATATTTTGTATCAGGCAAAGAGGTCCATGTGTGTAAGGATATCAAATAATGGATTAAGGTGGGTTTACGTCCTGTTTACTCATCACATCGGGTACTATTGGGTCAGCAACCTCAGAATGAGATGAGATGAAAGGTGTCGTTTTTCATCAGACATACATAAACCAGGAAGCGAAGGTGCAGAGATCGGTAGCTCTAAAGTCAAGGTATCATCCACTGAGTACCGAAGCCGGTAACTGACAAATGGTTCAGTGTATGAGTCTCTAAAATCAAATCGACATTGATAAATGTTTCATTCTTAAACTCGAAAAGTCAAGTTTAAAACGTCCAAGGAAAATTCTCTTCCGAAATATGTTCTACTTTTAGAACAAGAACAAGCAGATAAAAAAAAATCGAACAGGAAAAATAGCATTCAAGGACGACAGTAAACCACAAACACACACAGAAAAAAGAACAACTTTAAACACGAATAAAAGGCACGATAATACATCACAAACACAAAAGGGTTGACAATTGGGATATGCCTTGGAACGGTCAGTGGCAAAAAAAGGCCGCTGGGGTTTTAAAGCAGGTACTAAGGTGCTATATTTTTAGAACAAGTAGGTATGGATAAAAAGGTTCTGACTACATGAGTGTACGGTTATTGCACTTTTCAGCCATTGCATAAAGAAGCATGTGTATATTATGTGTTGTTTGCATTATTATTTTATAGACATTTGGATATCTGCCGCCATATCTTGTCAACGGCACTGCTTTTATCTTTTTGTTTTAAACTTCTTCGATTACTTTAATTACTTACTAAATTTACCGTTCGTTCATTCGTACTTCACGAGTGAGCGTGCCTTCATTCGTATTCGAAGTTCATTCGTTTAAATTCACATCCATATTTTGTCTTGGTGAAAGCGTATAACTGTGTTAAAGTGTTAACTTTAAACATATTATCTGAAAAGTGTTAAAACAAATCAGAGATTGCAATACGTTTGTATGAGCTTGAATTATCCCCTGTTGGGAAATTCAAATAAAATAACGCAGTAATTGGGAAGTAAATACCCCGATATATTGGCTTAGCTGCACAGTTAAACATTGAAGATTGCAAGATTGAAAGTCAATCTGTGTTTTGATACGGAATGCTTGTTTATTGTTTCAGGATAATCATGATTTATTAGTTAATGGTGTTAAAGTAATATAGTATAGGTTTTTGTAAATAAATTACGAAACATGTTGTGTTTGTTTACTATCCATTCGAAAGATAGTCATATAAATCCGAACGGGGGCGTACTGCAAATGTATCTCGAAGTGGACGAAAATCCGATATTGCTATCAATATTAAAATAACCCAGTGCTACACGAATCCGCTTTGCATTTCTAAGTGTTTGTTTCCATTTGTAATGCAATTGCACACACCTAAATGTGAATATTTGTGAATATTATGCCTCTGTTACATGTAAATGTTTTCTTTATGACGCATGCATGCTGGATGGCGCGTCACGGTCCGAACATGCTCACTTTATAATGCACGCGATCTCGAAAATAAAAAAGGTGTCTCAATTTATCTCAACACTTGCATTCGGTCCTTTATCCGTTTTGGGTAAACTTGCTTTCAATAACGCTGTGATTTGTCAAACGCTCGCTGTTTTATTACTTCTCTTTACGTGGTCTCGCCTTAATTCATGAAGCGATTGGAAATCTTATATTAGCAGGATTTTAAAACGGATATTTCGACAATAAAACACATTTAAAAAAAATTTTTACTAACAAATAATGCGATAACCTGTTTAAAATTACCTGTTAAATGTTTTAATTTTACACTATGCAAACTTTTGCAGTCGAAATTAAGGTTTTATTTCATACCCCCAGCCAACCCTGTTTTCGCGTCTTCGAGAAGGGGTTGGATGGGGTGTGAAATGTAATGCTTGGACCACGTAATGTGTTTCTATTAAATATGAGTGTCTGTTTTGTCAATATAAAATCTCAAATAAATGTGTGTATGTTTATAACAAGAATTCAGTCCATATATGATACGTTGTTACTTTGTTTCGATTTTCTTTTTTTCTTTTTTATATAAATATACCGCAATATTAACTCCTACATTATAACATTGTTATCTGGACATATGTTTTGGCGACCAAGAATACATACAATACAAAGCAACGTTAGGTACATACAAATGTCTATTATAAAAAGCAATATATTTCTTTATTAGAAAAGCATTTATCATTCCATTGCAGAGGCCAGTTTCGAATAGAAATTATGAAAATAGTCGTAGTCATTGAAATTATGTGATTTACCATTTTGACTATATCTTATGCCTATATGTAATAAACCGATGGTTATATAATTGACTTTCCTAGCGTTGTGGAAATGGAAGCTATCTCATAATGTTTTCTACTAAAGTATGCACCATCGTTACACACAAACTGCCACATCAATACTAGGTTTCGGTGAAAATAACGCCTGTAATAATGATCACTTTATCCTCAATAAGTGGACCTGGCAGGTTTAGTATAGGCATAGCTATGTTTTAAAACACCAGAACGACACTTATCTACTCTAACGAGGCCCTCCATATTCGGTGGATCTTTAAAGTGGACGACTAGGGTAATTTCCAAAGAAATTACCTTCATTGTTATGAGTTAATTTTGTCTCGCTAGACACGTTTTGATGTATTTGAACACAGCATCCACTGTTATTATGAAGCTTTTGTAGATCAAGACATTACATTATATAGGCAGGGTTATCAAAGAAAAACAAGATAATGTGAATAGGAGAAAGTAATACTTCTCAGAAGGATATTATGGATTTATTATAAAAATGTAACGTAAAATTTATATTTAAGATGGTAATTTATAAAAAAGAGTATGATAATGGACCAATGGAAACGGCCGAGCACGACACATACGAAATATTGCAGTCTCGGTTTGATTGAGACTGTTCATGAGCTGTAGTGAAATATGCTAGATACCGCTCACGCCCTCTAGCCCCGGGTTGAGCAGAATTCAGTATTCATAAAAATCAACAGTACAGAATTTTAACCATCCCGATGATAGCAAGCATATGGCGGTGGATACAGCAATATGTTTATCTTTATTTCATCCCCTATAAACAAAAAGGAATATAGTTGGGAGCAGCGGTTATGAAGCCTGCGTATCACAAGTAACAGCCAAAATACTAAATTAAAAAGTAGACAACATATCCTACAAATGGTTAAACAATACCTTGAGCCTTTAAACGGCCGGAGTAGTGGAACCACCGAATAGAAAATTATAAAATACATCAAATAGCATAGCAGAAAAGAATGAATACTGCAATAACTAAGCAAAAATAAATGAATACTTTAATAACTATAAACTTATCTCGTTGTTATTATGATATTGCACTGCGTTCCGCCAACTATGTATCAAGTGCGTCAAGTTATGTGTATTATTATGCAAAACATTAGTGGTTGTTACAGAAAAAATGAATGGTTATTCTATAGTATGTACAGTTTTGGCAACAAATCGTATGGAAACTAATGATACATTTTTAACAGATTCATAAATTTGTTTTCTAATTTCTATCAAGTGATCCGATTATTCAACCCGTAATAGGTCTGTGAGGTTCGGGTGAGCCACCCCACAACAAACCGTATTGATATCAATGTAAATATGCATTTATTTTGTATTTTAAGAGAGTATATTAAACATGTGTGTTGTTTAAATAAACAAATACATATATCATAATGAAAGAACTGTATAATTGAGAAGGTTTTGTGTTTCTTTATAAATTTTCAAAGGAGTGTATACAATGTTGACTAAATGACACTGCCATCTGCAGATCATTCATTCCAAATTTGGATAAAAAAGGCGTGATTACCATGTGTCCATTTAAAACATTGAGAAGACATTTATTCAATTTTTAAATATTAAGTTGTTTACTTTTAATTATGTTATGCCTTCATTGATAATTGTAAAGATGTTTTTTTCTCAAAAATCCAGTATTAATTTAGTAATATAAATGAATTATGTTTCATAGATAATAAAATGTTAGCATAGTGAAATTTAATGTCATTCAGTTTATACAAAGATCACCAAATAATTTACCTACATATATTCAAAACGAATTATGTTACGCAGATAATAACAATGTTAACATATTGAACTTAAATGTGATATACTTTATACAGATCTATGCATTCTCTCTACAGAGTTTGTTCATTATTGTCAAGAAAGAAAATGTGGTGAAAAAAAATAAGAATATACACTAAACCAAATTGCTATGTACCTACCTAAGAATATGTCAATAATATTCTCATTGTTTTGTGTATTTTGAGCTTGATTAGAGATACGGTTAAATCGCAAAATAACGAGTGTAAATCGTCTGCTCTGATTGCATGAACATATTTTAAAAGTCAATGTAATTTTTTAGAAATAAGTTATAACAGTTATACAAGTATATATGATTTTATTAAATACTTCGAATTAGTGAAGCTTTCGATGTTCCTAATTCTAAAATTAGCCAGTTAAAATTATTTTGACATCATGCTTTACTAGCATTACCACTACAAACGCGTTTGCAAAAGAAATTTTCGAAATATTTAATGTTAACCCTGAATTACAGTTACTTGAATTTCAAACAATATTCAATTTAAAGGGAGGTAATTTAAGATTATCCATATTTCATAGACAGAAAATGTGCGATAAATGGGTCAAAGTTTTACGTTTTTTACTACTATTTCTTACCAATTTTAAGAATTCTATATCTTTAGGCGACCTTTGACTCATGTTATCTTCTTTCCAAATATAAAAGTAATTTAAGGACTCTTCTGCGACAAGGACTATCACAACCTGACTTCTATGGTGATGTGATTTATAAACTTCGTAAGATTCTTGGTCATGATCACTTTCATACTATCTTTGTTAAACTTGTTAAAAAGTTTATCAAAAGAGGTTATGACCCTATCATTTTGCAACGTACTTCATGCTTGGTGGTGGACCCTTTTACAGTTCGCCACTATGCTTTCCTCTTTAATTGTACGATGACCGGACATGCTGTGGACCCTATGATGACGCCTACCTAAAGCCCATTTGGACGGTGGCGTATGATGTTTGTCTATGATCTTTCCTGTCGTGCCCTTAATGGTTTATTCTCTTGTTGCTCTGGCTTCTGCCAAGTCATTGAGTACCCTCATTGTGGCTTTCTAGGCAATTGTTTCTTTGTATTATATTTACACGAGCATATTTGTGTTTTACTTATATTGCCTATTGATGCTGCCTTGTTGGTTAGAGATTAGATCAGGGCGGGGATTTTTTTTTTACACTGTCCTGTTTTAATGGGATGACAGTAGGGTAAGTGTGAGGTTTGGTGCACCCTAGAGCCGGTTTAAACCCCCAGTGGCCTTTGTTGCCATTGACCGTTCCAAGGCGGTAGCCGTATTGTCAACCCTTTTGTGTTTGTGATGTCGTTTGCATTTTTTATTACTTTTGCCTTCTCGTTTGTCTGTTTGCGTGTTTGTTTTTGTGTTTTGTGGTTAACTGTCGTCCTTGAATGCTGCTTTCCCTGTCCGATATTTTTATATTTCTTGATAGTTAGAAATTTTGTTCAGTGTTTACGAAAACGACAAGATATTTCTATGGAGATGTCTATAGATACTCAAAGGGAACTGCGGGGGAAATAATGCTACGATATCCTTCACATAAATACAGTTTTTTGTTGCATTTTCTTTTTTCTTAAATGCACAATGTAACATTTGGAGATAAAGGACTCAATTTCAATTAAAGAAGAGGTTTATATGCCAACACTTTTATTTTATTTTTTTCAAAAGCATTAATTTTAATAGCGTTTATTTTTTTTCAGTATGATATAAGTATTTAAATTGTAGTTTAAAATAGTCAAACAATAGCAATCTTCCTTGCTACTAAAAGCTTAAAAATAAAAACTAGACATATTGCAGAACTTAAGTGGATGAACAACTTACAGACACCTTATCCACTCGGCATTAATGACAATATTTATCAAGAAGGAAATATTTCTAAAGATCCTAATATTGACATTTTTTCTATATTTTCTATTCGAAAGCGTAAATCTAGGTCTCATGGTCTTAGGCGTAATGGTAACATCAAACGTAAATCGCGTGTAATTATTTCTGTCGCTGATTTACATACTATTTTTAAACAGTCTGGAAAGCACTCTATGCTTTCATGGCTTACCTCTTTGTCCATTTCTTCACTAAAGTGGATCGACGAGGAAGCCGACAAAATGTTCATTCGTACAGATCCCTTATATAACACTGCTTCCATAGTTCAAAGCTACACCAACATGTTCTCCGACCCCATATTGACAAGGAGTCTGATCATGCCAGGTATTTTCGAAAACTACTATATATTAATAAAGGTATTGATTTCATTGACATGCCTAGTATTTTTCGAGATACTCATGTAGTTGATTCTATCCCAAACTATTTCAAAAATTCCGAAAGTCCTGTAATTTGTTATAAGTATAAAAAGCCTATTAGAAATATTATTTTCAACTACAACAAAATAGTTTCTGACCTTGATATAGTACATAATACTCCTAAGGAATGTGAATGCGAGACATCAAAATTTTGTTATGCTCCAGCAGGTCATGTCATCACTGGTAATTTTGATATTATTGATAAACGTATTCGGCTTTTGTTTTCGAAAGGTCCTAAATATAGATTACCTTCAACTATTGATTTTAATGCCTGTCGTGCCCAGATCGCCCACTCCATTGGAGATTTTAGTATCATATGGTGTCGTAGAGAACATGCAGACCCAAACTCACTTTCTACTTGGAAAAAGTCAATTCTGAAAATTATAGATAAACGTATTAACTTTTATAATGCTAACCTTTCTTTACTTCTCCGAGACCTAGGTTTTCCTTTCGTAATTTAAAATCGGGAATTCAGAAATTTCATAATAAATTTGTTTTAGTTCCTGATAAAGCAGCTAATAATGTAACTATTGTTTGACGCTTACATTACGTCAATGTTTTATCTCTGGAACGCGGCAGCACCAATTCGTATACTCCAGGTAATTCTACTGAGGATGATGTTGTTTCCGCACATATCACTCGGTGCACTACTTTCAAGGCTGGTGTAAACGATAAGCAAAATAAACTGCCTACTATGTACTGGATTCCTAAATTACATAAAAATCCATATAAGGCTCGCTTTATTTCGATTTCTAGTGCCTGCACCACAACAAACATCTCCACATTTTTAACTTCTTGTCTTACTGCCGTTAAAGATCACGTTAAACTATATTGTGATAAAACTTATGAAAACTCTGGGATTAATTTTTTTTGGTCTATACAAAATTCAGGAGACGTTCTTGATAAAATTTTCAATGAAGGCCAAGTTTCATCAATAAGCACTTATGACTTATCTACACTATATACAACATTACCACATCACCTTATTAAAGACAAGCTAATTTCTCTTATTCAAAAAACATTCGCAAGAGAAAATATTACATTTTTGGCATGTAATAATATAAAAGCATGTTTACTAATGGCATTTTAGACAATAATACTATGTGGACTTGCTATGAAGTTTGTGAAGCACTCATCTTCCTATTAGATAATATTTATGTCAGGTATGGAACCACCGTGTATAGACAAATTGTTGGTATCCCTATGGGTACGAACTGTGCACCACTTGTCGCAGATTTGTTTTTATTTTGCTATGAAAGGGATTTCATGTTGAGTCTTTCACCAGATACCCAGGCAGATGTTATTGAAGCCTTTAATGACACCTCGCGGAATCTGGATGACATATTGAACATTGACAACCTTTTCTTTCCAACTATGGTTAATTATATTTATCCTAAAGAACTTCAGCTTAACAAAGCTAATATATCTTATAATGACGCTTACTTTCTTGATTTAGATCTCTCGATTGAAAATGGTAAAATAATTAGCAAAATCCATGACAAGAGAGATGATTTTAATTTTGACATTGTTAATTATCCCCACTTGGATGGGGATGTTCTCCGAGCAACTTCTTATGGGGTGTATGTGTCTCAACTTATTCGTTTTTCTAGAGCTTGTACTCGAGTTGAGGACTTTAATATTCGTAATCTTTGTATAACTAAAAAGTTACTCAATCAGGGTTACCGTTACCATAAACTTCGTAAAACCTTTTCAAAATTGTATTATCGTAACATTGATATTCTTTCCAAATATAAAAATAATTTAAGGACTCTTCTGCAACAAGGACTATCACAACCTGACTTCTATGGTGATGTGATTTATAAACTTCGTAAGATTCTTGGTCATGATCACTTTCATACTATCTATGTTAAACTTGTTAAAAAGTTTATCAAAAGAGATTATGACCCTATCATTTTGCAACGTACTGCATGCTTGGTGGTGGATCCTTTTGCAGTTCGCCAATATGCTTTCCTCTTTAATTGTACTATGACCGGACAGGCTGTGAACCCTATGATGACGCCTACCTAAAGCCCATTGGGACGGTGGCTTTTGATGTTTGTCTAGGATCTTTCTTGTCGTGCCCTTAATGGTTTATTCCTTTACTGCTCTGGCTTCTGCCAAGTCAATGAGAACCTTCATTGTGGCATTCTAGGCTATTGTTTTTTTGTATTATATTTACACGAGCATATTTGTGTTTTACTTATATTGCCTATTGATGCTGCCTTGTTGGTTAGAGATTAGATCATGGCGCGGATTTCTTTTATTACACTGTCCTGTTTTAATGGGATGACAGTAGGGTAAGTGTGAGGTTTTGTGGACCCTAGAACCGGTTTAAACCCCAAGTGGCCTACTTTGCCACTGACCGTTCCAAGGCGGTAGCCCTATTGTCAACCCTTTTGTGTTTGTGATGTCGTTTGCATTTAGTATTGCTTTTGCCTTCTTGTTTGTCTGTTTGCGTGTTTGTTTCTGTGTTTTGTGGTTGACTGTCCTCCTTGAATGCTTCTTTCCCTGTCCGATCTTTTTATATTTCTTTGCAATCTATGCCAAATATATATTTTATATACCTGATGTCTTTTTTCCATCTAAGTTGGACTTATATATGACGTATTTTTTCATGAATAATTAATTTATTTAAAACAATGTCAAATTGAATAGACCCAAAAATAATATCTTTCCTAATCCATTCTTGCTGATTCTTTATATTATATTTTAGAGCAAGTTATCATAAAAAATGTCCCAAATTGTTTTTGAATATGTACATTCCCAAAATAAAAGTCCAAAATCCCATAATGCATTTATAATTTTGTCTGTGCAAGCCCTACAAGCACAGATTCATCAAATACACTTGAAAACAAATACTCAGTTTGATAATCGCACTACAGTCAATCTTCGCTTTAACGAACGTGTTAAACATTTGATCAAATTACGATTTGTTTGTTTGTATGGTGTTTTACATCATTTTCAACGCATGTAATGTTATGACCCTCAGTGGACCTCAGTGTGAGGTTTGGTGCACCCTAGAACCGGTTTAAACCCCCAGTGGCCTACTTTGCCACTGACCGTTCCAAGGCGGTAGCCCTATTGTCAACCCTTTTGTGTTTGTGATGTCGTTTGTCTTTATTATTACTTTTGCCTTCTTGTTTGTCTGTTTGCGTGTTTGTTTCTGTGTTTTGTGGTTGACCGTCCCCCTTGAATGCTACTTTCCCTGTCCGATATCTTTATTTTTCTTTTTATATATGACGGTGGATTATTTTGTGGTGGAGGCAGGCCACCCTCTTATCCTGGGTAGAACCAGTAATGTACAACTCCTGATTAAATTACAAAGAAAAACATTTGCTTTTTCTTATGGTGTATATGTTTCTCATTTATACCTTTTCCCAGAACTTGTAGTCAAAAAAAAAAGGATAAAAATATCGGACAGGGAAAGCAGCATTCAAGGACGACAGTCAACCACAAAACACAAAAACAAACACGCAAACAGACAAACGAAAAGACAAAAGTAATAAAAAATGCAAACGACATCACAAACACAAAAAGGTTGACAATAGGGCTACCGCCTTGGAACGGTCAGTGGCAAAGTAGGCCACTGGGGGTTTAAACCGGTTCTAGGGTGCACCAAACCTCACACTTACCCTACTGTCATCCCATTAAAACAGGACAGTGTAAATAAAGAAATCCCCGCCATGATCTAATCTCTAACCAACAAGGCAGCATCAATAGGCAATATAAGTAAAACACAAATATGCTCGTGTAAATATAATACAAAAAAACAATAGCCTAGAAAGCCACAATGAAGGTACGCAATGACTTTGCAGAAGCCAGAGCAGTAAGAGAATAAACCATTAAGGGCACGACAAGAAAGATCATGGACAAACATCAAACGCCACCGTCCCAATGGGCTTTAGGTAGGCGTCATCACAGGGTCCACAGCCTGTCCGGTCATCGTACAATTAAAGAGGAAAGCATAGTGGCGAACTGTAAAAGGGTCCACCACCAAGCATGCAGTACGTTGCAAAATGATAGGGTCATAACCTCTTTTGATAAACTTTTTAACAAGTTTAACAAAGATAGTATGAAAGTGATCATGACCAAGAATCTTACGAAGTTTATAAATCACATCACCATAGAAGTCAGGTTGTGATAGTTCTTGTCAAGTTGAGGACGTTAATATCCATAACCTTTGTAAAACCAAATATTAGCCATCTCTGCTGCCGTTACAAAAACTCCGAAAAACCGTTGCAAAATATTATTGTCATAACCCTGATCTGCTTTTAAAATCTAAAAGTCATTTGAGAAGTCGTCTTCGACAAGAACTTAAACACATTGACTTCTATGTTGACATGATTTATAAACTTCTTTAGATATTTGGTCATAAACACTTTCGTAAAATCTTCATAAAACGTGTTAACAAGATATTCAAACGAGGTTATAATCCCTGTCAGTTTGCTACCTATATAGTGGTTGAACAATTTTCCTTTCCTCTTTTATTTTGTAATGCTTGGACAGAGTATGGATCCTATGATAAAGTTTATCTGAATCCTGAGAGGACAGTAACGTTTGATGTTTGTCTACAATAGTGTCTTATCGTGCCCTTAATGGTTTATTCACTTGTAGCATTGGCTTCTGCCAAGTCATTGAATACTGTATTGCTTATGAAAGGGATTTTTGTTGAGCTTTTTACCAGATACTCAGACAGATATAATACAAGCATTTAATGACACCCCTTGGTATCTTGTTGACATATTGAACATTGACAACCATTTCTTTTCTACTATGGTAAACACAATCTATCTTACAGACATTTAACTCAGCAAAGCTAATGATTCTGATACTGTCGCTTCATTTCTCGATTTACATATCTCTATTGAAAACGTAAAAATAATTAGCAAAATGTATGAAACAGAGATGACTTAAATGTTTGGAAATTAATAATCTCCGGATGTTGTCCGATAAACTTCTTATTGGGTCTCTGCTTTCTAGAGTTTGTAGTGCAATTGAGGACGTTTAATACTCGTAATCTTCATCAAGGCTACCGTTAGAATAAATAAACTAAAAAAGCGTTGCTAAATGAGATTATCATAATCCTTATCTACTTTCAAAATATAAACATAATTTAGGAACTTTTCTGCAACAAGGACTATCACAACCTGACTTCTATGGTGATGTGATTTACAAACTTTGTATGATCCTTTGTCATAATCACGTTCATAGTGCTTTTAAACAAAATAAATTCATCTTACATTCTGTAGGCATAACATAACGTTTCGATTTAGTCGATTTTAGTTTCCAGTATATCAGTTTTAACTGGAAATCAACAAAATGAACTCCGTAGGATTTACATAATAATTGAATTTATTCTGTTGAGTTAAAACAAAAGCAACCCTCTTCCCTCGTCCTGCATATTATAACAGTAGTTCACATGTATGCATTATACTGTTTGTCTTCAAATCAACAAAAATAATGAAAACGAAATACACTTATTGTTCCTTTTTATCCGTCAATACCCAATGTTAATTTGAAATTAGAAGGAAATCTCTAGGCTGTTTGTTTTTTGTATTATAGTTACACGAGCATGTTTGTGTTTTACTTATATTGCCTAGTGATGCTGCCTTGTTGGTTAGAGATTAGATCATGGCGGGGATTTCTTTATTTACACTGTCCTGTTATAATGGGATGACAGTAGGGTAAGTGTGAAGTTTGAGGCACCCTAGAACCGGTTTAAACCCCCAGTGGCCTACTTTGTCACTGACCGTTCCAAGGCGGTAGCCCTATTGTCAACCCTTTTGTGTTTGTGATGTCGTTTGCTTTTATTATTACTTTTACCTTCTTGTTTGTCTGTTTGCATGTTTGTTTCTGTGTTTTGTGGTTGACTGTCCTCCTTGAATGCTACTTTCCATGTCCGGTCTTTTTATATTTATTTGCAATCTATGCCAAATATATATTTTATATACCTGATGTACATAATTTGTATGGCATGAACATTGCACGTATGAATTATCTCTAGTTTTATAGTACAAATAGGGTGCTGAAAAAGTCGCATACCTATTTGTCGGAGGGTAAGTTTTCAAATAAGGTGTTTCAACTTAGAGACCAACGAGCCCAATATAGGCGGCTTTGAAGTAGAATACCGGTTAAGCCGGTGCTAGGGGGCGTGATATGTGTTGCTTCTTTCATTACTTCTCATGAACAGACTCAATACCCCGAGTCTGCTGCTTTATTCTCTTAATTGTGTTTGTTGCTCCCAAATGATCACTTTATCAGTATTTATTAGGCCTGGTAACATCGCGTGATTTATTGCAAATGTGACGGTAAGACACTAATGCTCGACACAATCATTGTCTGTATTCAATCCATTGTTATTTTAACAGCTAACCAAATTGAATTTAAATGTAAGAGTATACAAATGTGAGCATTTCTCAACGCTTATTGGTTGTAAGTTTTGGTTGAACTATAATATGTGAACTTCTATCATCCCACCCACGCATATGCATAAGGGAAGGACGAACGTTCGGGGTTAATTAGTTGTGTCCTTTGTTATTCTAACAGCTAGCCAGTTTACAAATTGGGGAAAATATAACATATATCAGTGTGATTCTAAGCAGGACGGAATATGGGCCGTCTCACTCTTTAATTTCAGTCTGTCTGGCAGGCGTCGTAAACAGAGGTTGTTTTGATTGTTGATTGTGTGCCTTCTAATTTGAACAATAACATAATGAAACACGCCTTGTCTGTTAACAACAAAAACAAAAACAAGCAGCATAATACAGTCAGTTTCATTTCCGTAATCTTCAATTATATGATACCTTAAAATAGCAAAGAAACAATGTCTGCTCAATGTTAACCAACAATTATGTAAGCCGTTCTTAGACTCGGCCTGCTAAGATCTTATTATATCCTAAGATGATTATTTGCAAATATCGGTCTTGGCAGATTATGCCAATTAGGCGATAACCGAATTTATTCGCGCGTGTTTTTTGTTGTTGTTGTTTTTATGTTGTTGTTGGTGTGACATCATGTTGTATATTAACGTACAGCGTCAATTGTTGCTGCACCAGTTAAAACTTGTTGACGTCACTTACTGCTGCTCATAAGTTAAAAATAAGAAATTAATATTAAACTATATTGAAAATATGTTTTTTGAAAGTATTAAGTCTCACCAACAATGCCTCATCGTGAGGGGTAATTTCAAAAGTCTTATTTTCCCCAGGTCCTGGTTTTGAATCCGCGTAGCATAGCGTCGCGAAGAAATGAGAAGCGGGTCGGGTGACCGAGGCTAAACTGTTCTATGTTCAATGTACAGTGATGCATTATTTATGAAAATTAAAGTCGTCGTTTACCCGGCTTTTTAATCCAATAAAACCGCAAATATTTTCAGAGTATGTGTTGAACTATAATAACTACTGAAAAGGAGATCTCTTGGAAGCAACAAACACAAACTAGTGAGAAAAGTAGCGGACTCGGATTTATTAAATCTGTTCAAGAGAGGTATTAGTGTCTGTTAAATAGATTTATTTTAGAATGTTAAATAACATTTTCTGGGGTTGCAATCGCTCCGTTTAAACCATATTTCCTGAAACTTCTAATGAATTATGTATGACCTATACCTACATTGGTTACCAGTCTACTACATGCAGCATTTAGGCATTGCATGCCATGTTTATTTCGGGAAGTCCCTGATCTTTTAAACAGTTGTGTTACAGTTGTGTTATTGTTTTCGAAAGGTTTCATATAGCATGTTTTTATCCAAGATTAATTGAACATTATTTATAATTATACTGTCATATGTGTACAATGTATGGAATATTAAATATTCAAAGTGTACATTTGTTTTTACTTTTTCATAAAGCATTATTTAGTTAGGATGTTAGCAACTTATCATTTCAATAAACAATGTCATTAACGTTAAGTACTATATCAATACGGAATTCATTCATACAAGAGCCGCCACAAGTTTTCTCCACACCAGCACTCAAACAGGGTTAACACTTTTAACACTTCAAATGATTTTTTGCTAATTTAAATACAGATTTACTGCGTTATGTGAACGCTATCTTTCCTGTTCAAATTGTGTATTTACATTTAGTTATGAAGGTTAAATATTGTTCATTCGAAACTCAATTATCCTTAAGTAATGTTTAACATACACATACAATGCTGCTGTCTTTGTGTAAATCATTACGTCGACATGTCTTAATTCCATTAAACGATGGGAAGGCTTATATTAGCAGGATTTTGTAACGGTTATTTCGACAATAACACGTATTTAGGAAAAATACTGAAACAATACAATAACTTGTTTAAAATTAGCTTTTAAATGTTTTAATTGTACAATATGCAAACTTTTTAAGGCCAAAATTAACGTTTTATTTCATACCCCAGCCAACCCGTTTTCGCATCTTGAAGAAAGGGTTGGAAGGGGTATAAAAGTTAATACTCGGACCAGGTAATACACACATTTTTACGATCAACTTACAGGAATATTTATGGTTCTGTTGAATAATTCCTTATATATGCAATTTGACAACTTGATTATCTACGTATTACCTACGTCACTCTCAGTATATGCGAATGTACACTGTTCACTTACTTGGTAATATTCATGTAATGTTTTAAAATATTAATATTAATATTATAGAAACATATAATATTGAAGATTAAGAATATGTATTTATATTGTATATATATCGTCTGAAGGTTGAATCAATCTTAATCAATTTATCTCAAATATATTTTAGAAATAAAGGTATGAAGTTGCTAGACATATTTCTTCGTTTTGTACCATTGTTTTAATTACGTTTGTTAAACAGTAAAGTTATTCTATTTTGTCTGGGGACCATATGTTGAACTGCCCTGTAGCCACATATGTTATCCTATTAAAGTAAAGGTGGTATTATTACATATACAATGTCAATTTATTATGTTAAGGTATTTTAATATAAAATTAGATATAAAAGTCGATATAAAATGTAGCATTCAATGATCACAGTCAACGAAAAACACACAGAGAAACAAACATTAATTACAAAGATGAGTAAATGCAAGACGTGACATCACAAACATAAACGGTTTGACAATAGGGCTACCGCCGTGGAACGGTCAGTAGAAGAAACGGCCGCTGGGTGCTTAAACCATGTTCTAGGGTGCACTAAACCTCAATCTTACCTTATTGTTAACCCAAAAATGGGACGGTGTAAATAAAGATATCACCGCCATATTATATTCTCTAACAAACAAGGCAGCATGTATAGGCACTATAGGTATAAGACAAGAAATTCAAGTCAAGAAACTTTCTTTCATAATTTAGGCCACCGGTTCATCATAAGAAACAAGTTGAACAGCATAATAACATTATTATGCATTATGTGGATGATATAACACGTAATTGATCAGGTATAATACAAGAATATAAAACAAAATACATAAAAACATAGAAAGCCACAGATCATGCACAAAGAGCATGTATTCAATGACTTGGCAAAAACCAGAGAACACACCGTTGAGGCAAAAACAAGACAGGATTGAAGACATTCATCAAATCCTAAACTCCTTTGAAGAATTAACTAGACGTCATTAGAAACTCGTTTCACTGCGCAGAATAAAATTTCCGTAGTGTTTGACCTACTTTTCAATCCGATCAGATCGACTAAATTTTCAAATTTGATATGTACATATTTCATCAAAACTCACAGTATGCCTCTTTTAGTAAGTGAGATCACTATTTTATTTAGTGTTCAATGATTGCGCATGCGTCATAATACAATGGTACGGGAATGTCTATTTGCATATAAATGCCAACGTTAATTGAATTGTTAAACAAGTACGTTAAAGGCTAAGCATGTTAGTGTTTTTAAACGGAACTTTAATAAAATGAAAACTCATTAATTGCTCAGTACGGTCTCTGCATTTAGTTTTCTATGTTGTTAAAATACCACTTCATAAGCTCTAACTAATACATACAACTTCAACCGGTTTGTTTTAAATAGTTATTTGTTCCAACAGAGACCCGTTACATTCCCGAATTTGTGTTTTGTACATCGGACTGAAATTGTTTCAGATGTTGTATTCTTAAAATATGATAATTAGATTTGCCATGAAATCCCAGGCGTAAAAGTACTGACAAAACTAATTGGAGTAAAGTCATTAAGGTTATTTAAGTACTTTAGGGAGGTGGGATCAGTACTTAAAGTCGGTACTTTGAGAAATAATGAGCATATTGAGAATATAGATATACAAATCGAACAGCATTCAAGGACGACAGTCAGCCACAAACACATAGAGAACCACAGAACAAATTTAAAGATGAATTAAAGGCCAAATAAAACATCACAAGCACAAAAGGGTTGACAATAGGGCTACCGTCTTGGAACGGTTATCGCCAAAAAAAGCCGCTGGGGGTTTAAACCAGTTTCTAGGGTGCACCCAATAAAACGAGACAGTGTAAATAAAGAAATCCCCACCATGAACTATTCTCTAACCAACAAGGCAGCATTAATAGGCAATATAAGTAAAACACAAAGATGCTCGTGTATACATAAATACAAAAAGCAAATAGCCTAGAAAGCCAAAAGAAGGTACTCAGTGACTTGGAAAAAGCCAGAGCAACAAGAGAATAAACCATTTAGGGCACGACAAGACAAGACTGCAGACAAACATCAAACGTCACCGTCCTTTTGGGCTTTAGTTAGACGTCATCATAGGATCCATAGCCTGTCCGGTCATCGCACAATTAAAGAGGAAACCATTTAGGCGAACTGTATATGGGTACACCACCAAGCTTTCAGTGCGTTGCAAAATGATAGGGTCATAACCTCATTTGATAAACCTTTTAACAAGTTTAACAAAAATGGCCAGGGATCTTACGAATTATATCACGTTTAACTGTGCATTGATAAACAGGCTATGTTTACAACATGTACGTGATAACTCGTTTTTCTCAATATTATTTAAGCCATACTGTTTTTATCGGTGAAATGTTTAAAACTTGTTTTTGATTACCTCCCAGTTTATTTTCTATCAGCATTTGTTTTACGCTAGCATAAAACATTGCTTGTATCGCTTTATTCCCTTAGAATTTCACATGAAAATTAGTGTCTAAATTAGCCAAACATAATTCAATAAGATCAGTTCTTAATCTTAGTTTGCTGTTGTTTACTGATGTTCGAGTATCGTTCTAAATACACGTGTTTATTTTTCATTTGAACAACTTGTGTTAACATAAATGAAAGTACATTAATCAAAAAGCAAAATGAAGCTCAAAAGCAGCATTACAGACCTCAGGTTTCTGTAGTTATCATAACTACTCTATAATTCTTGAAATCATTCATAGATACGATAATGCATTTACGTAACTTACTGAAGATAATAAATACTGAAAAATGTATATGTCTGAAGAAACAAACCCAAGAAAAGAGCAAGTAGCAGACCCGGGTTTTATTGAGTATGTTCATGAGAGGCAATATAACGTAACACTTCCCATGCGCCCTAGAACCCGTTTACCTAAAGCCCATTGGGACGGTGGCGTTTGATATTTGTCTATGATCTTTCTTGTCGTGCCCTTACTGGTTTATTCTCTCGTTGCTCTGGCTTCTGCCAAGTCATTGAGTACCTTCATTGTGGCTTTCTAGGCTATTTATTTTTTGTATTATATGTACACGAACATATTTGTGTTTTCCTTATATTGCCTATTGATGCTGCCTTGTTGGTTAGAGATTAGATCATGGCGGGGATTTACACTGTCCTGATGCTGCCTTGTTGGTTAGAGATTAGATTATGCTACAACAACATATATTGGGATCGATGAACGCAAAGAACTAGTAAGTTATAATGCTACTGTTTATCCGTCCGGGCGACCTTTTACAGCCGCCACACATCATTGATAGAACGCTAGTGCGAATGTATATAGAGCACAAACAAGAGAGAAAGTAGCTAACACGGTTTTATTGAATGTGTTTATAAGAGATAATATAACGTGCAATACCCGTCAAAGAGATATAAAAAGATCGGACAGGGAAAGTAGCACTCAAGGAGGACAGTCAACTACAAAACACAGAAACAAACACGCAAACAGACAAACAAGAAGGCAAAAGTAATAATAAATGCAAACGACATCACAAACACAAAATGGTTGACAATAGGGCTACCGCCTGTGAACGGCAAAGTAGGCCACTGGGGGTTTAAACCGGTACTATGGTGCACCAAACCTCACAATTACCCTACTGTCATCCTATTACACAGGACAGTGTAAATAAAGAAATCCCCGCCATGATCTAATCTCTAACCAACAAGGCAGCATCAATAGGCAATATAAGTAAAACACAAATATGATCGTGTAAAAATAATACAAGAAAACAATAACCTAGAAAGCCACAATGAAGGTACTCAGTGACTTGGCAGAAGCCAGAGCAACACGAGAATAAACCAGTAAGGGCACGACAAGAAAGATCATAGACAAACATCAAACGCCACCGTCCCAATGGGCTTTAGGTAGGCGTCTTCATAGGGTCCGATCATCGTACAATTAAAGAGGAAAGCATAGTGGCGAACTGTAAAAGGGTCCACCACCAAGCATGCAGTACGTTGCAAAATAATAGGGTCATAACCTCACTTTTTATCAAGTTTAACAAAGATAGTATGAAAGTGCAAGCCTAGAACATGCTTAAGAGGTATTCTACGTTATAGCCGCAAACATGGCTTTCAATATTAACACCTTAATCCTACAAACATTTCGTCAAAACAGATATGTATTTGTATCATACAACTTTGGTCTCCTTTAAAATGTTTCTTTCCCTAGGTTTACAATAACGCAGGCGTTCAATATTGATCATGTTTATACGTTCATAATGACATTTCTTTTTCCTTACAATACTTTTATAAATACATTTTTTACTACACATTGCTACGCTATTAGTATCGCTTTTCTGCCTATTATATGTATTCATAGCTTTTACATATATACGTTTGACGTTAATACATTCAGTATCAAATACATAAAGCACCTTTAACACGTGGTTTATTATATACGATCCTACGTTTGAAAAATAATGGCTCAGCAACGCTTTTAATAACATTTGTAAAGATTGCAATACACAAATAGACTTCGTTTTTGCTATTAAAATTGGTATTATTTGTAATAGTGTTAAGCGCAGGTAGTTGCGCAATAAGATCCCACCTGAAGTCATTACGCAGGTCATTCTCCCATTGTATTCGTATTCGTTCAAAGAAAGCATCATCAATTTCGCGAAGTGTATTACTTAGAATATCAAATGAAATAGGAGCGTGGTCCGACCATTCATTAAATGGTTCGACTTTAAAATTGTATTATATTAAAAGATTTCTGCTTCCGCAGTAACAATTAATCAATAACGTTAGAACTGTTAGTACATGCAAAAGTATATCAGCTGAATTAAAGTCATTACCGAGCCGTCCGTTTGCAAGCCGTAGGCAATTGGACTTACATAGATCTAGTAGTTTAATCCCGTGGTTATTGAGTACCGAGTCCATAGATATTCGGTCGATTGGAACATCTCAACAGTACATATCGCTGTCAATAAAATCAACGAATCGATCACACAAGATATAATCCTTTTTGTCCCCATTACCGACCCTGACGTTCCAATCGCCCGTTAACAATACTATACCACGTCAACATATCAAATAAATCATCAGTAGTAGAATAGTAAGCAGGTGAATTTTCAGGCCATATGTGCCTGCTACAAATATATCATCTCTAATATTAAAACATGTTTTATCGAGCCTCAACCAAACAATCGTGTCAAATTGGTTTTGTACAATATTTATACCCTTGGATATGCTGTTCTTAATGTATAACGTTATACCACCGCTAAAAGGTTTAGACCGGCGATTTTGAAATGTTTTGTACAAATTATAACATTTATAACCATCAATGTCAGACTGTGAGTTTTTACTACCCTATGATTCGTGAAAAAATATGATATCATAATTAGAGAGTTTATTAATAAAATGAATGTCTTCTAATTTGGACCGATTAATCTGTTAAAAAATAGTATTTTAACACAATAAGTGGCGAGTTATCATCTTTACAAATGGAGTAGTTCAAAATTACTACACCATTAATACGGTCGTCGTTCTAGGAATATGTCTTTATCATTAACTTGTCTTACTTGGAAAGTCAGACGGAATTTATTTTACTTTGTATTGAAAATGTAACTCATATATCAAAGTTATACAACTTTATAAACAGTATTGACTACTTGTCTGACTTACTTGGAAAGTCAGACGGAATTTATTTTACTTTGTATTGAAAGTGTAACTCATATATCAAAGTTATACAACTTTATAAACGGTATTGGCAATAAGTTGGATGAACACGTGACTAGCATAAAATACAATTAAATGACTAGGTAAGAAAAATGATATACATTTCAAAGACGTTTGCAGACAGAGAAACAGGGCGTTGAGGTATCAGAACGCACGTATATGTCCGCTTTTGCAAGCAACGACAGACGCACACAATGAAGGTGGATGGTGGGGAGGTTAGGGAAAAAGGGTTGACAGACCTGACACTCTCGCAGAAAAATGGCATCTGTCTTCAATACCTCCCTAGAGGGATATCCATGACAAGGGATATTGGTCCCCGAATTGGTGATTGGCCAGCTTCACAGACATTAAGAGTGCATAATCGTCTGCTTAGCCTTGTCAGAGTACTGAGAGTACCAAACGCCCCGGCTCTTTGTCAAAACATAAATCCGTTTTCCTTATTTCAACAGAAAACCCTATTTTATGTTTCGTTTTTGGCCATACAAAGTGCAGGTAACCTGAATTCATTATTGTCAAAGTGGACAGCAAGGCACTAAGAACTATAGTATAGTTTTGTACTTGTCTGACTTACTTGGAAAGTCAGACGGAATTTATTTTACTTTGTATTGAAAATGTAACTCATATATCAAAGTTATACAACTTTATAAACGGTATTGACAATAAGTTGGATGAACATAAATACACACAAAATGTCCAACCAAAGGGAACCTGCACTTGTAAGGGAAATATCGTACGTGCCTGACGAGGCAGCCGTTGTAGTTGCTAAAGCCTCGTGATTGCACAATTGCTTCTAAGGTGATATAATATTCACAGCTAGATCACATTTGCTAAATTGTTCATAGACAATGTGATGTCATTATATAAAACAAAATCATTAATATGTCATAACTAAACATGTTATCAACTAAATTAAACAATAAACCAGATGCAGTGAAGACAATGAGAATAATGCCTACGTAATAAGTAAAAATCCATGTCTAAGGGAACTGAGAGGCAGTAAATTATCACAAATTGTACATCTTCATGCAAATACTCATCAAAAACATACCACAATCCTTTGGGAGTAGAATCGTGATTTACAGGAAACTTCAGAAAGTCAGGAAATCTGCGAGCCAGCTGCCCCAACCCTAATTGAAACCTAGCATTTTTATTTTTTATTTATTTCTTTTTTTGCGTAGGAGGGGAGGTAGGAAGAATCTACGCTCAGACCAGAAAGGCATCTTCTACCACCCTGACTTTCTTTAGCATTTCCAGTAAAAGCTGATTCTAAACGCACAAACTACCCAAACCGGTAGTAACTGCCCATCCGGATGTGTATACAATGTAATTTGAAACAAAGTTGAAAGGAACAACCAAAACTATTAATCGTAATGCTTAAATTGTCGTAAACGCAATAGTGAGACTTGAATGTGATATGCCTAATTGACAAAAGGAAGCAGTGCTTACAACGTTACATAGTACTACGTACTAAATATGTGTTGCTTTAGCATTTAGAGAGTGTAACATCAACATAACAACAGTTTGAAGGCAAAATAGTTATCCAAAAACATATAAAGTAGTATGGCAAAGCAGCATCTTATTAAAACTGAAACACAAGGACGTATCTAAGGGGAACATACCCCATGTTCCGCTAGTAGTCGTCGCATATTTACAATGCTATATAAGATCAACAAGTAGCCACAAGTTCATTGTTGCCTACAACTCTTAAAAAATACTAAAAAAACAAGTACGAAGTAAGTATGTACATGATGCATACGAGAAAGAGACGAGTAAAATAATGATATACGTGATGTATATGAGAGAAACATACCTCATGTTCCCCCGTACACACCATGCATAATAATTTGAACTGAGAGAAAGAAAGGACGTTTCTAAGAAGAACATACCCCATGTTCCGTCCATTCGTCCTCGCATAGTTACAAATGTAGCAACAACATCAATGCTACTCAAAAGGACAATCATATAGCAAATACTGCTATGGGTTTGCCTTAACTGATTCGCGCATGACTTTATGCTACGACAAACTTCAGCGTCGAAGTTTGCCCTGATCGGCGATCCCTAATTAAAGAACGTTACTCCAAACAAAACCTGGTGAAGCTAATGCTTCATCTCTAACTTACCATAGTGTTTTGAATAATTAGCATGCTTCTATTACTCCAAATGTTTTACAATTTATATACCACGTTAAAAGTAGATATAACAGTCGAACATTGTTACAAGAAATGTAACATTCAAGGACCTATTTTATTTCATTTTTTTTTATTTATTTTTTGTAGCATGTGCTTCAAATTGCTAAATGTTTAGAGATGTTCCAACATGCTTTCTACTATAGAACTAGACACCGACTGTAACTACAAGCTCCATCTTGAACTTTAGTTTGTTTCTAGGTAGAATGCATGTTTATAGTTACTCCAAACAATTGATGATTTCAAGTCGAAAATTATGTGTACTAAAACTTCACGAAACGAGTTTGTGTCATAAAGACATTATTTGGCTCCAATGTTTTCAATTTGGCTCTGTTTTTTTTTCATTTTGCGAAAGTAGTTGCGCAAAGAAAAAATAAGCCAGTGCAAGCCCTGAATGTGTTAATGAGATGACGGGGTTCAAATGTATTTCCTGTATGCGGTAGACTTCCATCGACCCAAGGCCATGATCTTTGTTTCTGATATTCCCGACATAATGGCTTGAGTGCAAGCACCAATTCGGAAAATATGAGGTTTGTAGGACTTTGTTGACATTTTTGAAAACGCGAGTACTTTGGAAAAGTTATTTGAAAACGAGGCTCTAATCAGGGGCGTGTTGTTCTACGGACAAGTAGTGGCCCGGCTTGTTTCCCTCTTATGCTCATATATTGTTTGAGGTGTTTAACAGGGCAGTACTTGCTATTTGAACTTGTAATAAAGATTTTAACAGGAATCGGGTTGCTTTTAGATTTGAAATGATGTAAAGTTATGCAAACGCAACTTTTTGTAATTTGAATATCTTTATACTGTACGACTTTGTTTGACAATGCACAGCGGGAAGGAAGGAGTTCACCTAATCGAAAAAATCTATGGAAAGCGGTAAGGAAAATAGCCTGGTACATAATGCAGTCATCAATGTAGAAAATGTGTGTACATGCTTTAACCAATTTGCGAAGGTCAGGAAGGAGGATAGGTAAGCTTGAGTCTACTGATCTTGATCCTATTTTGCAACCCATTATCATTCTTCGAACTAAGAAATTCTGTGTAGAGTCTGGTTTGTTTGCTAGTTTGAGCATGAAAGCAATTGCAGATAAATGACTGTAAATAGTTGATGATGCAAAAAACATGTTGTACAGAGAGGCAATAAAAAGCAGAATTGTAGAGACCGACGCAGGGCAAACTGTCTTCGGTGGGGTTTGTTGGTTGCAAAACCCCTCGAAGCGTTGAATTTATCTGTTGTAAGCCTTCCTGGTTGAAATTGCAAGTGAGGAACTTATCATTTTGTGTTTTAGAGAAGTACTCCCTCTGGAGTTAAGTGCAGTGGCACTGTCACGGGGTCTTCGCTTAGATATGTTGCGTGTTTATTTGCCTCTGTTATCTTTGTCAGAGGTGTCGGATTCTCACCGTTTTCCCTGTCACTGGGGTCCTCATTGGAAGCACTGTCCTCATCGTCGCTGGCATTGCCATCTTAATTTATTTCACTGTACTGACCCTCCGCCAGTGCGTAACGTATGTTGTCATCCGACGATGATGTGTCAGAGGACGAGGGTTGTATTGTGTCCTCAGTTTGCCTCTTCTTGGCGGGTCCCTTGCCTTTGTCAGACAGTTCAGCGCGCCTTTTATGTGCGCTCTTGTGGAAGTGTACTGTGATGGGACGATATCCAGAGATGACATGAGGGATTCCGGCAGCTCTGGGTCATCCGCAATCCTCCTTGCCAGAAGGCGACCTAGCTTGTCGGACTGTGTTTCATTCCGAGGCATGCTGAAAACGTATTGTACTCAACAGGAAATATAATCAACAATGAATTTCCCGGTTAAGGTGAAGCATAGAGCATGCCTTTCATCGGACGACAAGGAAGTGTGACCTATCAGTCCATAAGGTGGCAATAGCTTAACTAATAATTGAATCCTAGTTCAAAATATAGGTATAAAATTATATATATATATTTTTTTTTTTTTTTTTTTTTTTTTTTCCTTTTTTAATTTTTTTTTTAGGCTTCACAACTAAGGCATCACAACCGGAAAAAGTTCCGAGCAATAGTCAATGCCTGTATGAAATTAAATTATATGTATTTAATATAATATTATACTATGTAGAACAATTACAATAGGTACATTGTTATTTGATATTACAGTACTGATCACTGTAAATGTGGACACAGCCACGTTATTTGGGACGTACATGTACGGTGTCTGTACGTAAATGTACGGTGTCTGGAACATTGACGTAATGTCTTGTTTGTTATGTTTTGGTATTGTAACTTAACGATTCAACCAGTACACCAAGGTATGACGTGCACGCAGTGACTATCCAATACTTTACCTGGATAGATGACCTGGTTCACCGTCCCCACTCCTAAAGCAATGTCACAGTGGACACTGTCCTATTTCATAAATCCAATTCACGGTGAGCACAACGTCCTACATGTAAGGTACTATTCAAGGTAGGCAAACTGTCCTACTTCTAAGATAATACTCAAGGTGGTCACCGCCTCAATCCTAAGGAGCATTTAAAGCTGGCGCACTGTCCTGTATAGAAGATACTATTTAAAGAGGGCACACTGTCCCATGTATATGGTACTTTTGGAAGAGGGCACACTGTCCCATGTATATGGTACTTTTGGAAGAGGGCACTCTGTTCCATTATATGTCGTACGTTTGGAAAAGAGCAAACTGTCCCATGTTTATGGTACTTGGAAGAGGGCACACTGTTCCATGTATATGGTACTTTGGGAAGAGGGCACACTGTCCCATGTATATAGTTCTTTTGGAAGAGGGCACACTGTCCCGTGTATATGGTACTTTTGGAAGAGGGCACACTGTCCCGTGTATATGATACTTTAGGAAGAGAGCACACTGTCCCGTGTATATGGTACTGCTGGAAGAGAGCACACTATCCCGTGTATATGGTACTGTTGGAAGAGGGCACACTGTCCCATGTATATGGTACTTTTGGAAGAGGGCACACTGTCCCATGTATATGGTAGTTTTGGAAGAGGGCACACTGTCCCATGTATATGGTACTTTTGGAAGAGGGCACACTGTCCCGTGTATATGGTACTTTTGGAAGAGGGCACACTGTCCCATGTCTATGGTACTTTTGGAAGAGGGCACACTGCACCATGTATATGGTACTTTTGGAAGAGGGCACACTGTCCCATGTATATGGTACTTTTGGAAGAGGGCCCACTGTCCCATGTATATGGTACTTTTGGAAGAGGGCACACTGTCCCATGTCTATGGTACTTTTGGAAGAGGGCACACTGCCCCATGTATATGGTACTTTTGGAAGAGGGCACACTGTCCCATGTATATCGTACTGTTGGAAGAGGGCACACTGTACAATGTACTGTCCCATGTATATAGTACATTTGGAAGAGGGCACACTGCCCCATGTGTATGGTACTTTTGGAAGAGGTCACACTGTCCCATGTCTATGGTACTTTTGGAAGAGGGTTCACTGTCCCATGTCTATGGTACTTTTGGAAGAGGGCACACTGCCCCATGTATATGGTACTTTTGGAAGAGGGCACACTGTCCCATGTATATGGTACTTTTGGAAGAGGGCACACTGTCCCATGTATATGATACTTTTTTAAAGAGGGCACACTGTCTCATGTACAAGGTACGATATAAAGTGAGCACACTGTCTCACTGGCGATATCTGATACAATGCTACGAGGAACAGTTTTATTTGTTCTAACCGTAGTCTACAATGATATTAGAGGTAATATTATACATCCGGCACACTGTTCCAATTAGAGATCACTGTCTTGAAAAGGAATAATATCATAAGAACGCATCATAAAAACGCACAAGCGCTATAATGCATATCTGACGATTGTTATGATCACTTTCTTGAAATAAAGTAATATGTTAAGCAAATGTGAAGAAGGAGGCACATCCGCTTTAATCCATATTGGACGATTGGTATGAAAATGTATAGTAATATGTAGATACAACTATGTTGTCGCATATTGGGCAATATAAATAATGTAAGTAACTAAACATTGACCTGAGTGGATATGGTATGTTTATACCAATGACCTGGACGTCAGCGTGACATACACGAATCTCAAGTACTGTTTAGTCTACTGCACCTGGTGAACTACTGTGTGACTATATCTCAAAAACAAAATAAATGAAGAAATTATAGAGAAGCATATAATTAAATGGCTAGGACATTATGATGTACATATATAGACAATTACATATACATTACACATATTCAATATTCAACTCACTTCGTGTCACAGTATATCGTGTAAAACAACAATTGATTCCATACTAACTGGACCGAGCAACTAAAATATCTTGGGAAACGCGTTAATGCGAAATATATAATTCTGAGATACAACTTCACTTATTAGTTAGAAGTGGATAATTTTAACCTTTTCTTCGCAGAAAGGATGGCTCCCCTGACTGATCTGAAATAGTAACGCATGCCAGAAGGTTCCTTGTTGTGTACACCATCAAAATGAATAAATTTTGCTAGGAAACGAGAAGAGAAGTTTCCCCCAGAGTGAAACCAGAAGTGTATACAATTACTGGTTTGCAGAGCTTCCTAAAACAGCGAATTTGTTATAAAATCTTCACATCTACAGCGTGGAAGGATTTCTGAAATTAAAACAATTTCCGCTCCCTCTTCAATGCATTTCTTTGCAAGGGAGCAGATAGATGTCACTAATGTCTCTGGATATACAACCGGACTACAGAGGTCATTGCTACCAATATCTAAAAAAACAAACTATTTTGGAATGTAAAAAGACCGGTATACTATCACGTTTATTACACACGCTCTTAGGCAAATGTTGGCCGCTGTCTGAGATAATTCTAAAATTAGACCAATTGTGAAAAAGTATTTACAATGTGCTAATAAGTCTGAGGAAGTGTACATATTATAAAAAGGTATACTAGTATCCCCAATTAGAACCAACTAATTCAGACGCCCTAATGTGTAGCTTAGTGTTACCATACTGTTTGAATATATATACTGCTAATACTGTATAATTTATGTATACGTTCTTTTGTCTGGCGAACACAAGCTCGTATACTTCGCATAAATACTCGATAAATCGATTAGTTTGTGTAGAACCAGGTAATACCTTCAATCGAAGACGATGTAAGGCGTAATATGCAACTAGTTCAAGAATGAAATAGATCAACAATAATGCAATATAGAGTAAAAGGAAGGAAGAAAAAGGGTTGACAGACCTGACTCTCTCGCAGAAAAATGGCGTCTGTCTTCAATGACCTCCCTAGAGGGATATCCATGACAAGGGATATTGGTCCCCGAATTGGTGATTGGCCAGCTTCACAGACATTAAGAGTGCATAATCATCTGCTTAGCCTTGTCAGAGTACTGAGAGTACCAAACGCCCCGGCTCTCTGTCAAAACATAAATCCGTTTTCCTTATTTCAACAGAAAACCCTATTTTATCATTAAGCTGCGCATTGCAAATGAACTCAAAAGTTTCCAGTAATGATAATAATTACATAGAACGCGTAAACTTTAGTCTTGTCTTTTCGTGCCATCAAGGGTTTATTCTCTTGTTGCTCTGGATTCTGCCAAGTCATTGAGTACCTTCTTTGTGGCTTTCTAGGCTGTTGTTTTTTTGTATACACCAGCAACTTTTTGTTTTACTTATATTGCCTATAAATTATGCCTTGTTGGTTAGAGAATAGTTCATGGCGGGGATTTCTTTATTTACACAGTCCCGTTTAATTGGGTTGACAGTAGGGTAAATGTGAAGTTTGGTTCACCCTAGAACCTGGTTTAAACCCCCAGCGGCCTTTTTGCCACTGACCGTTCCAAGGCGATAGCCCTATTGTCAACCCTTTTTTGTTTGTGATGTCTTATGCATTTTATTCATCTTTTAATGTGTTCTTTGTTTCTGTGTGTGTTTGTGGTTGACTGTCGTCCTTGAATGCTGCTTTTCCTGTTCGATTTTTATATCTAAATTTAGTAGGGAAAAAGAGGAACAATAAATATTCTACTTTGTCAGAAATCATTTTTTATCATATACATGTATATATAGGATCTTAAACGAGATCCCATTTAAAAAAATATTTTAACGAGCCTTTTGGTAATTAAAATTAAAAAACTAATTCATAACGTGTTTCATAAATCTTATAAGGAACTGGGACGAGATAAGATCCTTTTTATCCCATTACATGACAGTCAAATAAGTAAAAATATATATAGGGTCCTATAGAAACCACAGCATCCGAACGCAATGGCATCGTACATAGCTCATATAGGCAATACACCGCAACGATGCCTGACAAACTTTGGTGCCAAAACGTCATAAAATCACGTCGCTGTGCGCCAAATAGTTATGTGACGACATAAAGGCATGTTATATACAAAACGTTTGCTATCAAAACTTTCGTGTTTGTACTCTTTACAAAAAAATCAATACATACGTCGACTTTTAAATAATTACTAACAGATGTGTCTAAACTTTAATTATTTATTATATGTTGTTGCTAAATAATAAGTTGATGACTTAGGTCCGGATGAATTAATAACAATTCTAATACACTCGCTCTATATAGCCTAGTTTAAAATATCTCGTTATATTAAACGATATATCACTTTAACGTTTGCAACGTAAGGAAAATAAACAAGGCAATGCGAAAGATATCACTGTAAGATATCACTGTAACGTTTGCAACGTTAGGAGAGTAAGCAAAGCAATGTGAAAGATGTCAGATGTGTGCGTTATTTTCACATTTTAGGGGTATTAGAATAGAAATAGAACATAGTTGACTGTGAATTATATTGTAATATATCACGGTTTGTCTATCAATTGTAAACAATAATTTCGGGCTAGTGAAATTATTGTTTACAACTGACTCTAAACCGTGATATATTACGCGATAATTCATCGTAAATGATGTTCTATTTCTTAAATAAAGTAGTTCAGTTAATAAAACATTTCATGCATAGCCAACCAACGTCATTCCAGGTTGTATTACACATGTGTACATACAATACACTTTTCCTTAGCCTCGTCCGTCGGATGGGGACGTAAACCGGGCGGTCCCGTGTATCGGTCTATCAACCGAGCACGTTAAAGAACCATAGGAATCTATTCGATAATAAGAGTAGGGCAGGTTCCCGGATTCCTATGTATCCCTCCCCTCTCTCTGGGGCGGCTCTAAATAACCTGTACTGTGTTGATGAGCCGTTAAACAACATTCAATTCAATTCAATACAATAGAATATGAAATGGATGTTTCACACAGCAAACAAGGGATGCTATGTGATAAAAATAAATATAGCATCCTATTTAAGGGTGAAATTATAAAGTATCGTTACGAGAGAAATAAGGTAAACCAATGCGAACGCTCTCTACTGAGGTATCTCAATTTCAAAAAAAAAGGTTACAGGTTTTTTGCTCTTTTGACATACCGAATTAGAAGACGAACAAAGTATTTTTACCAAACATTATCACATCAGAAGAGTACAACGATACTAAAATGTCAAGAGCTTTCAATTTCTGTAGAATAATGAACGATGTGTGAAGTAAGTATATCATGTAAACATTTCGTTGTGTTCTGCGAAGGACATCTTAACAACTTTAATAATAGTTATGCTGTTTTTGTGTTGCTTTTATTTTTTTATAAAATTACATGTATAAGAGTCAATATTTACGCGATTCAATTTAATTCGTACAGCTTTCCTTGACAGTTGCATACAGTGTATGCATAAATTCGAAAGTTTGAAAGTGTTCATCAATACTCCATTAAATATTTTCAATTCACTACTTATACATACAACAATGCAACAAAATAGAACTTGGGAATTTCCCCTACTTATAATGCCCCTTTCATACACAAAAGGAAGGACTACTTTTTATAATAGGAACTACACCGCGGAGGTTTACATGCAATTTGTGGAGGTAAACCTATAGGCTGTGATTTGACGAAGAGATCAATATTTGTTGTTTTTGTCTTTCAATCAGATAACAATAATGACATGTAATAAACGTAATTTTTTACTAGAATACGTCAATCGGAAGACTTGTATTTTCTCCAGTAAATAAATGACGAATGGCGAGACCAAACGCGATACTAAGGCTATCACAAGATTCTTACATTCGTCATATTTACTCAATATATGAACGTAGTCTAGTAATATACTAGATTTAAATATTGCAAGTACAATTTTTACATATACATATTTATACCCCGTAATCTGGTGCTTGTGTGAGTCTGTATAACAATGTGACAAGTACCACATTCTCGCAAATATTCTGCCTCATATACGGCATGTACAGCACGTTTAAGAAGGCATCTAATTTCACATTTATATGTTGGCGTTGACACAGTTCAAGCACCTGAAACAAAATGGTGTGATGTGAGATGGGCTGATATACTGTTTTTATATCTCCGCTAATGGAAGTTTAGGGGGATATACTGGTTTCACCCTTTCCGTCTGTCTATTGGTCCGTCCGTCCGTCTGTCTGTAGACGCACAATTGTCCATTCCATAACTCCTCTCAGCCTGAAGCAAATCTCATATTATATCAAGGGTGGACTGCCTGTAATGACAGAATGGCCGCTATTGATTTTTAGGTCAGTAGGTTAAAGGTCAAGGTCACCAGGCCCGATAATGAAAAACATTCTCCGCTCCAGAACTCATTTTTCCCTGAAGCAAATCTCATGAAACTTCAAAGGTGAACTGCCTATGACTAGAGAATAAACTCTATTGATTTTGAGGTCAGTAGGTCAAAGGTCAAGTCACCGGGACCCGATAATGAAAAACCTTGTCCGCACCATAACTCCTGTCTCCCCTATGCAAATCACATGAAACTTCAAAGGTGCACTGCTTGTGGTGAGAGGATGACACCTATTGATTTTGAGGTCAATAGGTCAAAGGTCAAGGTCACCGGGCACTGATAATGAAAAACCTCCGCTCCAGAACTCATTTTCCTCTGAAGCAAATCTCATGAAACTTCAAAGGTGAACTGCCTGTGGCAAGCGAATCAATCCTATTGATTTTGAGGTCAGTAGGCCAAAAGTCAAAGTCACCGGGACCCGATAATGAAAAACGTTGCCCGCACCATAACTCCTCCCCCCGTAGGCAATTCTCATAAAACTGCATATTAGGTGAATTGCTTGTATTGAGAGGATGACCTTATTGATTTTGAGATCAGTAGGCCAACGGTCAAGGTCACTGGGACCCGATAATGAAAAAACATTTCCGCACCATAACTCCTCTCCCCTTAGGCAATTCTCATAAAACTGCATATTAGGTGAACTGTTTGTGGTGAGAGGATGACCCCTATTGATTTTGAGGTCAGTAGATCAAGGTCAAGGTTACCGGGCCCGATATTGAAAAACCTTGTGCGCACGATAACTTCTCTCCCCCTTAGGAAAATCTCATTAAACTTCAGAGATGCTTCACTTCACATGCCTATGGTGAGAGAACAACTCCTAAAGATTTTGAGTTCTGTAGGTCAAAGTCACAGACACAAGAAAATGAAAAACCTTGTCCGCTCAATAACTCCTTTACCCTGAAGAAAATATCATGAATCTTTATAGGTTAACTGCCTATGGTAAGAGAACGACCCCTATTGATTTCAAGGTTAGTATGTCATAGGTCAAGGTCACCGGGACCCTATAATGAAAACCCTTGTGCGCTCCATGACTTCTCTCCCCTTGAAGTAAATCTCATGAAACTTTACAGGTGAGCTGTCAGCCTATGGGTAGAGGACAACCACTTATGATTTTGAGGTCAAGGTCACCGGCATCCGAAAATGAAAAACATTGTCTGCTCTATAATTCCTCTGCCCCTGAAGCAAATCTCATGAAACTTAATACGTAGACAGCCTGTGATGAAAAAATGGCCCCTATTGGTTTTGAGGTCATTGGATCAAAGGTCAAGGCCACCATTACCAGATCATAAAAATTCCATTCCACCCAATCTGTACTCCAACGGTAGTGTGGAGAATGGATGGGGGTTGAGGACTGGTAGCGGTGATAAATTTGTCGCCCTTAAAAGGCATCAGCTCTAGTTCATACTGTTTCATTAGCTGCGCACGATACGCTTTGTTTGTACAATAATGTAGTAGTAAATAACAGCTTTATCAATTCTTCCTGCTAGATGGCCTACTTCTATTGCTCTTGGTGTATTGGCTAACGCATTTAGCATGAGTAACAGTTGAAGTTCGTCGGTCAAATCAATGCTTACGTAATCAATTTGACATGTTTAATTACGCACGTTTATTCTGCTCATCAACGCCATTTTGAGTATTCGGTTCTTTTGTGTGGCTCTGATATGACTTTTTTGAATGGCCGGAGGGTCTATACTCCTAACAACACGCACGCACACGCACGCACCATAATATTCATTTACTATCCAGTATTATATTAATAAAACATCAATGTCTTTATGGTGTGTGTAGATACAGGAAGCTTTTGGATAGAAAACGATACTTTATAGTAAAATGATTGGATGTCCGATGTTATGAGCAATCATGTAAATGATATGGCAACGTCTCAACGGTTTGTCAAGCATCATTTCAGTTGTGCTAAGGAGTTTGAGTTCAATCATAAATGAGCACGAATGTAAAATTATATTAATTACATAACACGCATTCAGCGAGAATATCAACTGCGATGTTACGAAATCACCAAAAGTACGACGCCATTTCGAAATTGTTGAAATCACGTGATATATTTAATGAAAGTAAATATAAGGAAATGCAGCTTTCACAGAACACAATAAACCCCAAAACACGCAAAACGACAAACATGAATGGCAATGTTAATAAGGGATAAAGGCATATGAATTCATAAACACAAATAGGGTTGACAATATGGCTACCGCCTTGGAACGGTCAGTGGCAAAAATGCCCCTGTGGGTTTAAACCAGATTATAGGGTGCACCAAACCTCACACTTACCCTATTGTCATCCAAATAAAACGGGACTGTGTAAACAAAGAAATCACCGTTATGAACTATTTTCTCACCAACTTGTCGGCATTTGTATATTGACGAGAACTCACCCATGAGCGTTCAGACAATGTTTGTTGGGTCTTTAACGGTTACCACGGCAATTAAAGTCATTGGCATTGCTTTCTTTATACATGTATTAATTTTGTATATAACTTTAAAATCAACCCTGGCATTTAATACGCAAACATGAAAAGCAGTAAGAACATCTAAACATGCATTTGAGTGTTTGGTGGGTGGATGGGTGGGTGGGTGTGGGGGTTTGAATGGGGTGGGTATAGTCCCTCCGCCAATTAAAACAATAGGACGTCCTAAAGATATAGGCACAATAGAGTCTGGACATCTAAACATGCATTTGAGTGTTTGGTGGGTGGATGGGTGGGTGGGTGTGGGGGTTTGAGTGGGGTGGGTATAGTCCCTCCGCCAATTAAAACAATAGGACGTCCTAAAGATATAGGCACAATAGAGTCTGGACTTATAAACATGCATGCATTTACTTTAATAATGTATTTTGAGTATATGAAACACCCTCTAAAGCCACACATCATTTTAATACAGGCTGTGATTGGCTTAACAGAGAGAAAATAAAAGGTCATACAAACTGTCCAATATGGGTGGTTAACAAGTGTTATTTATGACCGCCCCGTGCCGCCGATCATTATGCGGCCTTTCATCAATTATTAATAAACTGTTAAATTGCTGAATGGTTTCATTTCAATAGGATCCGGGAGCATGCAATAAACAGCAAGCCTGTATTAAGGCAGCTCAATGCATGCAATCAAAAGATATGTACTGGTAAACAACATGTTTTAAATATCATTACAGGTAAGGAAAAACAAGAGGTATATGTTCAATATAACATTTAATAACAAGTATCTGATTCAAATACTAATACTTCCCCTGTTAACACAAGGTAAAAATGGCGTCCTTAAAGAGAACAAAACCATGGTCATATTGGCCTTGTTAGCGTATCCAATCAGATTGCTTGAAGTTCATATTGGCCTTGTTTTTACCATATGATGCGTGCAGTCTCCTGTAAACCACGGCAGATATTAAGCAGTTAATTAATAATGACCAGTATAGACTAAATTAAGCAATCATTTGTTTTTCATGTCTATCCTAAATGTCTTGAACTGTCATTTTGTAGTATATAATGAAATATAATATACTGGAGTCAATTAGCAAATTAGTATATAGTTTATATCTGAAAGATGAATGTTTACAAGATAAATAATAATATAACAATTTATTAATAGACATGTCTAGGAAATTATAAATTATAATTCCGTAGTGGGAAACAATAATTAATAATCATATCATATCACTGCATATAAAATGTGTGTAAGTGTAACTTTAAAGTCATGTTTTATAAAATATTATTGTGAAGATATGTAATATATAGATTAATTATCATTGGTTTCGTATTGTGCACAGGCAAGTTTGTCATATATGAGACTCATATGATACCTGTAATAGGATACGTATATGAAAGGAGAGTACATGATTCACATATAAAAACTTTTATATAAGAATCATATAAGTATCATCATGAGAATCATATAATAGTTGACAAGGACATTTTAAAAACTAAACGTTTATGAATTTATTCTCATATAAGACTTATATGAATCATCTATCATATATACATATCATATCATATGTTTGATATGATAATCATGTGTGGCTCCTTTTATATAGGAATCATCAATCATATGATTCACATATGAGAATGAAATCATATGTTATCATATAAGTCAAAATTGCTCTTGTTTGTAACAGATATCTAAATTGCCCTCGGGAATTATATCTCGTAATTCGAAACAAATGTTGATTAACCTCTTTATATAATCACAGACACCCTCCCTCACTCCCTCCTACCGCCCTCTCGCTTTCATTTTCTTTCTTTCTCTCTCTTACATTCTCCCTCCCTCTCTCTCTGTCTCTCTTTCTTTATTTATCTTCTTTCTTTCTTTCTTTGTCTCTCTCTGTCTCTGTCTCTCTTTCACTTTCTTTTTTTCTCTCTCTCTCTCCCTCTCTCTCAATTTTGTTTTTCAATATTTCAATTCATGTAAATTGATTTATAATCTACTAATATGTATAAACCATGAATGCATAACTTCAAATAACCAATACTATATCTCCATCTTTACCATTAGATATGACACTTGGTTGGAGGCCCTTATACCAATATTCCAGTTTAATAAACAATGTCTCCCTTGTGTTTTGTGTCAATATACAGTACACACACACATACATAAAACTGGAGGATTACTTGTTTGTATAATAGTTTCTTTGATGCAATAGCATAGTTTTAAAGGGTCTTTATTTTTAAAAAGGCCGCTACGTTTAATTATAGGTATTGTTTTGGATTATAAATAGGACAACATGTATACGAAATGTTGGTTTTGTTCAGTAATAATGTGCCTTTTATCAGGATTGTGTAGCTTTAAATATTCAAACACCCCCAAGTCAAGGATAATTTTGCGATAATTTACCTGCTCACCCTACTAGTCCACTTTTGAATGTACCGTTAACGCCAAATTATTGAGTTTGCAGTGTACAAGGGTGGGTGGGTCATATAACAGAAAAACGCCGAAAAAAAAGGAATACAAAAATCATAAAAGAAAGTGGTATATAGGTAAAGATATGGAACAGAATACCCATCTTGGAGTTGTTTGTAACAAATATGCATACATGACAAATACGGTGAAAGGAGCATGTTTAAAACTTCGCGGAACATTTTTATCCCTTTTTAATTCCGGAATTCATGAAAATGGACTTCATCCAGCAACATCGTTCAACATGTACAATTCAATTGTTTTGCCTAAGGCACTATATAGCTGTAAACTCTGGAATGAACTGTCGAAGTCTGAAGTCTTAATCCTTGAAAAATCACATCGATTCGGCATCAAATATATGCAGTTTCTTTCAACACTGACCAGGACAGACATATGCTTAAGCTTGATTGGTACAAAAACGATTGAATGTGAAATAGATGCTCGTAAGCTTGTATTTTAAGGCAATTATGTCGTACAACATGCTCCCACGTAGTACGAGAATTGTTCATCTACAGACTTGTCTCATGATAGGTCACAACAAACGGGGTTCATACCAGATATTCACCGTATTCTTAACAAGTATTCGTTTTCTTCCACGCTGACAAATTTCCTGAAAAACGGAGAATTCCCATCAAAAGATGCTTGGAAGTACGTAGTTAAAAGACACATTCATGATCGGGAGGAGAGCGAATGGTCAGCCTGGATGGCAAACGATGTCGATTGCAAATCTTTTGTGGCGATCAAACATATCTTAAGTCATATATCCGAGATCTGGACATTTCTCAACTTCAACCGAATTATGCAGAAAAATGTACTATTAAGCTACTTGGTAAATTGTTTAGTAAAAACTATTTATCATATTGCTCTAAATGTAACGGCATAATTGTTGCTGTGTCAACTCACTTTATTCTTGAATGTCGTGAAACGGAACTGATTCGACTGAAACTATGGAAGTTACTTTACAATATTTTAGGTGTTGAAATTTACTTTAAGTTTATTAACATAGATCCTAGGTTGCAGATAATTGCAATGTTTAATGGCATGAGACCTCTAATAAATGACAAGGAAAAGAGCACACATTTTTTGAGGGTTATAATAAATGCCTTCACTCAATCAGGACTTGTTAACAATTAAATAACTATATACTATTTGCAACTAGCTGTATTAATTAACCAGGGCAGTTTACCTTAAGTCAGCAATGGTGGCTTATTTTAATAAAACTATTAAAATGATTATGAGTTAGTATTACATTCGTCTCAATTTAACTTGTAATGGGCTTATTATTCCTATCGTTGTCTGATTGGTTCAAAATAGGTGTATGTAGAAAAGTGTATATACTCCCGTAAACTTATCGTGTGACATTTATTTTTTTTTGAGTGAAAAGGCAGTTTTTGTGTGTGTTTATTTATGTTTCAAAAGTCCCACCCCCACAAAAGTCCCTAATTTAAGCTACTGTGTAATTTATTGTAAAGTTTTATACATTAATTATTTTTATACAACACGTATGATATATTTTTCTCTCTTTTTTTGGTGAAGAATGCAAGCACATTGGTAACACTGGCCGTCAGTAAAGTTTTTTCATTGACTGGGACTTCGTGTGTTGCAGTTTAACTGTCAGTAGTGTGTTTTCATTTACTGGGTTAAACATGTCTTCACTAAAGAAAAATGGGTATCTATGTCATTGTTTAATTGAAGTCTGTGTTAGATAAAATAATTAATAGTAGAGTCAGCAATTGAATTGCAACTATTTAAAATCCGTGGTGGATTTATAGGCATATATTTGTGTACTTGAAGTAATATTACATGATATATGTTAAGCATATGCATTTTTAATAGGTCATTGTCGTCTTATTCAGATATGTGTTATGCTATTACCTTTCATACGTTTGGAAGTTTTTGTGTTTATTGTAAATAAATTATGCGGAAATCTCTAACATAATATACAGAAATAATAATACAATCATATAACTTCTGCAAGCTGGTTTCGGACTAGGGTCACGGAGGCGGGATCTTGTAGATAGGGTTAATCCCGGTCGCTCGAACTCTTTTGGGACCAGCGAGCCCAATATAGGTGGCTTTGAAGTAGAATACCGCTTAAGCCGGTGCTAGGGGCGTGAGATGGTGTTGCTTCATTCATTACTTCTCATGAACAGACTCAATAAAACCGAGTCTGCTGCTTTATTCTCTTAATTGTGTGTGTTGCTCCCAAAGGATCACCGTTATCAGTATTTATTAACATTCACACTAGCGTTCCTTTAGTGCAGTATGGCGGCTGTAAAAAGTCTCCCCGTGCTGCGAATCAGTAGCGTTATTTTTACTGATCCTTTGGGACCAACGAGCCCAATATAGGTGGCTTTGAAGTAGAATACCGCTTTAGCCGGTGCTAGTGGGCGTGAGAATTGTTGCTTCTTTCATTACTTCTCATGAACAGACTCAATAAAACCGAGTATGCTGCTTTATTCTCTTAATTGTGTTTGTTGCTCCCAAAGGATCACCTTTATCAGTATTTGTAATCTTTGTTGATACAGTCGAATGTGAGTTATATAGTTTTGCATAAATTACCAGAAAGATAAATGCTTTCTTATTAATGTATCTTTCATGTTCTTAGTTACTCTTTCACGTGTATTATTTAATTTATCTCTTTAAAATAGCAAATAAAGAGAATAAATAAAAGCTCATTTACAGTTTGTTGGTATATATACTGGCGATTTTTTGAATATTAAGAACCTAATCATTACTATTACCTTAAAATTACTCACCCCGTAAATAAGAACGTTCTTGTATCATACATGTATACATGCATAAATGTTTATAATCTTAATCATGTGTTGTTTGTTATCTTCTTGTATATAGTGTGTGCTCATGTTCATATGCTCTCCATATGGCAGGGGTAATAAAGATAAAATATAACATTAAATTAACCAATAAAAGATAACCGTTAGTATTATTTCACGATTATTACAGATAACACAATACAAATTTCGCCAAAAACAGCACAACAGAAATAACCATTACACTTCACCTAAACTGGAGGTAAAAAGAAGGGTCCAAGACAGAGTACGATGACAGCACCAGGGCATAAATATATATTATAAAGGCTTATTAGGCTGTCAAAAATGTCCCTTAATTGTGTGGAGTTCCAAATGGTAATACCCAGTATAGTAACAAACAACTTCTACGTTGGCATTAATTGTATGTCATTTGCAACGAAGTAGATCTAAATTAGTGGTTATTATGTGGTACAAATAGTTGTATTGACACGAACTACCAGCAGTACCACATACCCATATAGACTTGATACCCGTCGGTATCACCACCCGTCAGTAGCACATACCAAAATAGACAGTGTCAGTCAGTACCATATACGCATACAACTTTCCTATACAAAGGTTCCACGTACCCATACAAACAAGATCAGATTGGAGGAATACGTTTTGCTGTGTTATGTGTTGTTTTAGTCTTTTTCCCGAAAGGAAAGGTCTTACATAGCCTTAAAACATGTTAAAATGATGCATAATTAATAGGTACTGTCATCTAGTCTGTATTTATATCCTGTACTTTTTTTACGTAAACAAAACGAAAGCATATTGTCAGATAAAAGCGTTTTCGGGCGGAAAAAAGTGTAAACATTCATGAATCACAACGTAAATAAAATTACGAGTTATCTTTCCATGAATGAAGATGTTTCTTCTGAATTAATTGATCGTTAAATATTGTTTGATTTAAGTGATCAAAGTGTTGAAAAGTAAAACAAAAACACAAACAAAACATACGTGTACGCAGGTGTACACATACTTTGACAATCTATTTGAAACTGTACTATTTACAATAAGTCTAAGTAATTGAAGAAAAAAAGCAAATGTAAACAAATTAAGAAGTAACATATTTATAAGAAAAAATGACATAAAGTATAAACCTAAATACTAGTTTAAAAAACAAGAAAGGTAAACAAAAACAAATAGTAAAATCCTTATCTACAACTCTGAGCTGCATCAATAGACATCATGCTTTTTTAGCTCTACTGATCAAAGATCAGTGGTGTGGTGTCCGTCGTCCGTCTGTCTGTCCGTCCGTAAACGTTATTTGTAGCGACTACTCCTCTGAAACTACTGGATGAATTTTCATGAAACTTTACAGGAATGTTGCCCACGATGTCTAGTTGATCCTAGCAAATTTCACGTTGTGATAAGCTTCAGTATGAAGTGGAGTTTTAGTTTGAACAGTTTTAATCGGAATGTTTATTAATTTTGCCTAGTTTTGTACAGTCTTTTGTGATGTCTGGGCGATCTCTGTAGTGTAAGGAAAACACGCTTTTCTTTCGAGAAAAGAGATCCAGTTCAATATTGGCAGGGACCTGACAGACTTACAGAGTTGTACATACAATTTTCATTTTTGCACATCAAAAATGTTGTTTTTGCACAGCATAAACTAAAAATATATACATTTGATCATATTATTACCGTATGTAAATTGTAATTATATATACATGTACATATTCAGAGTATGTTTCTTATATAATTGTGCTTTGAAACATTATTTACATTCAAAGTCAGTTTTTAAGAATACATATAGCCGGAACTCGGCTATAGCGAATTGTCGGTTTTAGCGAAGTGTTTTTTCAGTTCGCCGTCCAGCTCCTTAAGTCTTTGTTTAATATAAAAATAGGGAATATGGCACTTTCTTGGTTATAGCAAAGCACTTAAATTGCACGTTTCGTTTCAAATAAAAACATTTCATCTTTATTTCAGTTTTCTATTGTGTTCTCCGCCTTTGCTACACCACATTGAACTCAGTATTAGTTTTACACAAAATAAACACACAAAGTCATGATGCTTTAATTCCAATGCAATGAATTAAAATAACTATATACTACAATTTTGTTCTTATTGCCGCTCGTCGTCATAGTATAGATTGCATATTATGACTTTTCTTGTTACTGATATGAGCTATTGCAATCACTTAATTGATTGTCGGCGGAGTCATTGACGGCTTCTAATTCAAAAACGAACGCATCAATACCATACCCGAAACATAAACGGACATACATGTTAAAAGTTGGAGGTCAAACAGGACAAATTTCTCGTCTAGTTTATTGAAATAACCTTGAACCTGATCGAGACGATGCGCATTATGCAAAAACAGGAAGCATCATTTAAAAAGATACTTCGCCCGAAACATGATTCGCAACGATATATTGTTACGCTTTCCACATGTCATTGATAGGGTTACCTTTAGCGTGGGGTGTTACCTTTAGTGTGGCGTGTTGCCTTTGGTGGCGGGTGTTATCTTTAGTGCAGGTGTTACCTTTAATATCACCTACCCATACAGATGTGATGCCAGTCTGTACCATCTACCCATTTATACGTGGTACCAGTCGGTATCACTTAACCATGCAGACGGGATGCCAGTCTATACCATCCCAAACAGACTTGATGCCAGTCGGTACCACCTACCCAAGTATATGTCATGCCAGTCAGTACCACCTGCCCATGCATACGTGGTCCCAGTCTGTATCACATAACCATGCAGACGTGATGCCAGTCGTTACCACTCCCAGACAGACTTGATGCCAGTCGGCACCAACTACCCATTAATACATGGTGCCAGTAGGTATTACCTACTCATACAAACTTGATTCCTGTCGGTACCACCTACCCATGTATACGTGATGCCAGTCGGTAATACCTACCCATGTATACGTGGTGCCAGTCGGTATCACCTACTCAAGCAGACTTGCATTCGGTACCATGTATATGTTATGCCAGTAGGTACCACCTACCCTTGTATACCTGATGCCAGTCGGTAAATAAACTAAGGAGAATACCATAAACGGGTGCATCATGAATATATATATAAAAAGAAACAACCAATGACTCCCCCCCCCCCCCCCCCCCCCCCCCCCCCCCCCCCCCCACCTCACCTACGAAAATAAAGGTGACATGTTAACAGGAGTTTCCATTGCAGCCACCGAGGCCAGGATGAAAAAAAAACTCCCATACACTTTAAATAGTCGAGCTATAAACATAACCTTTGACATCTTATTTGAATCCGGTTGGTACTTGTTTAATTAAGAAAAAAGACATTTAGTGAGCATGTGTTTTGTGGCAACGCATTTATATCTATATATATCTCTAAACCAGTACCATGATGATATTTAAAGATACTGAAATACTGTTTTCGGCAGTATATGTTTATGCCTTTTTGAGGATTAAATAGTTTATTACCGTCTAATTTATATTATTTTATGGCATTGTGTATTTTAAAAGTTCAGGATATATACGAGGCACCTTAAGAACAATACTGTTAATACCATGTTTATCTACTTGGTCGTCTATATAACTCCAAGTGCTGAATGTGTTAGATTTATTTCGGTCTAGCAGTTTAAGGATGACTTACAATCGCATCGTTTAGCATATTTCTGTTAGTTGAACTATGCAAATGATAAAAGATGCCATCCAAGGAGGGCAGACACTTAACATTTATTAAATCATGACGTAACTTTTTTATTCGCAACAAACCAACACGTGATTATACTACAAGTATGTTCATTCAATACTCTGTTGTGTTGTTTGTGGGCTTCAGAAAGTATTCACGTGAAAACTCAATAGGATAGAAACATAGAATCATAAATATGTAGTCACGAACTGTTCAAAGTATTGTATTTATTTAGTGTCCAATGTTCCTATATTTAAGGTAAAGTCAATTAGTTCCATAACACTGTTCACGCTTAAATAAAACAAAATGACAAGACAGAATAGATGAGAACATATGTTTTAGTTTTACGTGTGCATTCGCAAACCGTTATTCAATGTATATATATACACAACATTCGTCTCTTTAAATATTCAAGAATGATTTCCTTAAAGAAAATACTTTACTTACACATTTTACCAAATAAATTCTTATCAGGTGACTATATAATTCCAAGAATTTAAACATGCTATGTCTATTATAATACATTCATAGATTCTTTTTTAACACGACCATTTTAAAAGAAAATGATTTTTATCTTATAAACCAACTATAACAATTATGACACCGTACCGTACCGTTCATACGTATAAGATATATTGATCATATGAGCAAATAACAGATTTTTATTCAGTGAAATGCATAATGAAAATATGGCATATACGCAATTAAGTATGTTTCAATACATTCGTTAATTTGAAAAAAAAAGAAAATATATGTTATTTATTGTTTGTAACCTGAGTTGGGACCGCAATATTTAAATTTCTGTTGCTCCACGTGAATCCATTAGAGCATTTGATTTGATCACATTATGTCTTTCCTCACATAACTGTCCCTCATAGCTCGATTTGGAACCGTCGTACTCGCAAGAATAATTTAACTGTGGGTTTCGAGTCCAGTTCCCTGAAGAGGTTCTATTGTTTGAATTCCGTCAAAACATTTTGTTTCTATTTAGGAAATATCTAATAATGGTAGTTTTGTAACGTTTATCAACGTATTTATTGTGTGTTTTATGAGCAAAAAGAGATCGCTACTGCCACTTTAAAGGATGTGCTGAAATTTAAATGTGTGTATGTTTCATAATTCAAGATGCCACGTTATTATTTATTGTGAATAAAACAACCAAGCACATTTTATACACGTTTATTAAAGTATTTAAACTCAGTGTGAGATGGATAATTCCAGACATTTGTAGAACCATATTTCTTTTTTATGCCCTCGCCATTCGAAAAATGGTGGAAGGGCATATAGTGTTACCCCTGTCCATCCGTCCGCCCGTTCGTCCGTGCGAACATCAAGAAAATGCTTGTCCAGACTCTAACCTGGATAATCGGCCAAGTTCGATAGTCTGCCCGAACATATGTACTTTGCAATAGTAAAGATTCTCGAAAAAAAAGCAATATAGGAGGCATTCGTTACCTATGGACATATTTCTAGTTTACATAAACGACTATCAGTTTGTGTAACCATTCCGGCAATCGTTTAATGGTGATATGTTAACGTTTTTAAGCATAATGTTATCTGTTTGTTTCCCGTACTGGAACTAATATTTAAGTATCATTGCATAACGGTAAATAAATAAAGACATAGCAAAATACCAACAATGTATATATTTATTATTAATGTAAATCAATGTAATTAAAGTGTAACTAAATTGTAACTTGTGTACGTAACACCTTTTTCATGCTGCATTAAAAAACTGACATATGTAGCAATTGTTAACGCTGTAACCACGTTTTGAAGAGAATGCAAGTAAAATATGAATTCTAGATATAACAATGTGTCTAGAAAAAAGATAATGTTCTAAATTATCATATGTAACCATTATAACCACTGTCCCACAATATTTATAAAAACACAGAAAAAATATCAATGTGTATGTTATTTATGTAACGCAATGTAATTAAGGTGAAACTGTTAAGTGTTGCCTATGTACATCAAACCTTTGTTCATGCTTTATTTTAAAAAAAGTCTTATGTATATATAAATTGTAACCATTGTTACCGGGTTTTGAAGGGAATGCAATTTAACTATGAATGCAAGATGTAACTACTTGTAACAGTGGTGTAACTGTTATGTTACTGATGTGTCTAGTCTAAAATAAAAGACAATGTTTTAAATTATCATATGGAGCCATTGTAACCTCTGTAACTAGATTAAAATAAAAACACAGATAATTATATAAATAAATATCCTTATGTAACTGATTGTAATTAAGGTGAAACTGCATTGTAACTTATGTACCGAGCATCTATTTTCAAGTTTCATTTTAAAAACTGCCTTTTATAACAAATGTAACTATTTTAACCACGTATGAAGAGAATGCACGTAAAATAAGAACTATATATGTATCTCTGTGCAACCCTAGTGTAACTGCTGTGTAACTGATGTAACTAGTCTAGAAAAAAATTACAATGTTTCTAATTATCAAATAGAGCCATTGTAACCTCTGTAACTAGGACAAAATAAGCACATATATATATTCATATATATTCTTAACTCAATGTAATTAAGGTGTAACTGGATTGTAACTTATATACCGAGCATCACTTTTCATGTTTCACTTTAAAAAATGCCTATATAACATAAGCAATCATTATAAACACGTTTTGAAGAGAATATATATACAATAGGAACTCTTGATGTATATCTGTGTCATTTTCAAGGCTGAAATAGACGGTAAGCAAAACAGACTTCCAACGATGTACTGGATTCCCAAATTACACACGCAGCAAATTGTCGGTATCCCTATGGGTACGAACTGTGCACACCTTGTCGCAGATTTTATTTTATATTGCCATGAAAGAGATTTTATTTGAGTCTTTCACCAGATACACTGGCAGATGTTATTGAAGCCTTTAATGACACTTCTTGGTATCTGGATGACATATTGATCATTGACAACCCTTTCTTTACTACTATGGTTAATAATTATTTATATCCTAAAAATCGTCTTTTCTCGATTTGCATCTGGTGAAATAATTATCGAAATCTATGACAAGAGATTTTAATTTTGATATTGTGAATTATCCACATTTAGATGGGGAGATTCCCCAAGCAACTTCTTATGGGGTATATGTGTCTCAACTTATTCGTTTTTCTAGAGCTTGTACTCGAGTTGAGGACTTTAATATTCGTAATTATTATATAACTATAAAGCTTCTCCATCAGGGTTACCGTTACTAGTATTACCGTTACCATAAACTTCGTAAAACCTTTGCAAAACCTTTGCAAAACTTTATTATTGTAATTCTGATCTTCTTTCTGATCTTCTTTCCAAATATGAAAGTAATTTAAGAACTCTTGTGCGACAAGGACTATCACAACCAGACTTCTATGGTTACGTGATTTACAAACTTCGTAAGATCCTTGGTCATGATCATTTTCATACTATCTTTGTTAAACTTGTTAAAAGGTTTATCAAAATAGGTTATGACCCTATCATTTTCCAACGCAATGCATGCTTAGTGGAGGTCCCATTTACAGTTCGCCACCATGCTTTCCTCTTTAATTGTGCGATGGCCGGACATGTTGTGGACCCAATGATGACGTCTACCTAAAGCCCAACTGTGACGTTTGATGTTTGCCTGCAATATTGGCGTGCCCTCAATGGTTTATTCTATTGTTGCTCTGGCTTCTGCCAAGTCATTGAGTACCTTCTTCTTGGCTTTTTAGGCTATTGTTTTTTGTATTTGTGTTTTACTTATATTGCTATTAATGCTGCCTTGTTGGTTAGAGAATAGTTCATGGAGGGGATTTCTTTATTTACAATGTCCCGTTTTAATGAGATGAAAGTAGGGTAAGTGTGAGATTTGGTACACCCTAGAACCTGGTTTAAACCCCCAGCGGCATTATTTGCCACTGACCGTTCCAAGGCGGTAGCCCTATTGCCAACCCTTTTTCATATGCCTTTATTTCTTGTTAACAGTGCCAGTCATTTGTGTCGTTTTGCGTGTTTTTGGGTTTACTGTGTTCTGTGAAAGCTGCATTTCCTGTTCGACTTTTATACTAATTTTAAACAGAATAAGAAAGTAAATATATTACTTTATGTGAGGGTATTGACAACGCAAATTTTCCCATTTACATTACCTCTCATGAACAGACTCAGTAAAACTGAGTTTTGCTACTTTTATCTCATGTTTGTGTTTGTTGCTTCCAAGGGATCCGCTTTTCAGTATTTATTGACATTCACACTAGCGTTTGTTTAGTGCTGTGTGACGGCCGTAAAAAGTCGCCCGACTACAAATCAATAGTGTTATTACTTACAGGTCCTTTGGGATCATCAAGCCCACTATTTGTGGCTTTAAAGTAGAATATCGCACAAGCCGGTGCTAGGAGGCGTGAGAGGTGTTGCACTGTACTTTACCTCTTATGAACAGACTCAATTAAACCGAGTCTGTTACATTTAGCTCTTGTTTGTGTTTGTTGCTTCCAAGGGATCCGCTTTTTATAATTTATTGACATTCACACTAGCGTTTGTTTAGTGCTGTGTGACGGCCGTAAAAAGTCGCCCGACTACAAATCAATAGTGTTATTACTTACAGGTCCTTTGGGATCATCAAGCCCACTATTTGTGGCTTTAAAGTAGAATATCGCACAAGCCGGTGCTAGGAGGCGTGAGAGGTGTTGCACTGTACTTTACCTCTTATGAACAGACTCAATTAAACCGAGTCTGTTACTTTTAGCTCTTGTTTGTGTTTGTTGCTTCCAAGGGATCCGCTTTTTATAATTTATTGACATTCACACTAGCGTTTGTTTAGTGCTGTATGGCGGCCGTAAAAAGTCGCCCGACTACAAATCAATAGTGTTATTACTTACAGGTCCTTTGGGATCATCAAGCCCACTCTTTGTGGCTTTAAAGTAGAATATCGCACAATCCGGTGCTAGGAGGCGTGAGAGGTGTTGCACTGTACTTTACCTCTTATGAACAGACTCAATTAAACCGAGTCTGTTACTTTTAGCTCTTGTTTGTGTTTGTTGCTTCCAAGGGATCCGCTTTTTATAATTTATTGACATTCACACTAGCGTTTGTTTAGTGCTGTGTGACGGCCGTAAAAAGTCGCCCGACTACAAATCAATAGTGTTATTACTTATAGGTCCTTTGGGATCATCAAGCCCACTATTTGTGGCTTTAAAGTAGAATATCGCACAAGCCGGTGCTAGGAGGCGTGAGAGGTGTTGCACTGTACTTTACCTCTTATGAACAGACTCAATTAAACCGAGTCTGTTACTTTTAGCTCTTGTTTGTGTTTGTTGCTTCCAAGGGATCCGCTTTTTATAATGTATTGACATTCACACTAGCGTTTGTTAAGTGCTGTGTGGCGGCCGTAAAAAGTCGCCCGACTACAAATCAATAGTGTTATTACTTACAGGTCCTTTGGGATCATCAAGCCCACTCTTTGTGGCTTTAAAGTAGAATATCGCACAATCCGGTGCTAGGAGGCGTGAGAGGTGTTGCACTGTACTTTACCTCTTATGAACAGACTCAATTAAACCGAGTCTGTTACTTTTAGCTCTTGTTTGTGTTTGTTGCTTCCAAGGGATCCGCTTTTTATAATTTATTGACATTCACACTAGCGTTTGTTTAGTGCTGTGTGACGGCCGTAAAAAGTCGCCCGACTACAAATCAATAGTGTTATTACTTACACGTCCTTTAGGATCATCAAGCCCACTATTTGTGGCTTTAAAGTAGAATATCGCACAAGCCGGTGCTAGGAGGCGTGAGAGGTGTTGCACTGTACTTTACCTCTTATGAACAGACTCAATTAAACCGAGTCTGTTACTTTTAGCTCTTGTTTGTGTTTGTTGCTTCCAAGGGATCCGCTTTTTATAATTTATTGACATTCACACTAGCGTTTGTTTAGTGCTGTATGGCGGCCGTAAAAAGTCGCCCGACTACAAATCAATAGTGTTATTACTTACAGGTCCTTTGGGATCATCAAGCCCACTCTTTGTGGCTTTAAAGTAGAATATCGCACAATCCGGTGCTAGGAGGCGTGAGAGGTGTTGCACTGTACTTTACCTCTTATGAACAGACTCAATTAAACCGAGTCTGTTACTTTTAGCTCTTGTTTGTGTTTGTTGCTTCCAAGGGATCCGATTTTTATAATTTATTGACATTCACACTAGCGTTTGTTTAGTGCTGTGTGACGGCCGTAAAAAGTCGCCCGACTACAAATCAATAGTGTTATTACTTACAGGTCCTTTGGGATCATCAAGCCCACTCTTTGTGGCTTTAAAGTAGAATATCGCACAATCCGGTGCTAGGAGGCGTGAGAGGTGTTGCACTGTACTTTACCTCTTATGAACAGACTCAATTAAACCGAGTCTGTTACTTTTAGCTCTTGTTTGTGTTTGTTGCTTCCAAGGGATCCGATTTTTATAATTTATTGACATTCACACTAGCGTTTGTTTAGTGCTGTGTGACGGCCGTAAAAAGTCGCCCGACTACAAATCAATAGTGTTATTACTTACAGGTCCTTTGGGATCATCAAGCCCACTATTTGTGGCTTTAAAGTAGAATATCGCACAAGCCGGTGCTAGGAGGCGTGAGAGGTGTTGCACTGTACTTTACCTCTTATGAACAGACTCAATTAAACCGAGTCTGTTACTTTTAGCTCTTGTTTGTGTTTGTTGCTTCCAAGGGATCCGCTTTTTATAATGTATTGACATTCACACTAGCGTTTGTTTAGTGCTGTGTGGCGGCCGTAAAAAGTCGCCCGACTACAAATCAATAGTGTTATTACTTACAGGTCCTTTGGGATCATCAAGCCCACTCTTTGTGGCTTTAAAGTAGAATATCGCACAATCCGGTGCTAGGAGGCGTGAGAGGTGTTGCACTGTACTTTACCTCTTATGAACAGACTCAATTAAACCGAGTCTGTTACTTTTAGCTCTTGTTTGTGTTTGTTGCTTCCAAGGGATCCGCTTTTTATAATTTATTGACATTCACACTAGCGTTTGTTTAGTGCTGTGTGACGGCCGTAAAAAGTCGCCCGACTACAAATCAATAGTGTTATTACTTACAGGTCCTTTAGGATCATCAAGCCCACTATTTGTGGCTTTAAAGTAGAATATCGCACAAGCCGGTGCTAGGAGGCGTGAGAGGTGTTGCACTGTACTTTACCTCTTATGAACAGACTCAATTAAACCGAGTCTGTTACTTTTAGCTCTTGTTTGTGTTTGTTGCTTCCAAGGGATCCGCTTTTTATAATTTATTGACATTCACACTAGCGTTTGTTTAGTGCTGTGTGGCGGCCGTAAAAAGTCGCCCGACTACAAATCAATAGTGTTATTACTTACAGGTCCTTTGGGATCATCAAGCCCACTCTTTGTGGCTTTAAAGTAGAATATCCCTGAAGACGGTGTTGCTAGGAGTCGGGAGAGGTGTTGCACTTTACAATACCTCTCATGAACAGACTCAATAAAACCGAGTCTGCTACTTTTATCCCTTGTTTGTGTTTGTTGCTTCCAGGGGATCCCCTTTTCAGTATTTATTGACATTCACACTAGCGTTTATTTTTAGTGCTGTATGGCGGCCGTAAAAAGTCGCCCGACTACAAATCAGTAGCGTTATTTCTTACAGGTCCTTTAGGATCATCAAGCCCACTCTTTGTGACTTTAATGTATTCTCAGCAAAAATAGAAACGTCCGTCTTAAGTTGTGATTTGCATAGGGATGACTTTGTTACAATTTGTACACCAATCTAGATAAAATTTCATCATTTTATACTTATTACTCGATCATTTTGATCAATATTAATAATCATCAAAAATCAAAGTTTGTCTGTTGCTGCTAAAACACGTTTTATTCAAATTGCAAAATCACTATATATTTTATTACAAAGGGAGGAAATCGGAAAATATTCTTTCTTGAAAGCTGTATGGCGCAAAAAGATCACCGTCTTTTCTCTGGTTTTGTGGTGATGAGGTCATTCTCTGTTTATTTCAATATAACAAAACTGTGTTAACCACATGACCCGGAAATGCTGTTTAAACCAAATCAAGGGGAATACGTTTGCCCACAAGTTTGATTCAAAGAAAATTGTTTTCATGACAGTGCTGGCATTTAACAAAGTATTGGCATATAAGATTAAATAAAATATAATTGCATTGTGTCTAAATCTATGGGTAAAGTTGGGGACGTTTCAATTTTTACTCAGTATAGAATATTGCTTAAGCCTGTGCTAGGAGTCGTGAGAGGTTTTGAACTTTACATTACCTCTCATCAACAGACTCAATAACACCGAGTCTGCTACTTTTATCTCTTGTTTGTGTGTGTGTGTTGCTCCAAGGGATCCCCTTTTCAGTATTTATATACCGACATTTTGGCCTTCGTCTAAATGAAACTACTTCATCCGCGCCTTTTTCTTCATGAGTGCCATCTTCGGGATGGTTAAAATTTTGTGCTATTGATTTTATGAATATTGAGTTCTGCTCAACCCGGGGCTAGAGGGCGTGAGCGGTAGCTAGCATATTTTACTACCGTTCATAAACAGTCTCAATCAAACCGAGATTGCAATCTTTCGCATATGTCGTGTTCGGCCGTTTCCAGAGGTCCACTCTCACACTCTTTTAGTATCAGTTTATGTATAGCCTCTGTAGCTATACGTCAAATGGTAGGAGTTTTACATATTTTTAAATATCGTTATTAACATCTTAGGGTCACACCAGACTATATATCTTAAGCTAAATATTTAGCTGTGTTTTATTTACCAAAAACATTATTACCAATATTAATAAAACGTCTTAAATGTTTTGATAGGAAAATGTATTTAAAAAAGTGGTACATTTTGACTTAAGATATTGCTGAGAAGATTTATAAATATGGACCTAGTTGTGGGTGTTTCATCGCAGGCAGCGGTAATCGGAGTGGCTCAACGTAGAGCCATGAAGATTATTAAAACGTAAAAATGTCGGTACATTGCAAGTAAAATTACTATTCTCTAATTAAGATTTAGCATAACTGCATGTATTTTCATTTTCATCACAGCATACAAATACATGACACAACTTAGAATATATAGTTGTATGTGATAATAGTTCTTAAAAGTACTACAAAACTGTTCAATACTCTTTGAATAAACTACTTGAGATTAAACATCTAACAGTACAACGTCATCAGATCCTATATACATATTTACATTTAAGATATCATTTGCACACTCTATTTCTCATTGTCCTTAAAGTTTCGTGTATAATTTGACAGATAACCTTAGTACATGTTCGTCATAACAGCTTAATATAAAATACATATTTTCTGAAATGGATTTATATCTGAGGTAGACACCCTCATCGTGGTAGTTTAGAGCTTTAGAGCTTTAGTTGCAAGTGTGATGAACATATATACCCGGTAAAAAAAGTTTTGGACCAGGGTATATAAAGTCATATAAAAATAAAACTAGTGGATAAAATTTAAGTATCTTATTTTAGTAACCAAGGTCTACCCTACCCGGTTAATTTGGTACCATAAACATTAAATTCCTAACAAGATTTGATTTAAAAAATATTGCGAACACACAAAGTGTCTGTAAAAAATGTTGCAAAGTCCATACAAAGTAACAGTTACGGACACATTCGAGTAACCAATAAAAAGATTATTATTTTTTCGCAAACTTTCATTGTAAACGATAATTATTGTTGATTGTTGATCTATTGTGAATTATCAACTGAGATAATAAGAGTTATGGTCGAATGTCATGGTTCAGCGATCATTGTACGGGTTCGAACACTGCCATGGTCCACAACTTCTTTTACAGAGTATATATTTCGACTGATTTTACATTATTGTATACATCATTTTTCCGAAAAATAGAGAATAACTGTTGTTTTAAAAGAGAGTAAGATTTATTTCAACTAACTATGACCATAAATAAAATAAATGCCGTTCGCTTTTCGAGATGTTATAGTTTGTGTTATAATCATTATTATAATGCTTAAGAAGAATAAGCCAATTATCATGGTCATGAATAGGGATAACTACTTTTACAATTATCATACAAGTGTACATATTTTAACAACTACGGTCCGAAGAGTTTAAGTGACCTGTAAAGTATATCAACTACGGCCAGAAAGTTTAAATGACGTGTAAAGTAAATTAACTGGGTCAGAACAGTCTAAATGACCTGTAAATTAAATTAACTACGGTCACAACAGTTTAAATGACCTGTAAATTAAATTAACTACGGCCACAACAGTTTAAATGACCTGTAAATTAAATTAACTACGGTCACAACAGTCTAAATGACCTGTAAATTAAATTAACTACGGTCACAACAGTCTAAATGACCTGTAAATTAAATTAACTACGGTCACAACAGTCTAAATGACCTGTAAATTAAATTAACTACGGTCACAACAGTCTAAATGACCTGTAAATTAAATTAACTACGGTCACAACAGTCTAAATGACCTGTAAATTAAATTAACTACGGTCACAACAGTCAAAATGACCTGTAAATTAAATTAACTATGGTCACAACAGTCTAAATGACCTGTAAATTAAATTAACTACGGTCACAACAGTCTAAATGACCTGTAAATTAAATTAACTACGGTCACAACAGTCTAAATGACCTGTAAATTAAATTAACTACGGTCACAACAGTCTAAATGACCTGTAAATTAAATTAACTACGGTCACAACAGTTTAAATGACCTGTAAATTAAATTAACTACGGTCACAACAGTCTAAATGACCTGTAAATTAAATTAACTACGGTCACAACAGTTTAAATGACCTGTAAATTAAATTAACTACGGCCACAACAGTCTAAATGACCTGTAAATTAAATTAACTACGGCCACAACAGTCTAAATGACCTGTAAATTAAATTAACTACGGCCACAACAGTCTAAATGACCTGTAAATTAAATCAACTACGGTCACAACAGTTTAAATGACCTGTAAATTAAATTAACTACGGTCACAACAGTTTAAATGACCTGTAAATTAAATTAACTACGGCCACAACAGTTAAAATGACCTGTAAATTAAATTAACTGGTCACAATAGTTTAAATGACCTGTAAATTAAATTAACTACGGTCACAACAGTCTAAATGACCTGTAAATTAAATTAACTACGGCCACAACAGTCTAAATGACCTGTAAATTAAATTAACTACGGCCACAACAGTCTAAATGACCTGTAAATTAAATTAACTACGGTCACAACAGTTTAAATGACCTGTAAATTAAATTAACTACGGCCACAACAGTCTAAATGACCTGTAAATTAAATTAACTACGGTCACAACAGTCTAAATGACCTGTAAATTAAATTAACTACGGTCACAACAGTCTAAATGACCTGTAAATTAAATTAACTACGGTCACAACAGTCTAAATGACCTGTAAATTAAATTAACTACGGTCACAACAGTCTAAATGACCTGTAAAGTAAAATATGATTACCTTAAACATAAAATTGTTTTCATGTGGGGAATCAAAACAAAGTAGGCTGCTGCGGAGAAATGTATTATACCATATCAAATTTAATCTACTATATATATACTTTAGTCGAAACCATTAACTGCCAATACGTGGTCCTGTCTTAATTCGATTAAGCTATGGGAAAGCTTATATTAGCAGGATTTTATAACGGATATTTCGACAATAAAACACGTTTATAAACATGTTTACTGAGAAAAAAATACGATAACCTGTTTAAAAGTACCTATTCAATGTTTTAATTTTACAATACGCAAAATTGTTAAGCCAGAATTCAGGTTTTGTTTCATACCCCAGCCAACCACGTTTTCGGCTTCCTGGAGAAGGAGTTGGATGGGGTATGAAAGGTAATACTCGGACCACGTAATGCCGATAATAACCTAACTATTCAATATTACATTAGTTCAATATTACATTAGTCTGTTGGCTGTTACTTGTGAAAACCGCTGCTCCCAACTAAATTACATTTTGTTTATTTCGCTCTTCGGGGCATAGTATTTTGTTAGATACTGGGACCATTGGGGAGGCAAATCTCTATGTCCACAACCATATGCATGACATCTTCGGGATGGTTAAAATTATGTACTATTGATTTTATGAATATTGAGTTCTGCTCAAAACGGGGCTAGAGGGCGCGAACGGTAGCTAGCATATTTCACTGCCGTTCATGAACAGTCTCGGTAAAACCGAGACTGCAATATTTTGTATGTTTCGAGTTCGGGCGTTTCCAAAGGTCCATTATCCTGCTCTTTTATATTTCTTTATGTGTGTTAGTTAGTTAACGAACAACGTTCAAACAATATCTAGTGAAATACATTTTATACCAACGTGGTAGCCGTATTTTCAACCTATGCTACATTTCCTGTTCTCTCTGCATGGAGACGAAGTAAACTGTCAATCTATATAACGTTACCAATCAGGAAGCACCATAAAAGCTCTGTTTTTAATGGTTAACGTTTAGTTCATTTTGACTGTGAATTAAACACAGCTGTTACTTTTTTCGATAATTAAAATACAGATTGAGACTTATTTGTCCAAATTAGTGCATGCAAAAATGTGTGAGTGTCAATTTAACCCGACGCATTCTCATTTCTTTGTCAAAGTGAAATACAGCCAGCACCATTAAAAAACAACAACAGCAAAAACAATAATCATCTGTGTCTTTCCAATCGGAACTAATAGCGGCAAAATATTGATACTTTGTCTGTATTTCGTTGATGTCTATGGTACTTTAAATGTATAAACCTAATGGAAAACGCACATAAATATGCACGGTTTAACATTAGAATAACATAAGAGGTCGTGCAAATAATACTTATACTCGGATGACGTATACATGTTCATTGTTTTAAAATATATTCAGGACAGAACCATACTCAGAACGTTTTATAGACTATAACAAGTATGCTTTTGTTTTTGGAGATGTGGTGTAGTTCTATTTTGTATTGAGACTGAAACATATGCGGATTTAGATGTAGAAAGCATGTCGTTTAATATAACTAATATAACATACAGTGGGTTATGTGGTATATAATCACTTGGGTTAAACGTCTAAATTTAAAATGAAAGAGGAAAATGTCTATTCAGTTTTTGATTTAGATATACCGTCGTAGTTGTACGATAGCATAATTTCTAAAATTATTGTCCAATAACTTGAATTATCTAATAGTTTTGTTTTTCACCAATATTTACATCATTTCATTGTATCCATAGACAAATGATAGAAGTGCCAAATTTTTACAAGTCATTTGATTCTTACAATTTGAAGTTTGTCTTTTCATTTCAAAAACACCCTTCATTCGAGTAGTAAAGAATCATTTTTGTCTGAGAGATGTTATCACTTTTGTGATATATTTTGCATGAAAAAATGCACCAAACCATTTCACTGCTGTATAAATAAATATACATATGATATATCTTCAAGCCTGGAAAATATTGAAATAATCTCAAATACATGAGCTGAGATAATTTTATTTAAACAGAAAAAATATCTTTACAACCAATGATTCTATATTCCCCAATGCACTGTAGCATGCAGTAATATCCCATTACTAAGTCATTGCGTTGCAGCAAGGCAATGCCAATTTGCATCATACTGAGCAAACTTCTCTGAGCAAACAAAGTTATTCTAATTCTTTGAAATTGTGTCAAAACCTGTAATTTGATATTTTACGATCCATCAACATTACGATATATATGACAATATTGATAATACATACTGAACCACAGGATCACAACAATATGTTGAGTCACAAACTAGCCAGCATTAATAGGCAATATAAATATAAGGCAACAATTATCATTTATTATATACGTTACAGTGAACTAGTAGATTTTATGATTAAAATAAAACCACATGTTTTCATTGTTTATATTTCACATATGAAATAACGAAAATGACGTGATGCCGCTGTTGACGTTGTTGACGTTATTGACGTCATTGTTTTGTCGCATTTTGTTTTCTCTGCATATGTTTCAAGGTTGTGAGTATATAATAAATATAATATATGTTGGTTTGTCGTGAATATAGTCTTTTTCCCCATCTCCAAGTGAGAAAACTGAAATATGTTCACTCCTGCTAAAGCACTCGTGAAAAATATTTTTTCTCAATTATCGTTGAAAATAAACCCTATATTCACTCCAAACCAATAAATATCCTCTATTTATATACATAAATATAAAAAAGCATAGAAAAAAGAATATGAAATGAGAAATTTGAAATGAATAAAAGCCATAAAACAAGCACTCAATGACTTGGCAGAAGCCAGAGCAACATGATTATAAGCCATAAAATTCACTACACGACGAGATTGGAGACGTATCAAGTTTCACCGCCCTATCGGGATATAGGTAGACCTCATAAAAGGGTCCACAATTCATTACACGCATATTCAATCACTAGTTTTTTAAGGATCCGTGAAAAAGTTATGTTTTTAATCAGCAAATATACGTCATTATATGAACCGAACTCTTAAAATTAGTTTTGATAAACGCTTTTTAGTGTAATTTGGCTGTTATTTGGCGTGTTAGTTTCGGATCTCATATTAAGGAAGCAGACAACAGTTTTTAGAATCATTTTCGAATTGACCCAGGTGAAATTCTGATATAAGGGGTAAATGTGAATATTGAATGCTTATCTCTTCTTGAAAACATTTTGCTATGCTTTGTTTTTGTTATGACAGGTGAGAATGGAGTTTGAGAAACAATTTGACAAGCTTCCCTGACACCCTGACTGATTCCCATAAAATTATATAGGGTTGAAATGGGAAACCGAGGCTTTGTGGAAAATCTGTGAATTTTATATTTCTTTTAAAATGTCAACAAACAGCTTGATATACTGGAAATTATCAAGGGATGGTGGATATATTGGTATTGATGTGTAGCTTGTACTTCATGTTGACAGCAAGAATAAATGCGTGCTTTGTCCTATAATTGGCACCTAACCTGTGTGTGTGTTTCGAGAAATGAACACCGCGACCCGGACCAGCAACAGTTTTCGCGACTTAGACGGATTGAATGTGTCAGTGTGTTGTAAGAGCTGTGGTTGAATGTTTCTTATATCTGATTTGTAAAGCAGTATTTGTTGTAGATTCATTGGTGGGCTATTTCTTTTGCAGGCGTGTGACAGAGAAAGATAGTTGAATCCAGGGCATTCCGCTGATCTAACACAGAGAAAAAAACGGTTGTCTTCCCCTTAAACCCCAAAATACAAGTGACATGGAAGGCCGGTAGTGTTGCAGATTATTGGGCAATTATCTATGTTTGTGGTCATTATTGACCATGCACTTGTCGGCAAAGTTGATACACCCAAGAAGTACTGTATTTATCTGCAAAAAAACTGTACAAAGTATAATAAAGGTGATATGATATTTATATTCCGTCCGTTTAATAGTCATGTAAAGATCCTATCAGCTGGTATGAATGAGGACAGCATAAGGATATTTATTCATTTAAAATCAACATAAAGCTATATGTTAGCATATTCCTATAATGTCTGTGATGCTAGTTTATGCAGCAAATAAATGTAAAATAAAGTCAAGATTTTCCCTCAATAAAAGATAGACTGTTGGTATAAAAATTATTAAAAAAATATCAATATGTTTACAGTCCGACAAAATGAGTTTTGAGATTCAAAGTAATATACCGTATGCTCTTGAAATGAATATCTCCAAACTATGTATCTTTTTATGGATTGTGTTGAAGTCATTATAGAGAATGAAGTTTCAGAGTTTTGTTTTTTTGTGTGTTTTTTATGTTTATAAAAAAATAGTTGACCATACATAGTATATGTTTTTAATTATTTGGATTATGATTTCTTTCAATTCCTTCATTAGATTTTGTTCAATTCAATACCATTTACTATCTATATTACACTGGTATAAAGTATACATATGTCTTATACAGTGATGCATCATGCAGTCTAGTGACTAGGAGGCTTCGACCTGTAAATTCATGTCAGCATGCTTCTATGACCGTCTAGAAACACATAACTCATATTTTCTCCCTGGGAAAAGTATTTGGGGCTTTAAGAGCATTTTAAAATGACTTCCCACACATTCTTTACACTACATGCGCAATGCGTCTATTACTTTTCTAGTGAAGGAGACATTTTGTCTGCATGACATCATTAAATGTGGATGAACAAATAAATCACTACATTTTTTTCATCCCAGACGGCAAAAAATGAGGGTTTGTCGTTCTTCGCGATTAATTTACGAATTCACTCTTCATTTAGCAGCTTATTGTTTTCTTATGTCGTTTCATAAGCCATTTATAATGGTTGTTTTATTATGTGTTCCTAATTTGAAATCAGTAAGATAATTTTTATATTCAAATAATCTTGAGAAAGTACACCCGATATTCGTACTGATACAACATCCAAGTAGACAGAAGTTATAAAAACAAATACAACGCCGTACAGGAAATACAGCATCCCCATAACAGAACCATTCAAATCATTGACAATGATACTTGCAGAATAGGTGGGAGTAGACGTAAATGTCGAACCGGAAAAGTAGCATACGGCATTTATAATCACAAAAAAAATAACAGTATTAACTCTATAAGCTAATCGAAGAAACAATCGTATCATTGCAAATTTAACTATTTCTTATGACTGTTACTTGTGATGCGCAGGCTTCATAACCGCTGCTCCCAACTAAATCCATTTCGTTTATTTTGCTCTTCGGGCCATATAATTTGTAAGTTAGTGGGACCACGCCGCTGGACATGGAATAATGACAGTTAAATAGCATGTCCACCGCTATATGCATGCCATCTTCGGGATGGTTAAAATTATGTACTATTGATTTTATGAATATTGAGTACTGCTCAACCCGGGGCTGGGGTGTACGCACGGTAGCTAGAATATTTCACTACCGTTCATGAACAGTATCAGTCAAACAGAGACTGCAATATTTTGTATTTATCATGTTCCGCCGTTTCCAAAGGTTCATCCTCATACATTTTTATATATGAGTTAGCTTTGAATTATTTTCGTAAGGCATTTTTGCAAATAAATTTAAAAATATTTAGCTCCATGTTTGTTTTTCAGAAACACATAATGCCACCTACATCATTGCCAATGTCATTAAAACACAACGTTTCATCTGAATTTGCCCTACACTTTATAATTAAACACGCATCTTGCGACATCAATATCAGGGTTAAGTGAAAATAAGATACTTCAGGCTTTGAAAATTACCTTCATCTATTCAGGAGCTATGTGTACAGAAGGGTTATTGCGGTAAAAAAATGTTCTTAACACATCCTGAGCACTTTTGAAGTCGCTAACGACGTTCTTACGACGCTCGGGATATTAGTTTGTTAACTTAAACCTACAAAGTCTCTGTATCAATCGATTTCTTCTTTGTAGGCGTGTCTTTATTTGTAACTTAATGTTCACCAGCTCATGTCGAAATCGGGTATTTAAGCGAGCAAATATAGCGAAGGAAATCATTTACTGTATATACATCGACCAGTGCACATCGTACCTATACACAGGTAACAGTAAATTTTACAGAAAAAAAAGTTAGCCTCTTTCGGGACTCTGATAGGACCTTCTGATTTCAAGTCCGGTGCTCTATCCACTGAACTACAACGCTACTTGAGAAAATAGTATACTAACTACCATTTATTACGAGGCAAAATAACAACATATTTGAACGCAACTAACGATGGTTCAATACATATGTAGTCCATATAGTCGCACATGTAAATTAACGTGTAATACTGTATGTTATCAATATGAAACAAATACTTCGCCTCAAAACAACCATATCTCGACTTGTTATTTAGCGCTTGATGAGTTTGTGTGCGCGCGCTTGTTATTACGTAATGCCTATTTAGTGTAAACAATGCTACAACATACCAATAAATAGCAGTGGTCTAGTGGTTCAGCGTACATCTTTCAAACTTACAAGTCCAAGACTCAAATCCCGTTGCGGGCAAATATTTTTTATCACATATATTTTGGAGCCGTATATTTATCGATGTTCCTGTACGGAAGGTAAATAAAAATGTGAAATTTTACGCATAGATTTTTGCTTATATACCGACTTTTGGGGTGTTCGTCGATTTGAAACTACTTCGCACGTGATTCATTCATATGCATAAGTTATTACCAGTTAAAATAGGGACTGTACAGCTTTAAATCCATTGTTTGTTTAGATCAAATAAACGGTAGAGTTACGTTATGTTTTTTTGTATATCGCTATACAACTGTTTATATATGTGAAGGCATATGGCTGCTTTTTTCATAATGGTTTAATGTCAAACTATACTAACATAATCATGTAATCTACTCTTGATTTAAAGGGACACACGGTAACCACAGCTTTTGTTTAATCAAAGGTGCATGAACGTTCAACATCAGTTTATTTGGTCGTACCCTTTATCTATTTACTCATTGGCTGCAACTGCTGTGGCTGCATACACCATACCCAAGGTGTTTCTAATTTTGTTATATCCTTGAAACCACCTTTAAGTGTTTCATTTGCAAATTTCTCTAAATGTGGACTTTATTATTAGAGATTCCATTGTTATGCGATGTTCTTTTACTTACACTGTCTTATCAATTTGGGAGCTGAAAAACGGATAATAGCGGGGGTTATGTTTTAAGAAAACCGGCCTGGTTTCAACAACACTTCCGTAGGTTTTACTTAAATAATTAACTAAGAAACTAAATAAAACGCAGAAATATGTTTTACTAACATAATTATGTTTCTTCTTAAACACTAATTAAATAACTTTAAGACTTAATTTAATATAGACTGGCTAATGGTCTATTCTGCCATCAGAGTAAATGAAGTTAACGTAGTGTTCACGGAACCAGTAAAGAATCATTATCACCCAGATGCTTCATTATATGTACGTCATAGCAACCACATTTTGGAAATAGAATTGTGAAAAATGATGATGAAGTAAATGTAAAAAAAGATTGTTTATGGTCCTTCTATTGTAATCTTAGCTTGATTAAACTTCCTGAATAAAGTTAATGTGTTTTGTTTACTTAGTGATAATTCTCCCACTAAGGAAATATAAAAAGATCGGACAGGGAAAGTAGCATTGAAGGAGGACAGTCAATCACAAAACACAGAAACAAACCAAACACGCAAACAGACAAACAAGAAGGCAAAAATAATAAAAAAATACAAACGACATCACAAACACAAAAGGGTTGACAAAAGGGCTACCGCCTTGGAACGGTCAGTGGCAAAGTAGGCCACTGGGGTTTAAATCGGTTCTAGGGTGCACCAAACCTCACGTTTACCCTACTGTCATCCCATTAAAAAAGGACAGTGTAAATAAATAAAATCCCCGCCATGATCTAATCTCTAATCAACAAGGCAGCATCAATATGCGCTATAAGTAAAACACAAGAATGCTCGTGTAAATATAATACAAAACAAACAATGGCCTAGAAAGCCACAGCCTCAATGACTTGGCAGAAGTCAGAGCAACAAGAGAATAAACCATTAAGGGCACGACAAGAAAGATCATAGACAAACATCAAACGCCACCGTCCCAATGGGCTTTAGGTGGGCGTTATCACAGGGTTCACGCATAGTGGCGAACTGTAAAAGGGTCCACCACCAAGCAAGCAGTACGTTGCAAAATTATAGGGTCATAAACTCTTTTGATAAACTTTTTAACAAGTTTAACAAAGATAGTATGAAAATGATCATGACCAAGAATCTTACGAAGTTTATAAATCACATCGCCATGGAAGTCAGGTTGTGATAGTCCTTGTCGCAGAAGAGTCCTTAAATTACTTTTATATTTAGACAGAAGATCAGGGTTACGATAATTTTTACGAAGTTTTTGACTTAGAAATCTAAGTGTTTTACTTATCTGCTTATAGTTAAGTTTTTGCTACTAAAACTGGTTTGGTGAAACACGTCCTCCTAACTTAAGAAAAAAATCCGGAAGAAAAATAAATAAACTATGACTTTTTATCTAAATTCAGAGATTTCCATAACGTTCCTGCTAACTTTCTAGTAAAGAAAGACAAACATATCGGACAGGGAAATCAACATTCAAGGACGACAATTGTTTTTGAAAACAAGGAAACTGGCAAACTGACATCACCAAACGACAGGAATTCATATGCTTATTGACCGATTTTACTGCGACTTATTTTTTTAGACCATTTCCAAATCAATGATATACGTTGGCATACGCCAAGAAGTAAACCTATTAATGAGCGCAATGTATTATATGTTACATCCTAGAAGACGATTATCATTTTATATTGGAATGTACTTATATAAAGAACTAACAGCCAACCGTGTAAATAAATAATCCTAAATTTATAGAACTATTGACACCAGAAAAGCATACTTCTGTACAAAAACTGAGGCCATTTTGTTGTTTTTAAAATCCTAAACGAATCATATTCAACTCATTAAATGATAGTACTCTCCAAAGAGGTTGTCTACATGTTGAATATGTAAAATAGAATTTTGGCTGCGAAAAAATGGTGTTGAAATAAGTTTATACTAAATAATGACGTTAATAACTATGTGTATAGAATATTGGGAATATTATAAATGAATTTAAGATTTAGTAGTGCCATTGACTTCCATATGTAAAATTGTTTGTAATACTGTATACTCATTGATCAAATGATCTACCGTATTACTGAATAAAGCATACATTTATAAAAGAGTATGAGAAAGGACCTTTGGAAACGGCCGAACACGATACATAAGAAATATTGCAGTCTCGGTTTCATTGAGGCTGTTCATGAACGATACTGAAATATATTTGCTACCGCTCACTAGCGCCGGGTTGTGCAGAACTATGATCTTTGACATTTTTAAAATATATTCCGGCAATGTATATAATCTGATATATCACACATTTTGCAAATATCAACAATGAAAGTTCGGCCGTTTTAATAATAAAATGCACTATTTCACTGAAAAGTTTATAAAACAGAGTTTTATACAAATATATCCGTATTTATTTGCGAAACCTAAGTTATATACACATTTTTTTCTTTTGCGAAAATGAAATAAAATTTCTTTTTTTTTGTATAGTTGGGGTACGAGAAGCTGACCAAAGAAGAGATTCCAGATTGCCTCGTGGTAGTGGACTTCCCAGTTAGCCCACTACGCACGGGGGATTTTCTCACCCCCAGGGTCTTGCGATTGTGATTGCTTATATCACTAGCAACAGTTGATTACGGTTACTTACTACCCTGTATAATTATGGACAGTATAGTGTGGTTATTATATAACCCTGTATGATTGCTTTTGTGTAGGTGAACCGTCACTTGATTTAACAGTTTTTAATGTTTGTATGCGTATATTATGTATACACATTTGTTATATGTAACACGTATGTTATAAAGACACTATGTTTGTGCCGCGTGTGTTAATAGCCCAAGCACAGAAATCGTCTCTGATTTCACTCGGATAGACAATAATCCGAACTGCAAGAGCGCTTTCGGTCTTGAAAACTTCTTCAGTTGCAACATGAAATCCTAAACGATTTCTATTTAATACATAAATTCTCTCATTTACTGATGTAATTAGGTTTATGACGGTACACTGTGATTAACCAATTAATTATGTATAGTGTATTCAATCTGTCTCAGTTAGTTTGTAACACAGATTCAATACTTTATATATGCGTGGTTCTTTTTGAAAAATGATATTTTAAAGTACAATAGTACTGTAAGACAAATCGGGTTGGTACCGAATGTATTGTCTTTCACTGAACATGCAGCAAGATGTTCAGTCACGATGGTCTTGGCACCGTCTTAAATGTGTCTTATAGGTAGCATGTATTCCGAAGAATACACTATTTATAATTTACTCGTCGGGTTGGCACCGAGACAAAATTTGGAGTATCTCCAAATGTGAGTAAATATGTTCTCATAAAAAATGTATTTGCAAAATAAGACACGAATGTGTCATATATTCCGAGAAATATGCAGTTTACACGTCGGGTTGGTACCGAGACAAATGCTGGAGTATCTCCAGTAGTGTGTAAATCTGTGCTGTACCATGTGTACAATATGCATAAGAACAGTAACAATCGCAAGACCCGTAAGTGGGGTGGGGTGGGGCGGGGATGGTGGGGGGTGGGGGAGGGAGAAAATCCCCCGTGCGTATTGGGCTAACTGGGAGGCAATCACGAGGCAATCTGGAATCTCTTCTTTGGTCAGACACTCGTACCCGCCCTATACAAAATGCAACTCTTGCTTTGAAATTTCGCATTTATTGAAAATATTCCAGTCGTTTTTATTAGGATTACATATGAGCCAATTATATTTATCTTGAAAGAACTTTGTAAATATCCATTAAACCTCATTTTCCTCTTCCTCTTTCTCGTTCTCGCTTTTTCTAACTAAATTCTACGTCAATGACAGTTATAAAATAAAAAAAATCACATACATTTAAATTAAATTCACATTTCAATATTTTACCACTGTAATTAATGAATTTACGAAGACGGTTGCTGAAATGACTATCATCCGTTCAACAGTAATTGTCTTTTTAAGTAAAGTTTACTACTCGAAAAATCAGTTTTACTACATTTGAGCTCTATTCTAATTTAGTCGTTCTACATATTTTAGAATCTAGTTAGTGCAAAATACAAGTGCAAAATAAAAAACACGTACACGTGTTAAAACACATTACATATGATATATAGGGTCCTATAGAAACCATAGCGTCCGAACGCAATGGCATCGTAGGTCCGCACTGTACTGCAAACATGGACATGAAACTACAATGAAAGAGACAAAAAACAACAGAAAGGGTGGTGATGACAGGGTTACCGACTTGGAACGGTCAGTATGCAATAAGGCCTACTGGTTAGCTTGAATCGATTTTATATGCGCACAATCCTCGCTATTATCCTGTCTTCAGAGCCCAAAAAGACAAGACAGTGTAAACAAAACTACCATTCAAATGGGTAGCTCGTTTATGTTTGTGATTTCACATGCCTTTTTCTTATTAACATTTTGATTGTTGTTTGTTTTAGTGTGCTGAGAGTTTAAATCAGGTTATAGGATGCACCAAAACTCACTCTTACCCTACTGTCATCCCAATAAAACGGGATAATGTAATATAGATATCTGCACCCGGTTATATTCTCTAACAAACAAGGCAGTATTAATAGGCAATATAAAAATAACACATAAATAATCAAGTATATAAAAATATAAAAAAAAATAGAAAGTCACAAAACAAGTACTCAGTGACTTCACAGAAGCCAGAGCAACAACAGAACAACCAATAAGGGTACGACAAGACAATATTTAAAACCATGCTATATATTTTATGTATACTGAATCGAAAAATAAACACAACTCGGGAATTTCCGCTATATATTGTATATGCTGCACATTAATTTCGCATAATATTCCAAAGAAATCCCAAGATGTTTTGTAAAAAAAAAAAGTTGCACTTAGTTAAATAAAGGACACAACTGTGATGTTGTACACGTTTTAATCACAGTACACTTTGTAACAGGAAATTCATGAATGTTAAAGTTCCCGTTTGAATAATTGACTCATTTCAATACTGTATTTCACGTAAAGAGTTTTCAAAGCTTTGCATCCTAAGATTGCTCGCACGCTTGAGCCAAACGCGAACTCGGTCAATAATGAAACTTTGAAAGAATACTATTTTCTGTGTTATGCGTTGTTTTAGTATTTTTTCCCGAAATGAAATGTCTTACGTAGTCATGTACCATTCGAATAACAGCATCATATTGTACATACAATATATAGCGGAAATTCCCAAGTTGCGTCTCTTTTTCGTTTCAGTATATTATATCCGTTTTGTTTAGGTCTAGTCAAATGCAATAGAAGGTTTATATTATTTGCATTGATTTACTCTTTAACTAAAAAATATGCACGCGATAGTTTTGTCCTAATTATAATGCACAAACATAAAGTAACCAGTATTTATGACGAATTCTAGACAATGTTATACGTTTGAACTAAATTATTTAGAGAGAATTTGAGAGAAATGAGAAGCGATCAGATAATTACTTGTCATCGGGAGTTGTAAATAACGAGTACAAATGTTTAAATAATATAATTAGGAGATGCGTCTCAAATACTTGTACTGGAATTAATAGAATCCATGACAACTGTTACATTAGTATGCATTGTTATATTTATATAATTATAGAGAACAAACCTTTATATATTTGAATGATATATATAGTTAGTGAGTGGAGCCTTTAATTAGAGAATTGAAAAGTCACTATGCTCACGACATGACGTAATACGACACGATGCTGTTTAAATAAGCAAAATCAACACAAAATTAAAACGTATAGGTTTATTATATGTATTTGGTAAGAGATAGGGAGCTATCACAGTTATCTATGTGAACCCTGTGTTAAGAGACCACTACATAGAAGAGCAAAATGTGCATTTTAACAAGGGTGGTCTCTTAATAGAGATGAATTTATATTTAACATCACTAGTGGGGACATGAACGGTTGGTTCTTGAAACAGGTGTTCTTTTAACAAATGCGACTTCTCGAGCAGGTTTGTTTGCAGTTATATTTATTTATATGTGTATTATATAATTAAATAGTTATTCACCAGTGTACATAAGTAATATGTATAGCATACTTTTTCGAGTATATGCGATTTATCCTGCTTCTCGAGGCTCGAGAGTGCAGTATAAATCGCATACGAAAAAAATATGCTATACATGTTTTGTACCATAGCCATGTATCCAAGTACGCGCGTGCAAGAAGTTTTAGGGCGTTGCAGTTTTCAGTAAAAATAACAACATGATCCAATGAAGAAATAGCATTATCACGCGGCATGAGCATGACCCATGTTTTGATTATTGCAGCCAATCGCCTTTGTATTATTATTGAGCAAATGCAGTGTCAAGGAGTGCTGTTTTGGTAAATGGTTAAGTCGGTTTGATTGACAGGTTGTGTGTAAACATTAAAACTGAGCGCGGGTAAAATTGAGTAGACTATGGTATAACTGCCGTATTCGTCATTTATAGCACGGCTGAAATATACCGGCATTTATAGAACGGTTTAGGCTCAGACCTTCAGGTTTATGAAAGTTATAGCATAAGCAAGAACAAAGGAAAACCATTAGAGCTTAGGTACAATATACTAAAACCACACATATATAACACCCAAATCACCTTCATACGTACATAACCTGTAAACTGACACTCTAGTAAAATTGCCAATAGTCTTTAATAATAGTAAATATAATTATTTATAACTAATATATGTTACAGTCTGCCTTAACCGGACTGTTTTGCCACTGACCGTTCAAAGGCGGGAGCCTTATTTGTATTTTATGTTTGTGATAGCATATCTTGCCTTTTTCTCATCTTTGTAATTATTGTTTGTAATGAGGCTTCTAGACATATGTTATTATTTTCTCTTTGTACCATTGCTTTAATCACGTTGGTATATACTGTAAATATATACTAGTTTGTTTGAGGACCACATGTTACACTAGCTTGTAGGCACGTATGTTATTCTCTTGAAGTAAATATATTATTATTATTTTTAATCTATTATATTATCAGTTTATTATTACAGAGAGATGTCCTGGTTTCTAGCTATACTTTGATTATATTTTACGTTGATATAATCATCTTATTTTCAAATAGAAATAATATATTTAAAGTGTGTGTACCTGTGCGCCTCTCAAACGCGTGCATGTATTAATTGCATATAATCAAGAGTAATTTGTATTTCCAATCTAGTTATTCGTTTTATGTTTTAACTACGTTCGATAATGTTTTGAAAGTGCTGCATATAATGGCCAATTTACGCTAGATTATTTGAGGGTTAAAACGAGTTATACGTCTTGTTTGCCGCAAATTTAATTGCGTGTTAATTAGGGTACAGGCATATGGTGAATGGTCGGTTGCCAACCGTTTATATCAGCTTTATTTTGCGAGTGTAAGAAAAGTGATAAATATGAGCCATATGCGAGCCATTGCAAGCCAAACTGAAATTCTACTTTAATAAACATGCAAGATTTTATCATGCAAACTCGTTAAAATAGCATAATTTATCTGTAAAAACAATAGAACAAAAGCGCACGTCTGCTGCGGTCAAAATACAAATGGAGAATATTATGTCAAGGGAAGTAACTTTGACAAAAATAGTTCGACTTTTAAGTACATGGATAGATCATAAATGAGAAATAATTTCTTTTGATAATTTATTGTATTCCTATATTGATAGGTATGAACCATATTGTATGAATATATGTAATTGAGGTGAGCGGACAATATAAGAATTGTAGGAAATACCTGTATTTTGTATAGCAGACAGTAGTTGCATGATACAACTCATAGTAGACAGTAGCTGCATGATACAACTGTGTTATTCGTACACAGAAGTTCGTTGTTTGGAGTCCCGGTTTAGTTACAATTTCTATTCACCACCTATTACATGTTAAACTGTAACACATTTAAACAAAAATATGGCAGCATATAACTGTATTAACTAGTAGAGGATTTTTAGAATGACAAAACATGATACCTAAACCAAAAGTAGAACATATAGCACCGGGTGATATTTTATATAGAAATTATTTAACTGCTGGGATCTATTAAGTTTGTTGGTATTTATCGTCATTTAGGCAATTTAGCTGGGTAGAACCGGTATTGTATTCCTCCCGCCATCCGTAAGAATCGACACTTTCTCACTGACTAGGTGTTTGAGACTTTACAGTATATCTAAGCTATTGGGAGCTGTCATCTGTGCCTTCGAGAGTAAATTATATTTATAAGTAACGTAGCTAGTTTATAGGGAAATCCTACACGCCTACCATCAAGTGAAGAATTCCCCTATACTCGAACCCAACACTAAAAATATATATTTTAAATTATTACATATTAAATCAGTAAGTTTGTTTATGTTTTTATCCGTTATTATTCACTTTATTGAACGTTATCGACGGATAATGTCGACGTCAACACTTTATTGACGTCATGACTCATCACAGTTAATTATTTGTTAGTTCGGAGTTAGATATAAATATTTAGCGATTATATAAATACTTTCACAGAGAAATCCCAATCTCTCACCCATTGAAATGCAATAAATTGTCATAAACTCTACGTACAACAAATCCTGTAAATTATCCTTCTTGTCACTTGACCCTGAAAATTGTTATTCTGAAATACCCAAATATTTCTCCGCTACAATGAACCATTCCATAATATGAATCCAAACAAATACTGAAAATGTGAATCATTTCAACCAACAAACACAAACAAGAGATAAAAGTAGCAGACTCGGTTTTACTGAGTCTGTTCATGAACGGTAATGTAAAGTGCAACACCTCTCACGTCTTCTGTCACCGCTTAAGCGATAAAGCCACAAACATTCGTTATCCTGAAATACCCAAATATTTCATCGCTACAATGAACCATTCCATAATATGAATCCAAACAAATACTGAAAATGTGAACCATTTCAAGCAACAAACACAAACAAGAGATAAAAGTAGCAGACTCGATTTTATTGAGTCTGTTCATGAACGGTAATATGAAGTGCAACACCTCCCACGTCTTCTATCACCGGCTTAAGCGATATTCTACTATAAAGCCACAAACATTCGTACATCTATTGCATTTGTCGGCTATGTCTTTATACATAATTCATCATCCACGTGTTATACCATAATGCCATTTCTTCAGACAGAAGAAGTAATGTGTTTGTTTTTTCTGCAAATGGTCTTATAGTAACGAATATATGATAGTGTAACTTGCGAAAAGGTCTTTAAGAAATAGTTATGTGGTTGTAATGGGATTTAGAAATGTATGTTTGTCTGCAATTTTATTTGATCTGTGAAATCGCAGGCAGATTGCCGCAAATTGTAAAACGCGATTGCAGTTCTATTACCATCGTTGTTTAAGTAACATTTAATTACATATAAAATAGCTACAACGTTTATATATAACCTTTGATATTTTATGTAATACTCACTTTAGAAAGCCATTATAAAGATCAAAGATAATATTCAGGTAAGATGTATAATATGCTAGCTGATGTTCATAATTATATATGCGGCGTCCGTGGTCGAGTGGTTAGCGGCTCTGACTTGAGATAATTTGCCCCCTCACCGCTCTAGGTTCGATCCTCAGGTGCCCAGGAATCTTTATGTGAGGAAACTATCCAGCGGTCTTGCGGAACGTAGGTTGTTCTACCCAGGTGCCTTCCGTGCACGAAAATTACCCGCTGTGGCACCTGGGGTCTTCCTCCACAAATGGAAGCTGGAAAGTCACCATATGACCTTAGCTGTTGGTGCGACTATAAAATACAATTCAGTTCAATTCATAATTTTATATATAAGGTTTATTTAACAAACTGAATAAGCAATTACACATTAATTTAACATTCTTAATCCTGGAAACTCTGAAAAACCAAAACACAATGGTAAAGTAGGTCCGCGCTTTACCACACACTAAATTCAGCGAGCAAGTTAACTAGTCATTGAACACATAACAGTGATGAAGACTGGGTAACCGATTTAGAACGTTCAGCCGGATATACTGTCAACAGATTACCATATTGCTTTATATCAATCAGGTGTGGCTATTGTGTTGTATCAATCAGGTGCGGTTATTGTGTTGTATCAATTAGGTGTGGTTATGGTGTTGTCATAATCAGTTGCGCTTATTGTGTGGTATCAATCAGGTGCGGCTATTGTGTTGTATTAATCGGGTGCGACTAGTATGTTGTATCAATCGGGGTGGCTATTGTGTTGTATCAATCAGGTGTGGCTATTGTGTTGTATCAATAAGGTGTGGCTATTGTGTTGTATCAATCGGGTGTGGACATTGTGTTGTATCAATCAGGTGTGGATATTGTGTTGTATCAATAAGGTGTGGCTATTGTGTTGTATCAATCAGGTGCGGTTATTGTGTTGTATCAATCGGGTGCGACTATTGTGTTGTATCAATCGGGTGCGACTAGTTTGTTGTATCAATCGGGGTGGCTATTGTGTTGTATCAATAAGGTATGGCTATTGTGTTCTATCAATCGGGTGCGGCTATTGTGTTGTATCAATCGGGTGCGACTAGTGTGTTGTATCAATCGGGGTGGCTATTGATATATATGTATTTTGGGGGTTCTGGCTCAAAGCTCTCGTTTCACTCGAGTTTGATCCAGAAACCCCCAAAATACATATATATATAAACTCCTACCACAAGGTGCTGAAATAAGCTGAGCCAGAGTTATATTTTTTAATTTTTTAATAAAAAGTTGAAATTTACACCTAAATCATGGTGATATACTTGATTTATTAAAACTTTTTTTAGAATAGGGGTAGTGAAGATTGCAAGTTTAATTTTTTTTTTATAGTTATCAAAATTACAAAAATATTACTTTTTTTGTAATATAGTTATAAAATGTTTCTTTAATACAAAACAAATTTGTTGATTTGTTATCAAAATTTTACTCAAATTAACAATTTTCCGACCTTGAATACAAAGGTGGTGGATCATACTAAAACACACTACTAGAACAATAAATCACACACTTTTTAGACTTTTTGGTAAGGTTGCCATTGCTTCCTTTCTTCCCTGCTCCACTAGTTCTTTTTTTTGAACTTCACTAATTTCAAGTTTCTTTTGTTTGATATCCTGTTTCAAATTATAGTATCTCTCCAGTTCATCCAGAACCATCTTGAACTCTTGTTCTGATATTTGTGCATCGCTCAACGCTTTTGATATTAACTGCTTTATACTATTTAACTTAGACTCTGCCAAAGTTTTATTTCATGATGTTTTTGGGCTTTTGCATTAAGCTTGCGTCTGATCAAATTAATACAAACACCTGTAGCTCCACATACTATTGCTGCTATTTCCAAAGGTAACAAAACTGGAACAACAAATCCAATCCCAGCCATAATAACACCTGCAGATATTAAGGTAGTGTCAATTCCATCTGTAATATTAATACCACGTTTATATTTTTATAAAGAGACTGACGTATATCTCGTTCTGTTATTAACTTTTGTTTCAATCTCTGAAATCTTTTGTTATCTATAATTTTGTCCGTCTTCCACTGGCAACTCAGGATATAAACTTGGTGCTTTCGGTTGCTTCATTTTTTTATTTAATAATAAAAAATTAAATTAATTCAATTAATAATGACACCACCCTATTTACAGCGGTAGCGTTAGCAACCATGCATACAAAGTTAATAACAGAACCAGCACCAATATCTAAAGGACTATCAAAGTTATCATGATTGCGTTTGATGATGTGAAGCGTTATACCATAATTTGGTTGTTCAACACCATTGACAGAAACTATTACAGATTCGTCACCAAGTAGTCGTTCACTCGCCAAACCTATTCCCATAATACGACCACGGCGTGTCATTACATGCCCCACATTTGTTTCTGCTCCACCGTTACCAAATGAGAGTATTCTATTCAATACAAGTGGGCCCTTAGCCTCCGCAAATATTGTTATAATCCCATATTTAAGATTATCAACTCTATCTCTCAAAAGGTTGAAATGGTTAACTATAGGCACAACTCGCCTATGTAAATCTAGAACATGATTGGTTAAAGACTCTAAGTCTTCTGTTTTTTCAGGGCTTGTTGTTCCAAATATACTCATTGTTGTTTTTATAAAAATATATTTTTAAATAATTTCTAAAACACAACTCATAGGCAAACCGTGATTATCTATTTTGTTGCCATGCTCATCTCTGACTTCTATTTTCAATTCAGTAATTGCACCATTTGTAATACAGTGATATTCAGGATAAAAACGTGTATATACAATATCTCCAAACTGCTTATTTACCACAGGTATAACCCCTATAATAGTGCTTGGCGCACCATTGAAATAATTACTACTTGTATTAACTTGTTCCAGATGAACATATAGCTGTTTATAAGGAGCTAAATCAATTGGGTGGTTTCCGGCGCGAATACCTTTTAACCATTTTCTGTCCTCGAATCCCAGCATTTTTGAAAGACCGCTTGATAATCGTGTCTCTATTGACGTATCTAAAAATGCTATAGCACTTTGGACAGTAATGCCCAGGGTAATATTTTCATTTAGCGATTTAAAATCTTTTGCCAACAGTTGAAAGTTATAGAGTCCACCTAGTATATGAAACGTTTTATCTGGGTCTTTTGTCTTTATGACTTCATGATTAATATTATACCAACCGATAGTGTATCTAAAACTTTTTAATCCAACGCGCTTAGTTCAATCTCTATTATCGATATACTGTTGTAAGTTAATAGAGTTGTCTATGTTTGAAATTGTATGAAACATTTTTTTTAATATATATATAAAATACAAATAAAAATGATTTCTAAAGAATTCAAATATAGTCCAGATGCTCACTATTCAAATACTTTCAGCAAGAAAGTGATAGATATAATAAATCAAAACAAAGTCATAACATCAAACGGTAAAGGCTTTAAAGCATCATTTCCCAATGTCTTTGAAAAATATAAACTTCCATACGTTAAATCAGATGGTATAGTCCAAAGCTGGGGAACAGATTGTATGTTATTTTGGCAGAATCAGTTGAATTTTGCTATTTGGTGTGCGACAACTGGATGTGGCATTGATTTCAACAATCATCTGAAAGCTGATGCACTGGTTGGTTCGTTATTTCGATTTCATGTCTATTACCAAGTTAGGAGAATATTATTTGAAATGAGTGTAGCAATGCCGCAAGACTCAAATTGGAATGCGTTTAATAACACATATAACCGAAGCGCATACGGGTGAATATGCAAGGAGTTTAATGTTGATATTTATGATGACTGGAGACAGAAACAAAGCTACAATGATGGTCTAGGAACAATTTATAATTACTGGACAAATATTGGCTATCATCCTTTGATAAATTTTGTATACGACAACAAAACGATGACTTTTACAGTCTATGAGAGCGATAAAACATATCACATTGATTACATTGCACAAGGATCTGAGGCTGATAATAGTTGGTCTACTTTTATACTAGATAGTTAATCTAGATTTACAAGAGCAGGAGTAGAACGCACCAATGATAGCATAAGAACATACTGCTGGGCAATTCTTGGCTCACAATCACAAACAAGAACTGATATACTTGGAACTGGAACAGCATTTGATGCACAGAAACAATTTCTAGCAAATGTAGAGGACGCAATAAATAGCCGCATTGACTTGCCCAGTCAAATTTCGAGATATGAAAACACCCTAAAGTATGCAAGAAGTAAAGTAAATTTTGTCTATGGAAGTGGATTGTACATGTCTCCGAGTGACATGGAGTTGAGAATTGGAACAATACAAGACTACAATAATGAAATTATAATAGCAACCGATGCACAAGCATTAGGATTGAATAATGATGTAAATATAAAACCAATACCAAAAATTATTCAACCTTTTCAAGGCACCACAACAAAGAAATTTCTGCCGGACTTTGATAAATCATCAAAACATAAAACTGTGGAGCATAACCCACCAGAGATGACAAAAATAGCGATTAAACACGAAGATAACAAAACAACTATAATTGTTGGTACTATAGTAATAGGTCTTGCTGCATTACTTATTTACGAGATTTACTGAACCACTCTTTGGCTGCCACATACAACAACCCGGAAACAAACATAAGCAAAGCCCATAGATTGTTACCAAGCCAATTAATAACATTACCTGTAGCAGATAAAAGCCATGATACTATTGCAACAATAACTCTTGGAAGTGCTGCAGCAGCTTTACCAGCTAAATTAGCGAGAAGTTTACCAAGATTACTTAGTTGTTTTTTTATCCAGTCCTTGACACTTGATGGATCAGGTTTTGGAGTTGGAGTTGGCGCAGCACTTGCTGTGGGAATAATAGAATTAATTATCACCCCAAGAATCATACCAAATGCAGTTAGGATAATAACAATAGTAATACCTTGCTCCCTAAACAAGGTTTTAATCCTCTCACCAAGAGTTATATCCTCGTTTAACATTTTGTTTATTGTCTCTTTTATTCTGCTCACTTGGTTACGAAAAGCTTCTCTGTTCTCATTGATGGCATCCATTCTTGCTCCTCTTTCAACTTCAAGGTCTTTGGTGCGATCGCTAATTCTCTTTATCTGGAATTCATCATTATCAGTCTTAGCTTGTTCTAACTTATGTTTTTCTCTTGTTATGTCTTTATCAAGTTGTGTGAGTTTTGCCAAGTTATTGGTGAGTTCTTCCTTGACAGTTGTCATCGCTTTTACTATTCCATCCATTTCACGCTTGTCTATATTTGTTTGTTTTTTAAAATCAGGACGCTCATCCACATCCCAGTCATGAATTAATGTCTCTATGTTGTCCATTGATGTCTCTATGTTATCCATAATATGTGATCAATCTTGTAATGGAATAGCATCCATATTATCTGGTAAATCGTTTCTTGTGCTCTCCAACGCTTGTCGAGCTCTCTGTGATAATTTTGTTTTACTGTTATACTCTGGCAAATTAAAAAATTGTCTTACCGCCCTTGTTCCCCCAGAGCCAAATTTCTTTGCCAAAGAAGCAAGGGAAAGGAATGTTGCACTACCTTGCTTGGCAGTTATTCTTATTTCTTTATCACCAACAACCCAGTATAATGTTTTACCATCATCTGATACTTTAAACTGGTCATAATCCATTTTGTCCGGTGCCATCTTATATCGTTTTCCTATTTTATCATAAAAGGATTTTACAAGATTTTATTGTATATTTCAAGTGTGGCTTCTGCCAGCTCTCCCCTGAGTTCAGCAATATGGTCGCTTTGATTAAGAAGACTTCTGCGAACAATCTCATCAGGCACCATTGGTAAATCATCATCATAATATTCATCATAATCATCTGGATCATACGCAAGATTGTCATATTCAAATCCTCCTTCAGCCATTGTTTATTTTATTTAATTTTAAAAAATATATTTAAAAAATAAAAACAATGTCAGCTTACGGAAACAAACTCAACCCTTATAGAAAACTAAGAGAACCTCATGGTGCCAAGGGCATCCGCACAAGTGTAGTAATAACTAATAATCCATCAACAATAGACCAAAACCAGCAACTTCTTGTGAGATTTCCAAATCTAAGTACTAATGATGTGATAGTTCCACGTACTGCTCGTCTTGCCTTTGAAATAGAACTTAAAAGCAGAACAGACGCCAACGCTAATATATACCAGAATCTGGGTAGAGCAATTGTGAAAAAAAATGACAATAAGAATAAGTGGCAATGAAGTCATGTCAATAGATGACAGTGATAAATATCATTGTTATGTAGATTTATGGAAAAGCCCTACCTAAACATAGCTTACCAAGGTATTGGTAAAGCAAACATGTTAAAACATAGAGTTGGTGCGGGAGATGCTTCCTCAGACACCGAAGATGAAGCTGTAGCAGCAGCTTATGGAAATAGATTTTGTATTCCACTGGACTTTGAAATGTTAGAAAGTCATATGCCATTTTATCAAGCGGGGCTTGGTGATAGGCTAGAATATGAATTAACGTTTAACAATTATAACAAAGTTATCAAAAGCAGTGATGCTGATGCATCTTATGTAATAAAAAATATCTGCTTGGAGTTTTATATGGTTAGTGATGTTGAATTAGCCAGACAAATAAGACAGCAAACCAATGGTAAGATAGTATTTATGTATGATCGTATCTTGCGACATAGAATAATACAAGCAAAAAAATCTGATACCCTTTGAGATATCAACATTAATGTACCAGCACGGAGCATGAAAGGTATTTTAATGCTGTTTGAAGACCCAGAAAGAACGGACACGGAATACTTTTACAACCCAACGATTGAAAAGGTTGAAATGACAATAGAGGGCGTACCAAATCAGTTGTATAGTCAGGGCATGAAGGCATATCAACATTGGGATGAAATCAACAAATATTTTGCCTTGACATCAAAAAGAAACAAGGAAACAGACATAGTGGCAAAGGACTTATACTTTACCAATGTTTCTCTTGACACTTATCTGACAAAATCATATGCTTTGTGGCTTGACCTTAGAACATGTGATGACAATTTATTACACGGCAGTGGAAGAAAAATAGAAAACGGCAGTGAAGGCATAACGATACTAATGAATAAAAAAGCAGATGCAGATCAACCTTTAAATATTTATCTATATATAATACAAGATGCGCAAATCAATTTTGAAGATGGAAGATACAAAGAAATACGATACTAAATATCCTAAATATCCACACAGTGCCAGTATCTGTGGTCAGACAGGCTGTGGTAAAACAGAGTTTGTTCTTGACATACTTGAACAAGATTTTGTTGGAGTTTTTGAACATATAATTATAGTGTGTCCAACAATAGAGTGGAACGAGGCTTATAAAACTAGACCCTGGATAGGAGATGTAAGAAACACGAGAGATAAAAAAATAACAATTGTCAATCCCGTTAGCAACGGCAAAGAAATGATTCAAGAACTGTTGCGTTTATTTTTCAAACAATATGCTGGCAAGCCCACACTATACATCATTGATGATTGCTCCGCCACAAAGGAATTAATAAAGAAAAAAGATATGTTATCTGAGTTGTCATTTTCTGGTTGTCACGCCAAACAATCAGTGTGGGTCGAAATGACCCACACTGATTGTTATTTGTTAACAGAGATATAATTCTGTATTGAAATATTTGAGGGAGCAAGCAAAATGGTTGTGTATGTTTTACACCAAGGACAGAGATAGTTATGAAAATTGTTTGAGAGAAAATGATGTTATTCCGACGCTGGAAGAGAGAACCAGAATAAGGAAAGCTTTAGCAAAAACTAAATATTCCAAGTTAATTTTGAGGACTGACCAACCAACTGGTTATTGGGTTGAAAACTTTTTTTAGCATTGCTTTGTTGTTAATAGTAATACTAACAGCAAAGTAGCAATGTTAATAGCAATGCTCATAGCAAATTAGTAATGTTAATAGCAATGCTTGCAGCAAATTAATAATGTTAATAGAAAAAATAGCAATGTTAATAACAATGCTATTAACAATACCAGCAATTACTAGTTGTATAAATATCGCAGCTGGTTGTTTTGTATTTTATATTTATTTCAAGATAAAAAATAAGATTACTAATATAAAAATGAATGCGGAAGAACTATTACAAAATATATTGGAACAGACGGAACCAGATGAATCAAAGCAACAAGAAACAAAAAAAGAAAGATTATCAGCCATAGTGGCTGGCGGCGGTAGTCGTCAATATTTGGGTAAAGACATACAACTCACGAATATAGATGGCATGCCACCGGATGAAATTAACAAACGTTACTGCAGATATGAAGCACGGCTTTGGGCAAGTTTGATCAAGACTTTAGGCAATTATTTTATTAACTTGTATGTGATGGGAGTATCAAAATATTTTAATGTAACCAATCCACCAAAACTGATAGAAGATTTGGAGGAAGACCCATTTATTAATCATGCTTTAACAAGTGCTTGTTGTGAGTTGTATTACAGGTATGGGATGTGCTTAGCTCCATTTACAGCAATACTGACAACTGTTAGACATATTGATTTTAATAAAAATAAAAATATAGATAATATAAATGGAGAACCAAGAGAGTGAAGTTATACCTGTTGATACACAATCTGCTAAACAAAAAGTAAAAAATCCAAAACGAAAAAAAGGAGCAGCGGCAAGAAAGGCAAAGCGTTTGCTTCAGGATGCACAAGATGCTGCAAAGCAAGATGCAAAGCAAGATGCAAATGAAATAACAAAAATAACAATAGGTAAAGAGGAACCAGAAAAATCAAAATAAACGTATACAAAAATTATATTCCACCGTGTGTGGTTTTAGTAGGCATTGCTGGGTTGGGTTTGTATATTTATAACAAGAAATCTGTTGTTACACAACCTGTTGCTGTTCCTGCGGTTGCACCAAAAGACCCGTTTGATTTTTAATAATTTATTTAAAAAAAATAATCATATAAAAAATGGCAACAAGTATTGACGGAAAACAAATTGTAAATATGGTGTATCACGATGGAGTGGAAACACTTCTAACTGTTGGATATTCTGAGATTGGCAAAAAACTACTAAAAAGACCAGCCCCTAAAGTAGATTTTAATATGACAGATGTTGGGATGCTGTCTGTAGATATAATGTTAGCAATGGCTACAAAGGATATGCTGATTAAGCAAGGTATTATTCCTGCGGATATTATGAAATAATTAAAAAAAAATTATATAAAAAAATGGCAAGCGCAGTAGCAATGATGATAGGTGGCGCATTAACAAACGCATTGGCGTTTAGCGGTTCAAATTATTTCTTTTCAAAAATGGGAAGTCATTCAGCTGAGGAAAGACAAAGGCATGACAAAGCCGTGGAACAATTGGAAGCAGCACAAGCGGCGTGGAATAAAACAAGAACAGAGAGATTAGATTTTATTAATAAGCAACTGCAAAAGGAGCATCATGCAGAGCAGACTTTTGATGATGTGGACCAGGCTATGAAGCAGTATTATTATATAACTGGTAAACAGTTGCCTTTGGAACCAGAGCCTAAGTTGAGTGATTTCTATACACCATCTCCGGATCAACAGAATAGAGAAATTACGTTTATTGTGGTGGGCATGGCTGCAACTGGATTTGTGGCGTATAAATTGATTTCATAAAAAAATATAGTTTAAAACTATAATTACTTTGGAATGACTAAGTTATATGTTTACTTTGGAATAACCTTTAGAAAGACTAAGTCATATGCATGATACCTATTTTGTTGTTGTTTTTACATGGTTTCAATCCAATTGGTCGAATATAGTATGGTGGTTTAGCACTCTTCTCTATTTTATTTTTAAGATGATCAGGCGCCCATACTTCACCGTTGTCTCATAATGTCAATACCATGGATGGACCATATTCAGTATCCAGTATTTTCGTATCTGTAATAGTGTATATTTTATTTATTTCCAAGTCTGTCCATTTCTTTGTGCTATTTTGATTTTGCTCTTCAAGCAGTTCATCAAATCGTGCAGTTGTGATTTCCATTTGTTTTCTTTTATAGTTATATTAATTTGAATCTTTAGTAAAAAAAATGAAAAGGATTTATTACAGCCCAAAAGGATTTTGGAGAGGTTACTCAGCAGTTAAAAAATTGGCAAAAGAGGCTGGTGTCAGTAAGAAACAGGCATTAGAATTTTTAAAGAAACAAGATGTGTGGCAGATTTATTTACCCGCACCAAAGAAAATAATTAGACCCAGGTTTGATGTTTCTGCTAAGAATGGAGTGCATCAAGCTGATTTGTTATTTTTACCGCATGATAATTTTGGCTTTGGTCGTGGCCGCAAGACATATAAATATGCATTGACTGTAGTTGATATTGCGAGTAGATACAAAGAAGCAGAGCCACTGACTTCCAAGGATAGTAAAGAAGTTGCCAAAGCATTTGAAAATATATACAGTCGGCATTTGAAATATCCAAAATTATAAAAGTTGACCCAGGCAGAGAATTCATGGGTGCAGTATCGCAGTTGATGGCGAAACACAAAGTAAATATCAGACGGGGCAGAACAGAAATACACAGAGACCAAACTATAGTGGAAAGATTTAACAGAACATTAGCTGAAAGATTGTTTGGTTATCAGTATGCTAAGGAAATAGATTCACAAAAACGTAACAGAGAGTGGGTAAGAAGATTACCAGAAGTTGTTAAAGCAATAAATGTGGAGACAAAAAAGCCCCCTCCTGTTGAAACAAAAACATTAAAAGATGATCCTATCTGTATGAATGCAAGTGTAAGATATTTATATCAACCCGGGGAACATGATGGTGGAAGACGCAGAGCAACTGATCCAATGTGGAGTGTAGATATTCACAACATTAAAAGTTATATGGTGACGCAAGGTATAAGAGTATATTATTTGAAATTACCAGCGCCTCAAAGAGGATTCCTCAATGAAGAACTAGTTATTGTTCCTGCTAATACCCAAATTTATAAGTTTTTATAAAATCCATGTGCATCAGTTTTAATACCGTCTGGTGCTATGTATCTTTTTGAGTAAAATGGTGACAGTGTTACTTTGTTTACTGTTATGCCATATATCTGATGCTTTATTGATCGCATCATATTCATTTCATGGGTGTATTTGTTCTTGTTAAACAATGCATCCTTATAGTTTTCAAAGTTAATATGTTTTTGGATTACATAAGGTTTTACTCCTTTGGCTTTTTTAATGAGTTGTTCATCAGCTCTCAAAATAGAATATATATTGGTCTTAATCCAACATATTCAGCTATAGCAACACCAGCACATTCGTCTTTCATTTTACCCAATACTTTTTTGTTTGTATTATCGTGCATTGGATGGTTTTGCGGATAATCACTAAAGTCATACTCATCTTTCATTTCAGCCATGACTTTGTATGCATCTTCTGTTTCGATGTCTACTAATAAACTATCAGTATCTGTGTATAATAAAGTACAGTTAGATCCATACCTTTTTTTCAAAGTATTATAATACCAATAATACATTAAGTGCTTTGATAAATCTAATACTGACATTCCAACATAAATTGGTTTATTTAATGTTAATTTTGTTTTGTTTACATGTATTGCTGACAATTCATCTGAAAATTTTATGCGCCGGTTAAAGTTTGGTTTTGCTATTATTTTTCTTATTTTTTTATTTTCAGATCCATTTGTTTTGACTAATTTTATATCAGTCCGCTTTCGTAAGTTTTCCATTGTTTTTCCAAACACAGAGTTGTTCATAAGTTTGTAAAAATCTTTTTCAAAGTTTGATTTAGCTTTTTTCCTAAGTTCTGTGTTTGGATTTATGTATGATTTCATCCATGGTTTTTCATTAAATTCTAATACTCTGTGTATTTTCTTTAGTTTCATGCCTAAAGATAAATACAGTTGCAAATTTTTATAATGTAACACATATTTTTCTTTGTTCATAAGATTTGGAACTAGTTGTTCTGTATTTAATATGCTAATATTTTCCAGTAAATCTGTTTGGTATTCAGACAACCATTCTTTTTTTACTTTTAATCTTTCCGGCGCAAGTGGATAATCATTGTGATAATCATGACGTTCTTTTGGATATTCCAAATCAACTTCAAGTATTTGTCCTTTACCAGGTTTTGGTTTAGAATATGATCCACTTTTGTTTCTTTCTTTCCAAATAAATCCAGAATATGGAAGTGGTTGACTCATTGAGTGCCCATAAAGATTATTTGCATCATAATACATTAAAAAGTTGTTTTTTTCGTCAGGTTTATAATCAGCTACATGTGGATTGTTTGCTTTGGCATGTCTTTTTGATACCATACTTATGCCACAACGCATCCCTTTTTCTACAAACAAATGCATGTCAATGTCTGTGAAAAGTTCTAGTTCTATTTTGGAATGTTTAAGTAAAGCATCCCAAGATAATCATGGTGCTGTATAATAATGTAAAGCATCAAGTTTGTATGCATTCATACATGTTTTTCGAAAAGTTTGAAACACATCTGCTAACAGAGTTACATCAGTTTTTAGATATAAATCATGATTGTCTCCAAGAGTTTTACAGTTAAACTCTTTCCATATATTTTGAGCATATTCGTAATCTTCGGGACTTATACTTTCATCTGAGAGACTACTGTAAAACTTTTCTATAGGTGATAATTGCGTTTCCTTAAATCTTTCCACACTGTCTATATATTCGTATGGATAAACACCTTTTCGCAGAAGTAAATTTGTTTGTTCCCCAAACTGATTTTTAGTAATTTTAAAATCAGTCTTGTCTGTTGCTTTAACCAATTTTTCCAGAGACGAAGCCATAAACTGAAAGCTATCCAAGAACCTAAGTTGTCCTATGCTAAATGATATATATTTTTCAGCATTGTTTGGGATGCATTTAATATTACCTGACATTTTATGTATTTTTTGCATGATGAGATGACTATCATATCCTTTGAGGTTATGAAATACTACAGGGATGATTGTTTTATTTGGTTTTATTTTAAGTTTCAGGTTACAGATTTTGTGTGCTGCACCTCTATATTCACCTGTAAAATGACAGTGATCTCTTACTTTGCCGTTTTTACCACCTTTCCTACCTATTTCATTCTCGCACATCCAACATTGTGTTGCTTTTTCATGATCTTCCTCATTTTGTTGTGTCATGATTAATGGTTTTGGGTGAGCAAATATTTTATTAATGTTGCTCTTCTCACGTTCCAAGTGATTTAAAAACGTTTCAACAATATCTTCACCTCTGTAAATAACAGATTCTTCAGCTTTGCCATCATATCTGACAACCTGGTATCCAAAACCACAAGCTTCGTGTACATTTTGAATTTCAGATTTTTTTCCAAATTTGATTAAAAAATGTGGTTTAATTATACTCTCAAAATCAGCATATATTGCATAAGGCACATGCATCTGATTTTGATGATTGATACCATCACAGTCTTCTTTGTGTTTGGTAAGTAGTCCTTTTCCAGAAAAGCCATGAAGGCAACGATCGCAGAAGTAAGTTTGACCTTTATGTTTGTTTTGGTCATAGAGTAGTCTATTCAGATTTTTAATCCAGCAATAGTGATATTTTGTTATTTTTGTTGGTTTGTCGAGATAATCATCAGGGTCATAGTTGTCATCTATGATTCTTTCTTCATTATTTGGATCATCTTCATTCTCTGATTCTTTTTCAACCTCAATGTCTTCAGATATTAAGAGCAGATTAATTCGCTCGATATTTGTTTTTCTACTTTGGGAATTTGAAAAATTGGAGTGGGAAAGTCAGTGTTATCTTTCTTCAAGAACTCTATACTAGGATACTTTGATAATCTATCAGAATTCTTTTTAGCTGGATTTAAAGCTGAATTTATTGCATGAAACAAACATTGATCATCGTCGTTTTTTACATTTATAATTGCTTTTTTATCAGCTACTGCTTTAGGCAAAGGAATATATGAAGAACCTTTTAGTGGTTCATATTTTGCTATATTTATGTACAACTTAACACAATGGTCAATTTCCAATCCAGATGCTGTGTTTGTAAATCTTTCTAAGCTTTCTTGTATAAATGCAGATGACACATCGTAAAACTAATTTATTTTTTCAGAGCTCAAGATGGCATTTTGTTCACTGTGTAACACTGCTGTGGTATATTTTTTGTTAGCGCCGTCGTCTTTAAATAAATCTACAGTGAGACCAAATTGAAACTTTAAAAAATGATATATAGGGTCTTAATCCATTCGTCTCTATTAGCTCTTTGATAATTTGTTTTGTAATAATGGATTTCTTATCACGAAATAGTTTTTGAGGGTCTTTGTATTTCTCAACAGATATCTCGTATGCTTTGAAATGACCCCACATTGGTTTGTCAACCAGTTTTAATTCTGAAGTAGATTTTTTATCTTTAAAAACTTGTTTAAGTTCATTTATAACATTTTCTTTCAATTTATCATGTTTTTGTTTTTCTCTTTTACGTAGTTTTTTGTCACGCCGTCTCTTGCGTAAATTTTCTAATGTTTGAGATTTAACCTCTTTTGGAGTTTCCTTTGGAACTTCTTTAAGAGCATCTAGCCCCTTTCTAAGCTGATCATTATTAATTATTCCTTCCCGGTGTAATTGTAAAATGTATTTCACGTCTTTGGTACTCATTTTTGTAATATATGTAATATTATTTTTTCTTCTTAATATAAAAAATTATTTATTATAACAAGAAAAAGAAAATGGAAAACACTAAGAAAATTGGAAACATTTGCCAATTTCTCAAAGTTGGATATCACGAGCCTTCAGTACGGGAGCAGCCTTGATATTTTCCTACATCTTTCAAATATCGCAACCACGCTTGACAACGAAAAGTAGTACGTCAACCTTCGGCAACGTCAAAAAAAAAAAAAGTCCGCCATTTTGAACTTTTTAAAACGCATAATTTGGAAAATTGAGACAATTTTTTATCATGAAATTTCATTTCCCCTTTAGGTTTCGTGATTTTCGTCTGTACCGACTTTTTTTTTAGAAGCTCTACTGCGTGATAAATGCAGACCCGCCTTGTAAAATGTCGAAGCGAGGGGCGATAACTCTAAAAGATGCCATTTTTAGAATACGATTAAAATGACAACAACCGTGTGTTTTTTGTTAAATAAAGTACGAGGAGATACTTGAATTGTTGTTTTAGCTCACACATTACATGAATTTTGCTGCATATCACGAAAAGCATGTTATTTCTTTATCAAAAGTACAGGAAAATACGAATTGTTTGATTTAACTGTAATTTTGAGTTTTGTCGGTGTGTTCTTGGGCAAGACACATTCCCTTAGCCTCATCCGTCGGATGGGGACGTAAACAGGGTGGTCCCGCGTATAGGTCTATCATCCGAGCATGTTAAAGAACCATAGGAATCTGTTCGATAATAAGAGTAGTGCACGGTTCCCGGATTCCTATGTATCCTTCCCCTCTCTCTGAGGCGGCTCTAAATAACCTGTACTGTGTTGATGAGCCGTTAAATATTGAATTCACTTCATCCGCAACTGCACTCAGCACTGTCATATGTACTATAGCTGTCCCATGCTAGTATCATGAATCAACCGTGTATTAGTTTAAATATAGACCATTTGTCGGTTGAAACCTAAGATGAATTTTTTATCAGACAGAAACACTGTCGTAATACTTATACTGATAGCATCGAAGGAAAATAAAGAAGGCCATTTTTTTTACTTTATATTTTTAAAGTTGAATTGTGTTTTATGTCATTATAGCACATTTTAGGCCATATTTCCTGGGTAGAACCAGTACTGTGTACTTACTGCTATCTGTAAGAATCGACACTTTCTCACCTACAAGTTGAGCTCCCAGTGGGAATTGAACCCGCAGCGGTGAGAGGTGAAGATGAGAATGTATACAAATATAAAAAGGCAACCGAACATCTCCATAACTCAATATGTCCATGGGACTTGAATGAACGCACTGAAAACAATCCGTGGAAAATTGTACTATGCAAGAATATATATTCATAAATAAATTTTATTTTGATGCAAAATCGATATGCTCCTCTAGACATCATAGATAAAGATCATGTAAAGATTGGTTAAAAACTGTGGAAGGATATAGACGCACAGATAACTAACACCATATGCCGCCTCACCTTTCAATGGTAAACAATAAACATTTAAGGTACATATTAAGGCCTTAAATATTATCTTTCATGACTAAGTAAAAAATATGTAACAAGTCAGATATCAAAATGAATTATTTATTTGATTTAAAACATTTTATTTCAAATATTTACATCAAAACATCCCAAATATAAAGGGTATTACATAACAAATTAAATTGCATCATACAATAATTGTTTTTATTTATTAAAGGGACACACAGCATTTATCAAGTTTTTATCAAGCATTAAAATGTGCACCTCTATTGATTAATCAATAATTTATTTTCACTTTACACCCGCTTGCATATATATTTAAATTATAAGTTATAACATTTTGGAGTTTAAAAAAAAGAAGATTGCTGCATGTCCCTTTAATATGTAATTGTTTATATGGTGCAAGCCAATTTGAACATATGTGGGGTTATATATATATACATGTATCTGTTTGTTATTTTTTTGGTGAGGAAGACCACTCACTTTTCTTCTGGGTATAACCGGTAATATACACCTCCTGCCATCTGTTATTCCACAAACTTTTATATAATCCAATAATATTCAGAAAACATTTTAATCCAATAAATAAATTGGGCACGGCCGGTCAGATTAACAGAAACACATTTATATTTTCATATTAGCCCTTATTTTGAGCCACTCCAATGAACTATCCAGTTAATGTCGCCAACGATCCACCTTGTGTCAACAGTCGGATATGCATGTTGATATGATATTGTGCTGGCTGAACTGGTGATCCTCTTACTAGACATATTTTTCTTGAAGTTGATGCTAGTACTGTCCGTATGAGGTATTGCTGATTCATGATTCATAAAAAAATAAAAATATTGTACACCATCTTGTTATTATATACTATTCTTGTTCGTTGAAGTATTTCTGATTCTGTTGTTAATGTTGTAAAAAGTTATATGTGACTACTTGTTTCAATAAAATCCTCCCATATATATTGGGACATCACTAACTATTTTCAGCTAACTCCCAGCATCTCAGGACTCCAGGCTCTGAAAATAAAAATGACATACATGATATTTTGTTTCAACTTAAATAGGTAACAAGTTGTAGAACTGAAATATGTAAATGAATAGTGATTATAGAACTTTTTTTACATGTACAATAAATTAAAAATAATCGTTTTCTGCTAAATCAACACATTTATTACCGGTATACCTTATTTAGAGCCGCCCCAAATGACACATAGGAATTCGAGAACCTGTCTTACTCTTACTAATGTATATATTAATAATTTCTATGGTTGTTTATCGTGCTTGGAGGATAGACTCCCCAGTTTCAATCCCAATCAAACAAAAGAGTCTGAGGAACAAACAAGGCTGAGGGAAGATGTGTTGCGCGATAACACAGAAACTCAGTGGTGCATGTGTGACTTGAGCCGGAAGCTCCAGATTGCTATCATCCACCATGCTATTGCTGGGCCATGCCAGCACATTATGTTAAGTCGGGGTCTTGGTTAAGTTTAATAATTTAGATGTAATACAGGGACCTTTTTATTTTGTTTGTTTAATTTTACATATGTACTAAGCACAATATGACCTATTTATGTGTCGATGTGCTGTAAAACACCATTTTTATTTTTAGTATAAAAAGTCTGAGACTATGTGCAGGCACAGACCTAATAACAAATTATTAATATGTCTGTGGTGCAGGACTGGTGCACAATGCCACATATTTTGCAAAGAACAAACATTGATAAATTCATAGATTTTTTGAAGCTGCGCTTACCTACATACTGGCTAATACAAGGCTCTTGATGTAGTTATACTGTGAGACTGGGAAATTTGACTTGAATCTGGCTATGGTAATACTGCACACTGCCTCTAGCTAACTTAGTCTTAGCAGACCTGAAAAAAACAAGTCATATATCATTATGATATTGTTTCATTTGTTTTTAATATTAATAACTCTGTCCAACTTTCTCAATGCTAACAATGTCAGCATTCCATAATATTTTACTTAAAACACAACTGGAATTGAAAGTGGTGCTTTCCAGAAGATGATACTGTCCAAAATGTAAGTCACATGCAGGTGGCATTGATGAACAAATAGTAGATTTTCAAAGCTTACATTTTCATCAATTATTCATCACTCATGTGTTCTAAAAAATTATCAGAATTAAGTTAATATATATCAACCACCACCGTTTTACATGTTTCAACGTTAAACACTTGTCATACAGAAATTAAAAGTGTATTTACTTACATATGCTACAGTGCAGACAATGCCATGACCCATTTCAGGCATTTGCTGGTGTGTTCCACTTTTCAATTTTAATTCTCTACATTGTCTACTGTAATAGATCTATTTGTTTGTAGTTTGTAAATTACGCACTCATGCAAAACTTGGAATTGTATACGATCGTGATTGTAACACTGTTTTAATTTTACTCCTGTGCAAATAAATTGAAATAATCCATCGGTCAATCGGGCCGTATGTGTAAACGATCTATCTGTGTATGTAACGTTACACGGATCAGCATTATTTGAACTTTGAATGTGTGTGACCTATTTTTAGCACATTCCTTAGCTATTTATAAACGTTCAGTTCAATTCACAATATTTAGTTTCTGTGACTGTGTGCCATTATGATGTTAATTTGTCCAGGGAGAAGTGGGTTTGTGGCGTGCGACTGACTGGCCCTGGGCTGGGTGTTTTTCTGTGTCGCCGCCATTTTGAATAGCCTCTGAAAGAGTGAAATGCAGGTACCAACTTTCAAAACGGGCACGCAAAATGTGTATTCACGAAAAAATAATAAATTTTCAAAAAAGGTAGATCAGGTAATGATCTTCGACTCCTGTCAATTTCAACAATATTTAAGAATATACAATTTTTGTACCCGTTTTGAAACATTGGCAATTTCGAAGAAAACAAAAACTAGTTTTTTTCGATCTTCGCATTTGTACCGCGATTTCCGACTATGATAACTCAATAAAACCTGTCAACACGATTGTTTTATAAATCTCCGACATAATAACTGACTTCTGATATGATTTGTTTTCTCTGCCATCAAGTTTTAAACTAGTGTTTCTAAAAAGAGTACTATAAAATCCGCGCATCTGCACGTGCTTGCAAAATGGGAACTACGTTGCCTCCAACACCAATTATTTATGTTTGAGTTATGCGGTTCAAGCACGTGAAATGACTTCTCTGCTCCCGTACTGCTTGTAAAAATAAAACAACAAAAGATTCAAACTATTGCAGTTTACATAAATTCAGATAAAAGCAAAGTTAAGTTTTACCGTGTCTAAAATGCGAAAAAGGCACAAGTGCAAAATATCAAATATGTGTTGGTTGTGGTGCTCATATAGTTAGATTAAGACATAGATACTGGGAAGTAGTAAAGCCATATAGAAATTTAATGCGGGAAAATCAAACTATATGATTTTCTAGTAAAAATTCATAGTTTATTATATTCGTGTTTATTCGTTGATTTGGATGTAAATTTAATAACAAATCAACAAATTTGTTTTGTATTAAAGAAACATTTTATAATTATATTACAAAAAAAAAATGTTTTTTGTAATTTTGACTATAAAAAAAAATTTAAACTTGCAATCTTCACTACCCCTATTCTAAAAAAGTTTTAATAAATCAAGTAAATCACCATGAAACCATGAAATGGTGATTTAGGTGTAAATTTCAACTTTTATTAAAAAATCTCAAAATATAATTCTGGCTCAGCTTATTTTAGCACCTTGTGGTAGGAGTTTACATATATACGAGTGAAACGAGAGCTTTGAGCCAGAACCCCCAAAATACATATATATTATTGTGTTGTATCAATCAGGTGTGGCTATTGTGTTGTATCAATCGGGTGCGGTTATTGTGTTTTATCAATCGGGTGCGGCTATTGTGTTGTATCAATCGGGTGCGGCTTTTGAGTGGTATCAATCGGATGCGGCTATTGTGTTGTATCCATCGGATGCGGCTATTGTGTTGTATCAATCGGGTGTGGCTATTGTGTTGTATCAATCGGGTGCGGCTATTGTGTTGTATCAATCAAGTGCGGCTATTGCGTTGCATCAATCAGTTGTGGCTATTGTGTTGTATCAATCGACCGTGGCAATTGTGTTGTATCAATCTGGTGTGGCTTTTGTATTCTATCAATCAGGTGCGGCTATTATGTTGTATCAATTGGGTGCGGCTATTTTGTTGTATCAATCAGGTGTGGCCATTGTGTTGTATCAAGCAGATGTGGCTATTGTGTTGTATCATATAGGTGCGGTTATTGTGTTGTATCAATCGTGTCTGGTTGTTGTGTTGCATCAATGAGGTATGGCTATTGAGTTGTATCAGTCGGGTGCTGCTATTGTCTTGTATCGATGAGGAGCGGCTTTTTTGTTGTATCAATAAGGTGCGGCTGTTGTGTTGTGTCAATCAGGTGCGGCTATTGTGCTGTATCAATCGGTTGCGGCTTTTGTGCTGTATCAATCGTATGCGGCTATTGTGTTTTATTAATCGGTGTGTCTATTGTGTTGTATTAATGAGGTGTGGTTAATATGTTGTATCAATGAGGTGTAGTTATTGTGTTGTATCAATCAGGTGTGGCTATTGTGTTGTATAAATGAGGTTTGCTATTGTGTTGTATCAATGAGTTACGGCTATTGTGTTGTATCATTGAGTTGCGGCTATTGTGTTGTATCAATAAGTTACGGCTATCGTGTTGTATCAATGAGTTACGGCTATTGTGTTGTATCATTGAGGTGCGGCTATTGTGTTGTATCAATGAGGTGTGGCTATTGTGTTGTATCAATGAGGTGCGGCTATGGTGTTGTATGAATGAGAATCGGCTATCGCGTTGTATCAATGAGGTGCAGCTATCGTGTTGTATCAATGAGTTGCGGCTATTGTGTTGCATCAATGAGGTGCGGCTATTGTGTTGTATCAATAAGGTGTGGCTATTGTGTTGTATCATTGAGGTTTGGCTTTTGTGTTGTATCTATAAGGTGTGGCTATTGTGTTGTATCATTGAGGTTTGGCTTTTGTGTTGTATCAATAAGATGTGGCTATTGTGTTGTATCAATGAGGTGTGGCTATTGTGTTGTATCAATGAGGTGTGGCTATTGTGTTGTATCAATCGGGTGCGGCTATCGTGTTGTATCAATGAGGTGTGGCTATCATGTTGCATCAATGATGTGCGGCTATTGTGCTGTATCAATTCGGTGCTGCTTTTGTGTTGTATCAATCAGGGTGGCTATTGTGTTGTATCAATCAGGAGCGCCCTTTGTGTTGTATAAATCGGGTGCGGCTATTGTGTTGTGACAATCGGGTGAGGCTAGTTTGTTGTAACAATCGGGTGCGGCTATTGTGTTGTTTCAATCAGATGTGGTTATTATGTTGCATCAATCAGTGCGGCTATTGTGTTGTATCAATCAGGTGCGGTAATTATGTTGTATCAATCAGGTGTGGTTATTGTGTTGTATCAAGCAGGTGTGGTTATGGTGTGGTATCAGTCAGGTGTTGTTATTGTGTTTTATCAATCATGTGGGGTTATTGTGTTGTGTCAGTCAGGTGCTGTTATTGGGTAGTATCAATCAGGTACATTATATAAAATAGGTGCAGTTGTTGTGTTGTATCAATCACGTGGGGTTACTGTGTTGTATCAATCAGGTGTGGTTATTGTGGTGTATCTATCAGGTTTTGATATTGTGTTATATCAATCAGGTACGGTGATTGCGTTGTATCAATGATGCCTGCTTATTGTGTTGTATCAGTCTGGTGTGGTTATTGTGTTGTATCAAGCAAGTGTGGTTATTGTTATGTGTCAATGCTGCATGGTAATTGCGTTGTATCATTCTGGTTTTGAAAAGTGTGTTATATCAATTAGGACTGTTAATTGCGTTGTATCAATCAGGTGTCGTTATTTTGCTGTATCAATCATGTGTGGTTACTTTGTTGCGTGTTTTATTTTATTGCATCATTCAAGTGTGGATATTGTATTATTTCAATCAGGTATGGTTATTGTGTTGTATCAGTCATGTGTGGTTATTATGTTGTATCAATCACGTTTGCTTATTGGGTTGTATCAAGCATGTGTTGTTATTGTATTATTTCAATCAGGTATGGTTATTATGTTGTATCAGTCATGTGTGGTTATTATGTTGTATCAATCAGGTGTGATTATTGTGTTGTATCAATCAGGTGCGGTTATTGTGTTGTATCAATCAGGCGCGGTTATTGTGTTGTATCATTTAGGAGCGGTTATTGTGTTGTATCAATCAGGTGCGATTATTGTGTTGTATCAATCTGGTGCGGTTAATGTGTTGTATCAATCATGTGCGGTTATTGTGTTATATCAGTCAGGTGCGGTTATTGTGTTGTATCAATAAGGTGCGGTTATTGTGTTGTAACAATCAGGTGTGGTTATGGTGTTGTATCAATCAGGTGTGGTTAATGAGTTGTAACACTCGGGTGCGGTTATTGTGTTGTATCAATCACGTGCGGTTATTGCGTGTTATGAAGATAGGTGTAGTTATTGTGTTGTATCATTCAGATGTGGTTATTGTGTCGTATCAATCAGCTGTTGTTATTCTGTTGCATCAGTCATTTGTGGATATTGTGTTATATCAATCAGGTATGGTTATTGTGTTGTATCAATCAGGTGCGGTAATTGTGTAGTATCAATCGGGTGTGGATATTCTGCTGTATCAATAAGGAGTGGCTATTGTATGGTATCAATTATGTGAGGTTATTGTGTTGTATTAATAAGGTGTGGTTATTGTGTTGTATTAACCATGTGCGGTTATTTTGTTGTATCAATCGGTTGTGACTATTGTGTTGTATCAGTCAGTTGTGGTTATTGTGTTATATCACTCAGGCATGGTTATTCGGTTGTATCAATGCTGCGTGTTTATTGCGTTGTATCAGTCAGGTGTGGCTATTTTGTTCTTATCAAGCAGTTGTGATTAGTGTGTTGTATCAATCAGGTGCGGTTATTGTGTTGTATCAATCAGGTGCGGTTGTCGTGTTGTATCAATCAGGTGCGGTTGTTGTGTTGTATCAATCATGTGTGGTAATTGTACTGTATCAGCCAGGTGCGATTATTTTCTTGTATCACTCTGGTGCGGTTATTGTGTTGTATCAAGCATGTGCGGTTATCGTGTTGTATCAATCAGGTGCGGTTATTGTGTTGTATAATTCAGGTGAGTTTAATGCATTGTATCAATCATGTGCGGTTATTGTTTTTGTATCAATCAGGTGCGATTATTGTGTTGTATCAGTCAGGTATGGTTATTGTGTTGTATTAGTCAGGTGTGGTTATTGTGTTGTATCAGTCAGGTGTGGTTATTGTGTTGTTTCAAGCAAGTGTGGTTATTGTTATGTGTCAATGTTGCGTTGTTATTGTGTTCTATCAATCAGGTTTAGATACTGCTGTTCCTATTAATCGATTTCATCGATCATCGATCAGTTATGCCTCTGATTTGATTAATCGATTACAATTTTTCATGATCGACTTTACTCGGTTGTTCAAAGTTATGGCTTATATCATTCTTTTGTACTAAAATATACATGGAAATAAAATGAGCTGTAATTTTGCAACAAGTAATCATATATTTATAGTGGGTGATATCACAACTTATTTTTTAAAATGTATGTTGGTCAGTTTCATTCAGTTCCTTTATTACCAGAATATACTTGAAATGTGATTATTGTTATTGTGTTGTATCAATCAGGTGCGGTTATTGTGTTGTATCAATCAGGAGTGGATATTGTACGGTATCAATTATGTCCGGTTATTTTGTTGTATCAATCAAGTGCGGTTATTGTGTTGTATCAATCAGTTGTGGCCATTGTGTTGTATCAGTCAGGTTTGGATATTGTGTTATACCAATCAGGTATGTTATACCAATCAGGTATGGTTACTGTGTAGTATCAATCAGGTGCTTTTATTTTCTTGTATCAATCAGGAGCGGTTTTTGTGTTGTATCAATCAGGCGTGGTTAATGTGTTGTATCAGTAAGGTGTGTTTATTGTGTTGTATCAACCAGGTGCGGTTATTGTGTTGTATCAATCAGGTGCGGTTATTGTGTTGTATCAATCAGGTTTGGTCATTGTGTTGTATCAACCAGGTGCTGTTATTGTGTTGTATCAATCAGGTTTGGTCATTGAGTTGTATCAACCAGGTGCGGTTAGGTGTATCTGTCAAGTGAGGTTATTGTGTTGTATCAGTCACGCGTGGTTAATGTTTTGTATCAGGCTGGCGTGGTTTTTGTGATGTATCGAGCAGGCGAGGTTAATGTGTTGTATCGAGCAGGCTGGTTATTGAGTTGTATCAACCAAGTGTGGATATTGTGTTGTATCAATCAGATGTGGGTATTGCGTTGTATCAATCACGTGCGATTATTGTGTTGTATCAGTCAGGTGTGGATATTGCGTTGTATCAATCACGTGCGATTATTGTGTTGTATCAGTCAGGTGTGGATATTGTGTCGTATTCAATTAGCTGTGGTTATTTTGTCGCATCAGTCAGTTGTGGATATGTGTTATTACAATCAGGTTTGGTTATTGTGTTGTATCAATCAGGAATGGATATTGTGTTGTATCAATCAGATGTGGGTATTGCGTTGTATCAATCACGGGCGATTATTGTGTTGTATCATCAGGTGTGGATATTGTGTCGTATCAATTAGCTGTGGTTATTTTGTCGCATCAGTCAGTTGTGGATATGTGTTATTACAATCAGGTTTGGTTATTGTGTTGTATCAATCAGGAGTGGATATTGTGTAGTATCAATCAGATGTGGGTATTGCGTTGTATCAATCACGTGCGATTATTCTGTTGTATCAGTCAGGTGTGGATATTGTGTCGTATCAATTAGCTGTGGTTATTTTGTCGCATCAGTCAGTTGTGGATATGTGTTATTACAATCAGGTTTGATTATTGTGTTGTATCAATCAGGAGTGGATATTTTATGGTATCAATAGTGTGCGGTTATTGTGTTGTATCAATCAGATGGGGATATTGTGTTTTATTATATACCTATCAATAATATGTACATAGTACCTTCATTTTCTTACAATGGAATACAACAACCTGTATCACACTACAGGTTATCACTATGCTACTAAAAATAGAATTAGTATCACTATCTTACTAAAAATAGAACAGCGTTTTTTCCAATGATTCAAGCAAGTTTTACGCCACTATGCGCGAGAACGTCAAGACGACGTTACGTCATAGAAACAAAACAAGTAGGTCAGACCAATGAACACCAACACCTTAAAACTACATACATTTTCCCGCTGCAATTTATCGAGAAATAATATGCTTTATTGAATGTGTATGCAATATCAATGCAAATATTTCTATGTTAATGATGTGCAAGAGGTATATAATAAAATTATCATTACTAGAGTAACGTGTTCTGGAAGTTTGTATCACCTCTCGTAGGTAAAAGCCAGATCAGGATCACACTCGAGGATCCGCCTGTCGTGTGCTCCTTGATCTGGCATTGACCTACTCGAGGTGATACAAACTTCCAGAACACGTTATTCTAGTAATAATCCTATTGTATCAATCCGGTGTAATTATTCTGTTGTATTAATCAGGAGTGGATATGGTATGGTATCAATTATGTGCAGTTATTGTGTTGTATCAATCAGGCGTGGTCATTGTGTTGTATCAATCAGGTGCGGTTATTGTGTTGTATCAATGAGGAGTGGATATGGTATGGTATCAATAGTGTGTGGTTATTGTGTTGTATCAATCATGTGCGGTTATTACGCTATTGCGTTGTATCAATCAGGTTTGGTTATTACTTTGTATCAATGCTGCATGTTTATTGAGCTGTCTCAATCAGGTGTGGTTATTGTGTTGTTATCAAGCAGGTGTGGTTATTGTGTTGTTATCAAGCAGGTGTGGTTATTGTGTTGTTATCAAGCAGGTGTGGTTATTGTGTTGTGCCAACCAAGTGCGGTTTTTGTGTTGTATTATTGCTGAGTGAGTGGTGATTGCGCTGTATCAATCAGGTTTTTGAATTTTTCGTTTTATCAATCAGGTTTGGTTATTGAGTTGTTTCAATCAGGTGTGGAATTGTGTTATATCAATCAAGTGTAATTATTGTGTTGTATCAATCGGGTGTGGATATTGGTCTTTATCAATCAGCTGTGGTTATTGTGTTGTATCAATCAGGTTTGGATAGTGTGTTATATCACTCAGGTGTGTTATTGAATTAAATCAGTCGGATGTTGATATTATGTTGTATCAATCAGGTGTGTATATTTTGTTGTATCAATCAGGTGTTGTTATTGGTTTGTATCAATCAGGTGTAGTTATTGTGTTGTATTAATCATGTGTGGATATTGTATTATAAGGATGCTTTGTTGTAATTATGTTATTATATAAATTAGGTGTAGTTATTGTGTATTGTTTTATAATTATGCAGTGTTGTTATTGTGCTATATCAGTACTGTGTGGTTATAGCGTTATATCGGTGTTGATTGCTTACATCGTTATATCGGTGTTGTGTGGTTTTTGTGATATATCGGTGTTGTTTGGTTATTGTGTTTTATTAGTGTTGTGTGTTGTGATTATGTTATATCGGTGTTGTGTGGTTATTGTGTTATATCGGTGTTGTGTGTTTTTTGTGTTATATCAGAGTTGTCTGTTTATTGTGTTATATCGGTTTTGTGTGGTTATTGTATTATATCGGTTGTGTGTTGTTTTTGTGTTATATCGGATTTTTGTGGTTATTGTGTTATATCTGCATTGTTTGATTATTGTATTATATCGGTGTACTGTGGTTATCATGGTTATTGTGTTATATTGGTGATATGTGGTTATTGTGTTATATCGTTGATGTGTGTTTGTGTGTTATATCGGTGATGTGTGGTTATTGCGTTGTATCGGTGATTTGGTTAATGTGTTCTATCGGTGATGCGTGGTTTTTGTGTTATATCGGTATTGTTTGCTTATTGTGTTATATCGGTGTCTTGTGTTAAATGTTGTATATTGGTGATGTGTGGTTATTGTGTCATATCGATGTTGTATGATTTTAAAGTTATATCGGTGATGTGTTGTTATTGTGTTATATCGGTGATGTTTGGTTATTGTGTTATATCGGTGATATGTGGTTATTATGTTATTATCGGCGATGTGTGGTTATTTTGTTATATCAGTGATGTGTGGTTATTATATTATATCGGTAATGTGTGGTTATTGATTTATATAGGTGATGTGTGATAATTGTGTTATATCGGCGATGCGTGGTTATTGTGCTATATCGTTGATGTGTGGTTATTGTGTTATATCGGTGATGTGTGGTTTTTGTTTTATATCGGTGATGTGTTGTTATTGTGTTATATCGGTACTGTGTGGTTATTGTGTTTACTTATATCAGTGATTTGTGGTAATTGTGTTATGTCACTGAGGTATGGTTACTGTTATATCAGTATTTTGTCATCGCAGGTTAGTTTTTGAAGGTGTAATTTAACACCAAAAGGCAGGTTAATATTTGTAGCGATACTTTAGTAAAACATCGCAGGTTACAGACTACCCACATAGCACCGATATCAAACAAAATATATCTTAATGATAGTATTATAATAACATAATTACCGCAACTCACTGATATAACATTGTATCCTTACGTTTTTTTGGTTGGCTGTGTTGAAGAGGTTTGCAAGCGTCTGGCCACAGGAGAGGATCCAATTGACCTCAACGGTTTCGCATTTCCAGTTAGCGAGCTCTGTCTTGCATGTTACAGGTGTCAGACCGGTGAAAATCAGCCCATTGAACACAATGCAATATAGGCTATATTTGGAGATCAGTCACAAGTTCCACAACATTCGTTCGCTTAAATACACCTTTATTCTGTTTATTAAACACATTTGGCTAGCAAACGGTCCCATATCTGGAATAAAACACCGATTCAGGTTTTCAACATTTCGCGTCATTCATTCACACCATGCGTATTTTGAAATAAACATCTGTCAAAACAACATCTCTACCTAACCTCTGTGCGTGCTCATACTCGCCAAAGAAATAATCCTGACAAACAGTAAAATACTTACTATTCCTAACAACAGACATACTACTTTAACCTCAGGTTATATTTAACAATGAAATATAAACTAATCTTGGGAAAAACACATGCAAACTAGAAACTTTGGATTCTGTCAAGAAACTACATTTGTATTTCAGCACACTACGACCCGGAAGTACTTCCTGACTGGTCGGACACCTACAGTATATTGTAAAAGGGTCAGTATGTGTATAGCCTTATTACTGTAACCAAGCTCGCACTAGAGAAGGTGATTGTGTAGTGTTCTCAGTTACATTATGTGTAGCAATAAAGAAGGATAAAAATATCGGACAGGGAAAGCAGCATTCAAGGACGACAGTCAACCACAAAACACAAAAACAAACACGCAAACAGACAATATTGTATAAGCTGCATCTGTAGATCTAATCACGGAGGCAGTATAACACTTCTGATAAACGTGTGTTAAAATCTCTGTCAGACTATTTTAACTAGGACAACAGTGTCTATTTTACCAGGAAACAATATTCCGTAATATTTTCATTTCCTGTTACACTTTTACATCTATTTGACTGTGTTACCTAAAACTCGAGTGTGTTCGTACTCTGGGTTCGTATAAGTAAACAGCTGCGTAGGCGATATGTGTACGCTTCTCTCATGGTGACAGTACCCTATTGCAAAAACCGGTCTGATTGGTGGAAAAAGTATATGAAACCCCAATGCCTAATGCATACATAAGCCTTATTTTGATTGGATGATAGACTAGGTGGGAAATGCAATTAGGTTAACTTAAATTTGTTATTTATTTCTGATTATTATTTAGCATGGCTTTCATTTGTATGATTTAGCTCTATGATATAGCAGAAAAAAAATGAAAGAGGTGATTTAAATAAATTTATTTGGGGATTCCCTCATATTGTAGGGTCATGTCCTTCGGACATCTAGAAGTGGCACTAAAATAGGTCAACCCCTAACACGAAGTTCCTGTTTACATGCATCTAAGCTTCATCTGTGTAACAGGGTAAGCAACAGTAAGCCTGGGGGTTTTGTTTGCATGTCAGATGGGAAAAACATTAAACAGTAAGTCTATGGCAAATGCAATAGTGGTCTATGACCTAAAAGTTACGTCTTGTGGACTATACTGTCACGGTCTGTTTATGTTTTATGTTTGTGTCGCGAATATCCAATTAGCTTTCCCTGTTTGCAGTCGTTCTGTGAAAGCTGCATTTCCTGTTCGACTTTTATAATTATTTTAGTTACTTTTTAAATTACTGGGACACAACTAATCGATGATTCACATCCGGTATCCCCATGGGCACTGCAAAATACTAATAGATGTAGTAGAAAACAAACCTACAAGTAGAATCACAAACTATCTAGCAAATTTCACGTATACGAAAACCAATTGACAGCTGTAACAGTTTACGATAGGCTTGTGGTCTTCCCATAATTGAAATTAGGCGAGTTGTCAGTTTTCATTTACTTTTTCCAAACATTAATTTGAAATATTTCACACTGTTACGCCGTTCAAACACTACTTCTGTAAGATAGTCTAAGCCATGTTTAAAAGTCATGATGTCTTTGTTTTACAAAATCAGATTTTGGGAATAAACTTTAACACAGTCTGATAACTACAATGTGCAACAATTGATACAGATTTTAAAAAAATCTAATAGGACAATACAATAGAAGCAGAAACAGATTAAGAATGAATTATGAATGTGTTATATCAGTGACTTGTAGTTATTGTGTTACATCGGTGCTTTGTTATTATGTTGTAATATCAGTGATTTATACTAAAATACACCTTCAAATAACAACCTTCGATGTGTTGCTGAATTGCATCTCCAAATAATAACCGTCGATGTGTTACTGAAATACAACTTCAAATAATAACCATCGGCCTTTTTGTCACTGACCGTTCCATGGCGGTATCCCTATTGTCAACCCATGTATGTTTGTGATGTCACATACCCTGACCCTAATTGATCCTTGTACGTGTTGTTTGTATCCATACATGTTTTTGGTTGACTGCGGTCCTGGAATGCTACATTTCCTGTTTGATTTGTATATCTATTTGTCTGTGTTACCTAGAACTCGAGCGTGTTAAGGCTTACGCGGGGTTCATATTAGTAATCAAATGCGTAGGCGATACGTGTACGCTTCTCCCATAGTTACGTTTTGTGACCTACACAGTCGGGGTCTTTTTATGTTTTATTTTCTGGTCTAGAATATTCAATTAACGGTCCTAATTACTTTTTAAATTACTGGGACACAACTAATCGATGCTTCACATCCGTTATCCCCATAGGCACTGCGAAATACTAATATAAATAGTAGAAAACAAACTTACAAGTATAATCACAAACTATCTAGCATAGTTCACGGATAGGAAAACTCATTGACAGCTGTAATAGATGTCGGTAGGTTTGTGGCCTTTTTGATAGTCTGATATTTTACTTATATCTTTGTTTGACTTTTTTGTCAACTTTTGTAGAATTATATAATGGGTTTGTTTCCTTCCGTTAAGTACAAAACACTCCGGGTTGTACGTATTTTACGCTATCGAACGTACCATTCTCAAATAGCTTTGCATGAGATGAATTTGCTGAGTTGACTGAATCCATGACTTGGATTCATGGCTTGTTAATCTTTGATTTTGATTTTATTTTATTCCCGTTCAACATAGACTGCAAAACAAGGTATGGAAGCACACTACACCCGTGTAATATAAATTGGTGACACAATAGGATGTGCAACTGCTCCAACAAAGCTCGCAATAATCAAAATAAAGCCAAACGAGATTTACTCAGTACCTTTTCCAGTGGCTCCTTTGCATACATTCTGATTTCAACATACGTCCTGCATCTAGTTAACCGTACTACCTTAAACAGTATCTACGTCTATGGGGTTTCAAAGACAGAACACGCCATGAAGTATGACATAAATGGATAGTATCTGCAGTATGACAACCTCATTAGCATGTCGCTATGTAGCATTATTTCATTGGCTGAAACCAAATACGTGACGTCGTTTGCAAACTGTTTGCACATGACTGGACTGAACTTGTCTTTCAGGTACACTTTGCCTGCATGATACTCATAATATGTATTGTCTGCTTTTAAACCCTTATTTTCAATCTTAAAATATTGCTTTTAACCGAGAGGTTAGAATTATACGGACTCATTTTGTTTTTATGTGGTGTACACATGCATATACGCCATAAAATATGCATTAATCCTGTAATAGTAATCTGTGTCCATTAGCATGAACCGCAGAAAGAAAAGTTATGTTTTGTAAACACGGTATGACCAAGAACTGTATGGTAATCTGTTCATGGCGAAATGCGTTATACATTATATACTGTCCACCGGGAATAAGTATGATTATGCCATTACTTTAGTTTCGAAATTATGAAATAAGCAATGACATGTACGTACTATTTATAGCATAATTTTTCGAGCATATGCGACTTTTACTGCTTCTCGGGGGCCGCAGGCCCGAGAGTGCAGTAAAAATCGCATACGAGAACAATATGCTATTCATGTTTTGTACCAGAGCCATTTATCCAACTAAGCATGTGCAAGATCTTTTAGGGCGTTGCAGTTTTCAGTAAAAATAACAGCGTGATCCAATCAAGAAATAGCATCATCACGCGGCATGAGCATGAGCATGACCCATGCAGCCAATCGCCTTTGTATATTATTGGGAAAATGCAATGTCAAGGAGTGCTGTTTTGGAAATGGTTTAGTCGTTTTGATTGACAGGTTGTGTGTAAATTACAACTGCGCGCGCGTAAAATTAAGTAGACCATGGCATAACCGCCGAATCTGTCATTTATAGCATTGCTGAAATATATCGGCATTTATAGCACGGTTCATGCTCAGACCTTAAGGTTTATGAAAATTATATCATAAGCAAGAACAAAGGAAAACCATTAGAGCTATGGTACAAGTATAAAATAGAGCATGAGTTTTGTACGTCTACGGGGAGATAATGCACGAGCGTTAGCGAATCGTCCGTACACGTGCAATACTCATGCTCTATTGTATTTGTACCACAATAACTAACATATGCTGTGTATATCCTCGGGTATTACAAGATGCATAGTGTGTATTTAGGATATTGTGGTACAATGTGTTTGTGTTGTTGTAATTGTCGTACGGTGCCTTTCTACCCAGATAACATGCTGACGTTGGATCAACGTTGGCAATAAGGCGTAACGTTGCGGTCGGACATTAGACGTTGTTGCGACGTCGATATCACGTTGGCAAGCGTAAGATTACGGTCTCACACAAACGTTGGAACGACGTCTATACAAGGGGGCACTCCTCAGTTTCGCATGAATGTCCATGGTGTAAATCAGAAAGAAATCAACTAAGCATCTTTTAGGTCCATTGATGGTCTTTATAATAATTATGAAGCACATGTTTGATGTTTTTTTCAGTTTTGATTACTTTTAACTTTATTTTGGTGTATTGGAATATGCATTCTTTGGGTTTTTTGGAGGCTATAAATAGAAAAATGTGAACCAATCAAAAACTTCCTAAAAGTAGTTAAAATGGCTGATTTTCACTGACGAGGAGATCAGCGTGGAATAACTTTTTAAAATGCCGGACTAGGTATGTAAAATTTAGCATTTCCTGATATGCAAGAGCATTATGAGTGCAGACATGACCCTGATATGTGTAGGAATTTTTTTTATTTTTATTTATTGACATTTGAAATATTGCTAAAATTGCATTTTTAGCATGTTTTAAGGGGTGGGGTAATCTTAAAGAAATGGGACTAAAGTTGTACAGAAAATGCTTTTTGATACTTTTATTTGGTATGGAAACATGGGTAATTTTATTGTCTTCTAAGAAATGTATGACACAATGATGATGTGATTTATTTTTGCTCAAGGATTCAGGCTAAGAGCTTGTCAAGTGTTTGATGATTGAGAAATGTACATTAAACTGTGGAGTGCCCCCCAACGTTGGAAAAGCTGTAAAAAACGACGAAATGCAACTCAGCTAAAATGATAACGTCGTACCAACGTTGGTCTAACGTCTGTTTAACGACGGTTGCTAACAACGTTGGGACATCGTTGGCCAACGTTGGACCAACGTTGAGACATCGTTTTGTCAACGTTGGGCCATCGTTTAAGGTTGCAGAAAACTAAATACTTTCCCATAGACCTCCTGTTGCACCTGTCAGCTAATATCTCAAGAATTATACACCAGATTTTCTTTAAATTACCTTATTTCATAGATATTTCCATCACAAAGCCTTTGAAAGTGTGAAAAAGACAAATTTTTCTGCTCAAACTCTCTGCACATGTCTGTGTTTACAAACACTATTGAATCCGCACTGAATATTGACATGCAATTTCAATGGATGTTAAATTTTCAAAAACATTAAAAAATATTTTTTTATTTAATTTAATGATCCTAGCTGATGGGGATTATTTTACCTATAGTTTATCCTTCCTGAAAATGCATATTGAATATTTCAAAGTTATATCTGCTGACCTCTGTGAACTCTGTGAACTTTCACTTCTGTACTGAATCGTACACAACAAAAGGCGGGGCTTCAGCCAGGCTATATTTAGCTGTACGCAACCTATAGAGAGACATTCAGACCTGACAGAAGGTATTTTTTCTGGCTAAATGTTTTGATACATTTAATCTGAGAACAATTAAACCATTCTTTTTTAGAAAAAAATCCTTTTCGACAAAATATGAGGGCTTAAAATAGCTTCGGCTAAGGCAAAATTCCTTCAGTTTTTACGCGTAATTCCAGAATCTTCAAAATGCCATATATCGACAACCGTTCCAATCTTTTGCTTCAAATAAAGTGATTTAAAATTGATTTCATCAACAACATGTGATGTTTAACCAGTTGAAGCTATCTTGAAAATAATATCTACTCAAAAATGATATTTGTGATTTTCAGGGGTCAAAATAGCAGATTTTACCATAAAAATGCCACAGTTTTTGTATATATTCAAAATCTGCCTTCAAATGAATTAATTAACATTATTCAGCAGTTTCTATATGTGAAACCATCAAGAAAATGCAACTTTTCAGTTTAAAAATGACAAAAAATAATTCTGAGACTATCCTCCCCAACTCCATTTTTAGGGCCATGCCATGTTTTACAATATGCTCATTACACAAGATTGACTGTTACTGTACTATTTATTGTATTTGTTTCATTAGATATTGTTTGTAGCATATTTACAGGTCATTTTCATGCAACCATGCAACCAATAAGCACTGTTTAAAGTACAGATCCATGAAAATTCATTAAAATGAAGGGGGGTGGGGTAAATAAAAACTTTTAAAAAGCATAGAAAAGGTCATATTTTTGGCTAACTAAATAATTTAATTTGTAAAATGTATTAAACCGCATAAAATATTTGCATATCGACACTAACCGTATAGAAGCGATGAACTCAACGTCAGCGTTTACCTCAAAATCTTTTTCAAAACAGACATAAGCGGCTTTTCGACATCTTTTCGGAAAGATGTAGATTGTCGCTTACTGACATTTTTGCCAAACAACGTATGCAAAGCCCTCAGAAATGAATAAAACTTACTAGATATATCTTTAACTGTGTCAAACATGTGCATTACAGGCCAATTTTGTATACCAGGTGTCAGGTATGGCTAATTTTGTGTCCACAACCTTTAATAAAATAATTTAAAATAACTATTTTGCATCATAAAACTTGGAAATATTTAAAAAACATGAAAAGAGTTATAAGATAAGTCAAAATACACCATAATTTAACATTTCTCACACTTTCAAATCATTGTGTTAGAAAAAAAGTATGTCTACTTTCACTTTTACCATATGCAGAATCTAGCCTATAGGTTGCAGAAAACTAAATACTTTCCCATAGACCTCCTGTTGCACCTGTCAGCTAATATCTCAAGAATTATACACCAGATTTTCTTTAAATTACCTTATTTCATAGATATTTCCATCACAAAGCCTTTGAAAGTGTGAAAAAGACAAATTTTTCTGCTCAAACTCTCTGCACATGTCTGTGTTTACAAACACTATTGAATCCGCACTGAATATTGACATGCAATTTCAATGGATGTTAAATTTTCAAAAACATTAAAAAATATTTTTTTATTTAATTTAATGATCCTAGCTGATGGGGATTATTTTACCTATAGTTTATCCTTCCTGAAAATGCATATTGAATATTTCAAAGTTATATCTGCTGACCTCTGTGAACTCTGTGAACTTTCACTTCTGTACTGAATCGTACACAACAAAAGGCGGGGCTTCAGCCAGGCTATATTTAGCTGTACGCAACCTTAAACGTTGGACTAACGTTGTACAACAACGTTGGGTTAACATTGTACAGCGACGTTGGCCCAACGTAATTTTGTTCAGTAGCCCAACGTATTCTACAAACGTTGGACCAACGTAGAAACAACGTTGGGCCAACGTTGGACCAATATTGTACAACAACGCTTCAGTCAACGTTGGACCAACGTTGTTTATGCGATGTCGAAAATAAGACGACGGTGCAACATCATTGGAATCAAGTACAAAGTAGGCAGTTTATTTTGCTTATCGTTTACACCAGCCTTGAAAGAAGTGCACCGAGTGATATGTGCGGAAACAATATCATCCTCAGTATAATTAACTGGAGTATACGAATTGGTGCTGCCGAGTTCCAGAGATAAAACATTGATGTAATGTAGGCGTCAAACAATAATTACATTATTAGCTGCTTTATCTGCAAGAACTAAGAACTAAAACAAATTTATTATGAAATTCCTGAATTCCCGATTTTAAATTACGAGAGGAAAATCTAGGTCTCGGAGGAAGTAAAGAGGGGTTAGCATTATAAAAGTTAATACGTGTATCTATAATTTTAAGAATTGACTTTTTCCATTTAGAAAGCGAGTTTGAGTCCGCATGTTCTCTACGACACCATTTTTATACTACAATATCAATGGAGTGGACGACCTGGGCACGACAATAATTAAAATCAATAGTTGAAGGTAATCTATATTTAGAACCTTTCGAAAACAAATGCCGAATACGTTTATCAACTATATCAAAATTACCAGTGATGACATGACCTGCCGGAGCATAGCAAACTTTTGATGTGTTGCATTCACATTCCTTAGGAGTAGTATGTACTATATCATATATGCTTGAACTTCTTCGAAGAGAGATTCATTTTCTCTGTCAGTTAACTGTTCGCGACCATAAAGGATTGCTCTTACATTTAACGGTTGTAAGTGGCGAGTGGATTGAAACAGTTTGAGCCGGTATGTGAAAAAGGTGTTACACTGGAAAAAAATAATGTTGAACATCTTCAAATTCAAAACCGCACTCGTAAACGGGTGAATGATAACGTATACATCGCTATTAAGATTGCTGCGCACATTCATCATTCTGGCATGTAAAAGAGAAAATAATCGTTGACCACTTAAGTAGTATTTTGGTACCTTTGTACTCGGAATTACAAATGTTAATAGTCTTCTTTTGAAAATTGATAGAGTTTTCGAGTTTCGTATTTCTGCTGACAGATTATTCCATAGGTTAAGAGCAGACGGAACAAGCGATTTATTGTATATTTCAGTTCTCCTAGCAATAGTGGCATAGTTGTCGTTATTTCTGAGAGGGTATGCACTGACATCCCCTACTAGCTACGGGAAGATGTTTGAGATATAATTTGGAACGGATCCATTTTTAACATTATAGACTGAAATAAGTTTTTACATTTTCCTTCTATCGGAAAGTGATACCCATCCTATTTCAGATATTAAACGATGTATGGATACTGAACGAGAGTGAATCCCGTCATAATACGAGCTGCTTCATATTGTAACTTTTCCAAGATATCTTTTTCGAAAAAAGTAAATCCATCCCATGTAATGGAAGCATATTCCAAGATTAGACGCATATAAGACAAGTATACGAGCTTCTTTATATTTAAGTATTTGCATTAAACCAAGAACCTTTGAAGCAGAAGCAATAATATTGCTAATATGTTCGTGCCATTTTCCGTTATTACTTAATGTTACTCCTTGATGTTTGTGGTTGTCAACAAAAGTCAACGGGACATTGTCTAGATATAAAGTTGGACGACGATCATTATTAATTAAAGAAAAGAACATTACTTCTGTTTTGGCAGGATTAAATTGTACAAGCCATTGTTTTGACTATTGCGTAATCATTACTAAATCATGATTAAGAATTCCTTCAATGTCGTTTATACTAGATGTTATGACTGATAGCGAACTGTCGTCAGCAAATAAACGAATTATACTCAGCAAATTTTCGGCAATATCATTTACATATATATACAAATAAAAGAGGGCCCAAGACAGAGCCTTGAGAAACACCGGCAGTTACAGTTTTTGACTCGGATGTTGCAGATCCGACACAGACTCTTTGAGATCGGATTGAGAGATAATCAGATACCCAGGCTAAAAGTTTTCCATCAATACCATATTGTTTTAGCTTAAACAAAAGCCCTTTATGCTTGCTTTATATGATTGGATGATTTGGTTTACATTGTTACTTTCCCGCTGTTGAATCTGCCACAGGCAAATACACTGCCTTTTTTCACCAATGGTACTTCAGAGAATCCAAGTAATCGACTTTAAGACAAATTATTTGTAGATTATTAATGCCCAGGGCCCGTATTAATAAAGCAAATAGTTACTTAAATAGAACATATTATTTTAGTCAAAACTTCAGGTGTTTGAATATGTTCAAATATCCTTATTAAACTCTCAGCGACACTATATATAGCATCTATTTTAAGATAAATATTTAGCTGTGGGCATTATTTAAAATACAAAGAAGATGTCTTGAAACGATAGAAAAATGTGTTTAAAAATTCTATAAATTTTGACTGAAGATAACACTAAGAAGCTTTATGAATACGGATCAAAGTCTACGAAGTCATAAACAACCACAATTAAAGGAAAGCAGATATATTCTTTTCTGGGCACACTTTATTTATAGTTTTTCTTGCAATAATTGTGAAATAATAGTACATTTAATTGGTCAATTTAAAGTTATCTGTTGTTGGCGAAATGTACTTCATCTGTTAATGAGCATATTTATATACTGTTATCTGTTATCCACACTCGGTATCGAGTGACGAGAAAAATTTACTGTTAACTTTTTTTCTTCTTTTTTTTAAATCTTTGTTGTCTGTTATCATCAAATTAAATATGCTGTAATCCTGTTATGATACACTCCCTTGAACTTTCTCATTTTAAAAGATAGAAAATGTGAATATGGAAAACAGTTAAATAATAGTTGACGTAAAGAGTCATAAAATTTATCATTTGAACTTCATATGTTTTAATACTTATCAATTTAGGAACGCAATACATTATCAAATGAGCGTTTATTGTCAAGATACATTTACATAAATGCCAAACACAGTTTTCGCTAAAGTTAATCCCCTTGACGCTAAGAACTTTATTTATATTTTGAACACAGTTGAGCTGTTGTTTACATTAAATAGTTTTCAGATAAATGATGGTTACACGATGAATAAATTGCATGGTTATGAACTTAGAATTTCAGTTGTATTTTTGGTCTTAAAGAAAAGTGATAAATACTCGCTATATGCTTGCATTTATCAATTTCCTTACGCTCGCAAATACATTTGATGATACAGCTGAAACTATTTCCGTGACATTTACGGAAATTGACGCGGCTGCTCGGGGTCGGCACGAATATGTCCGGAACAGCCTCGTCAATTTCCGTTAGCTTATCGGGTTTCCGCAATGTCGATTGTTGTATATATGTTTTTTGTGTATTTCGAGCTGCCATTGAAAATAAAAAAACTTTGTGGTGTTTTTACATTTTTTTTGTATATTTGCTTTTTTTGTATTTTTATTTTGCTATATACATTTTCGCAACAATCTTGTTTACGACAATAAACTACTTCTTTTGTAATAGCAATAAAGTTTGTTTTTTTCAAATCGTCAACCTATTGAATTCATGTATTGATTTACTATTTTTTGTTGGGATGCAATATTTATTTTATTATACAAAAAATGTTTTGATTAAAATTTAAATATAGGAGGGGAAAAATCCCAATAACAAAAATATTTTTGTTTTTTTTAATTATATTTTTATACCAGTTTGTGCGATGACTGGACTACCTCTTGGGACTCTATGATTGTACCTTCTGAAACCCCAACTAAGGGAGGTGGGTGTATGAGCTTTCGTCCCTCGGGTTTTCTGGTCGTACCCTAAATTGGTTTTCTCTTTAGCTGCAACTACTATGGTTGTTCAGTACGATTCTGGATACATCCTGAGATGTTTAATATTTTGTATGTGTATCTTTAGTTAGTTTCTCTGGATGTGGACTTTATTGTTAGAGATTTCCTTTTGATGGGATGTAGTTTTGTTTACACTGTCTTGTCTATTTGGGCGCTGAAGACAGGATAATAGCGAGGATTGTGCGCATATAAAATCGATTCAAGCTTACCAGTAGGCCTTATTGCCTACTGACCGTTCCAAGTCGGTAATCCTGTCTTCACCACCCTTTCTGTTGTTTTTTGTCTCTTTTCATTTGTGTTTACACTGTCTTGTCTATTTGGGCGCTGAAGACAGGATAATAGCGAGGATTGTGCGCATCCAAAATCAATTCAAGCTAACCAGTAGGCCTTATTGCCTACTGACCGTTCCAAGTCGGTAACCCTGTCTTCACCACCCTTTCTGTTGTTTTTTGTCTCTTTCATTGTAGTTTCAAGTCCTGGTTTGCAGTACAGTGCGGACCCACGATGCCATTGCGTTCGGACGCTGTGGTTTCTATAGGACCCTATATATCATTTTGATTTGAAGTAACAAAATGTTTATTGTCGTTTGGTAAACCAAGCGTCTTACGATTGACATAACTTCAATCGTATTTAATAAGCATCCACCGATTTCAAATTGCGCAAAGCGTGTCGAAATTGGAAAAACCCAAAACCTATTTTTATACTTCCCGTGACGTCACAATCGTGTGATAGTATATCAATATCACATTCATGAGCGGCTGATAGTAAGAATGTTCTTCCTGAGGAGATGATTATCGCCCGAGGGTGAAGACGAGGGTTGTAATCAATATCCGAAGGGTGAACATCCTTACTATCAACCTCTCATGAATGTGATATTTATTTTATTATATCAAAACTCCGTCGGGCAAAAATAAGATTCATTTTCAGTACAATTTCCATTTTGTCTGATAGACTACTCCACTACTAGTATGAGTGAAACGGGACATACGCAGTGAAGCAGTGCATTTGCCGAAACCATTTTTTTTTCAGAAAGATGCTTTAAAACTTACATCGTTAGATTGGAAATAACATAACTATGAAAATGAGTGGTAGTTTATTGAAATCGGTCAAGTACTTTAGAAGTTGTGATGAGTTAAAAAGAGCAATTTCACCATACTGACCGATGACGTCACCGAAACAACGCGCATCAAAGCTGCGCATGTGATACTTGTTTTACTATCACCCTGCGATTTACTATCACCCCGTGCTATCACCCTCGCGTAAGATTGTAAGAAATTACTCATTTTTGTCTATGGGGATTTAGCATAGGCGTTTTATGTAAGGTATCTAAAAATTGTTTACCGGTGAACAGTAAACATTGATTCACGCTAAGGGTATGGGTATTTATACAGAAGTGTAAACATGAGGTATAATATAAATATTGTTTTACATGATATGTTTAAAATTGTATAATAAGTAATTCACAAGTGTTCTACGATGATTTAATGATTATATTATGAATTAGGGATTGTTTTGATTATTAATGGAAGTATGTGCTATACAACGTTCATGCCTTTGCTTGCATATATAAGTTCGGCAAGTCATAAAAGAGGATACATGCATCGAACGTGAAGTGTAAGTCATCCTCAGAATAATTGCAACATCACTATTGTTTTAATATTCTGATATATGTATATATTGCACAAAAGATACAAACAGTCTAAATGATTCTAGATAAGGGAAGTGTGAGTGTTTCCGCTTTTATAAGTTTAGGTGTATGCGTTATTCAATACTTATTATGATCAGGAAATTTTGAATATGTATTGCACATTAAGGTACGAAGCAATAGTTAACATATGTAAGCTCAAAATCCAATTAGATGTCTATTTTAATGCTTTTTAATTGCAGTTTATGTCTATTTTAACGATGTTTAGCACCATTTTGAATTACACCACTCACATAAATACAATAGAGAAGTATGCATATGATATCGAAAACAAACTAGTATATGCATTTGCACGAAAAACATCGAAGAAAAAGCTTAAGGGTAATACATAGACTACTGTACTAACTACTAACCATGGCAATATCACCTTCTTAACATATTAATTGCATTTTATTATAGACATAATCTACTTTCGTGTATGCAGAAATAGGGCAAACTGATTGATAGTTACCTAAACAGGATCGGAAGTTCAGGGAAAGTTCTGATACAGGGTTATATGTATTTGCCTTCAATTGTCCCTCATTTATATCAATAGTAGTATTGACTTAATTTTTGTTTTTGACAAAAAGTATACTTTTACGTTTAATTTTATGGTTGAAGTTATTAAAGATGCATTTTAAAAGAAACAATATTGAATGAATTGGATATTATTTAACGGATTATCAACACATTATATGTTACTAAGACCCGCCCCAGAGATAGAGGTGTGACACGTAGGATTCCGGAACCAGCCTTAATCTTAATAATCTCCGGATTTCAAGTCCACCGTGCTATCCACTGGGTCACAGGCTGTATTCAAGTCCAGCGTGCTATCCACTGGGTCACAGGCTGTATTCAAGTCCACCGTGCTATCCACTGGGTCACAGGCTGTATTCAAGTCCACCGTGCTATCCACTGGGTCACAGGCTGTATTCAAGTCCACCGTGCTATCCATTGGGTCACAGGCTGTATTCAAGTCCACCGTGCTATCCACTGGGTCACAGGCTGTATTCAAGTCCACCGTGCTATCCACTGGGTCACAGGCTGTATTCAAGTCCACCGCGCTATCCAGTGGGTCACAGGCTGTATTCAAGTCCACCGTGCTATCCACTGGGTCACAGGCTGTATGCTCTCAAGGAGGGTGACTGCATTGAAATGCATACAACTAAACTGCTACAACTTCATTATTTGAATGATAAAGTTATACCCAAAATGCTGGGGTTCACAACAGTCATTCTTTTCTAGCAAATGTGTGTATGTGTGTGCTGTTCTAAGGAGTATCCTCCCTCCGTCCGTGTTATTAGACCAAGAGAAGAATCTCTCAATGGCACGGTATTATGCATGGTCTGTCACGAATTGCAACATGGCTGTAAAGAAATATAAAAAGATCGGACAGGGAAAGTAGCATTCAAGGAGGACAGTAAACCACAAAACACAGAAACAAACACGCAAACAGACAAACAAGAAGGCAAAAGTAATAATAAATGCAAGATATGACCACAGGGTCACCATTTTAGCAAATTTAATAGAGGAACATAGGCTTATTCTACATGCAAAATGGTAGACGTCTAGCTATTGTAGTTCAAGCAAGGGTTTTTAAAGGATTGTCCTATATAACTCAATGAAAAGATGTGGCCCCTGTGGCAGGGTCAAATATGACCCCAGGGTCAACATTTTAATTTTGTATTTTAGAGGGCCATAAGCTTATGCCACATGCATTAGATCTCAAACACTTAGAGTTTCAAAGAAAACGATCTTTTAAATAAACGTGATTGTTATTTAAAAGGTGGGGGATAACTCTAATAACAGGAAACAGCTAACCTGTTCTAATAAACAATCATATTCTTTTCAGTTTATATTCGATCGGTAATGATTGCTGACGGTACAGAGCTTACTACTTAAATCCTTCATGATATGATATGCATTAGGTTTATGCTATCGAGTGAAGGACTTCCTTATAATCGGACCTGACATTTATTCCATTTTAAATGAAATGTATATGACAGGAGCGTATCGTGACATACTCTCTTAATCCCGGGAGTAACTTGGAAAAAATAAATAATCCTAAACAGTTGAAAAATCTAATAAAAAGCAACAAAGATGGGAGTAGGGCAAGGGAGGAAAATTACCAACTTCTTAAGAGCATACAATGTCTATATTCCTGAAAAATATCGCCTACCTGTAAGGGCATAATTTTGGCCCAAATATTGAAATATATATCTGAAAGGGAGTCCCTGGAGTCCCTCTGAACCCTCTTGTGAAAGTGGGACACATACTCCCAAACCCTCCGTCACTCGGCACTTCGCACCTCTTATTCAGGCCAAGCTACGCCCCTGTATGACTTTACTCGAAATATTTTGCTTTGTTGGAAGTTCTCGGCAAATGACGTCTGTGGCAAGCCAATTGTCCAATAATGACGTGAACTAGAATTAACGATCGATAAACTAGGTTTTTCGAACGTAAAAGCATGTTAACGTATACTTTCGAGCGAAAACATAGGATAACGTCAGTATACCATAGTTCACGCCCGTAAACGTAGGTTCACGGTCGTAAACCAAAGTTCACGGTCGTAAACATAGGTTTTCGTTCGTAAACTATGGTTCACGCTCGTGAACCCCGGTTCACGTTCGTAAACATAGGATAACGACCGAAATTCAAAGTTCAATTGAGAAACCTAGTTTATCGAACGTAAACCACGGTTTATGGTCGATATACTAGGATTATCAAATCAACTATGAATTTCGGGCGTGAACATGGGTACCGTTACGCTCGTAAACTATGATTCACGCCCGTAAACATAGGTTCATGCTCGTAAACATAGGTTCACGTTCGTAAAACCGGGTTTATTGACTTGTAAATATGCTTTCGGACCGGTATCTGTGATTTACGAGCATAGCCAATCACGACCGTGAACCATAGTTTACGAGCGTGAACCTAGGTTTACGACCGTGAATCATAGTTTACGGACATCAACCTAGGTTTACGTTCGATAAACTAGGTTTCTCGAACAAAACTATGATTTTCCGTCGTTATCCTATGTTCACGGTCGTAAACCCATGTTCGCGGTCGTAAACCCAAGTTCACGCTCGTAAACATAGGTTCACGTTCGTAAACTATGGTTCACGCTCGTGAACCCAGGTTCACACCCGTAAACATAGGTTCACGCTCGTGAACTTAGGATAACGACCGAAATTCTTAGTTCAATCGAGAAACCTAGTTTATCGAACGTAAACCTGGGTTTCCGCCCGTTATCCTATGTTTTCGCTCGAAAATATATGGTAGTATTCGATAAACCTGGTTTTACGTTCGAAAAACCTAGTTTATAGATCGTTAATCCTAGTTTTTCGACCGTGAACCTTCACGTAATTATTGGACAATTGGCTTGCCAAAGACGTCAACGTCTTTACACGTTTTTGACGTCACGGTCCAACGCCACAGTTAGTTATAATTCTGTTCCCGAGCTACTTTCACATATTTGGTGATTATGCATTTTCTTTCACTTAGAAATCCTTATCTTTCACATATAGACATGTAATAAATATATACTGCCATTAAAGCAAATACAATATATCGTGCTGACAATCTAACCACATCATAGAAAAGTAGACGTAGACATACCAATAAATATCCATAAATCTCTTAGGAAATAACCACGGAGAGGAATTCAGTGTACTTACAAATGAAGTTAAAAACCATTTAAAAGTTGCATGCCTATCGTATGTTATATCTCGTTACATAGTCCCCTGACAAGGATCACGAAATATCAACTGTTTCAGAGTAAAAATCAATACTAAATTAGAATCATAACTCACTCCTTTCTTTCATCTGATTTAACCTATAGCTTTCACGTGAGACGATTAATAAAAATACTCTCTTTATATTGAGGGTTGTCAATACAAGATGGATGTTACTTACATTTTGTTAATTACTGTGTAACCTTGAACATGTTCAGTGAATCCCACTGAAATGTTGGATTAAAGTGTAAAAAAGAGAACTTAATGTTATCAATTGATCCATTATTTAATTTTGGATTTATAAACTAGTCTCTTTATAGTTTGGTATTTTAAAATTAAATACTATTACTCATTTATTTATATAACTCATCATAATAAAACTAGATATAAAAGCCGAACAGAAAATTTTTAATGTAACTTTCACAGAACACAGTAAACCCAAAACACAGATTTACAACAATTACAACTCCATGAAGAAGCAATGCATGTGTAACAGTAAAAACAAATACACAGAAACCTTCATTATGATTATAAAATAATATTCTAAAATAGGGTATGAGAGTATTAAAAGGTCTGTTATACTGTCTATCTGATTGTAATAGCTAGGCCAGTCGGTACAATATAAAACTGTTAAATATGATTTGCGAGCGATATGGGAAAGTTCGCATGGTGCAGGATCTGACCAGGGTACACGCTTGTTCGTACAGGACCATTTCAAATGATTATATATATTTACCTTATATAATTGTTAAGCCTTAATGACATACATACAATGAATTATTAGCCGTCACAAAGTGTTCCTGTCTGGGAATTTTTACTATTTGAATATTAACAGTTACCTTGCAAGTAGATAGGTTAGCTCCATATAAAGAACCCATACTAGGTAATGATATAGTATGTGTTTATCAGGCTAAGTCAATGCGTCTGTACTATTTTGCAGGCAAGTGAAGTTTATATTTAAAAGACATACTTGGCGATATTTAAAAGTTAAGTGATACTCATTTAATATAACATAGTTATGTATATATTGAATGTATTGAATATATGATGCTTAATAAATATGGTATGTGGTTACCAAGTCAATCCGTCTGTATTATTTTGCAGTCATGAGATAATAACAACGTCTCACAAATCCACACCGCGGGATGGAAAAGAAGACAATAACATTGTTACAAATGCATGTGACACCACGCCGCCTTGAGACATAATCTAACCGATGCTATATCAACACAACAGGCAAACTTTCGTTCAAAACGAACATGTGTGAACAATGTAAGTTTAGTTATGTCAAATCAAGTAAAGGGTTAAAGACAAAATTGCCTTCAATGTTTGAAGTGCACAACCATGTTGTTATTTGGTCTTTCGGTTCTAACGCTGTATTGCATATGAGGTCTTCTTTCAATGTTGTTTTAGATCTTACTCTACATCCATACTATTTGACCAAAAATGGAGAACAAAATTGTCCTAAAATATCACAGCTCCCGTACGCAATGGCACCGTAGGCCTGCTATGTAACACAAACAAAGCGGAAATTAACTATACAACGAAAAGGACAATGCACAGCAAAACGAGTGGTGAAAAGGTCACTGAATTGGAATGGTCAGTAGGCAATATGATTTACTGGTTAGCTTCAAGAAACTAACCTACTAAATAACAGCAAATTTACACTGTAAAACCGTTTATCAAAACTCTGTCCAGGTATTCAGGTCCTACACTGATGTTTATGTGTTGATTAAAAGTATAGGTTTATTTACGGTTTCGCAATACACCCGTGATTGAATATGCATAAAATTACTATGAGTTAGTAACCCTTAGATCAACGCTGCACTTTTTGGGTTTGGCCCGGTTGGTTATTACCGCTATATTGCCTCTCCAGAGTTCTAAAAATAGTGTAAGTATATATATACCTCGACGTCAGTAGGTTATAAATGGTGTAACACTTGCCTGTTGATGGCGGTATAGCAACTTTAAATCGATTTTGAATGTGAAAAAACACACGTTATTATCCTGTCTTCAAGTCATGGAGAAAAAACAAGAAACTTAAACTAATTGTTTATTCAATAGATGAATTGCTCTAGGGTGTAAGGCACATTTCAAGTAACACGGTTTGTACTAATGTGTAGATAATGAAAACATAGCGTAAATGTAATTCACATTATATGAGAGCTAAACATGGATCCATTGACACGCTGCCTTCTCCCTGGTGCCACTGTTTGTTCCAACGCCTCCATTGATATTACCTCAAACTAGGTGATACACGCTGTTTTAATTTAAACGTTGGTTCTTTAGATGCTGGTGTGGACGTTTCGATAAGTGACTAGATCTCTTACCATTAGGCATGGTTTTTGGTAATCATACTTATATCTAGTTCATCTTATCATTAAAACTTATCATCACGACTGAAACGGCACGTGTAATTTGAGGTGATGAGAAAAGTTAGAAGACAGAATTATAATACGCATGCCATGAAATGCTCTACGACACCGGACTGTAAAAGTACGTTATAAAAGTACATGGAAAGGCCGAACACGAAATGCATCATTCACAGAATCCAGTAAATTGTAGCCTTATCTATAAGCATAGTACGTGATATTACAAACATAAAAGGTTGGACCACAGGGTACCGCATTGGAACGGTTATGGAGTGGGTGTGTGTGTGTGTGTGTGTGTGTTGGGTGTGGGGTGGGGTGTGATGGCGAGGTTAGGAGTAGCCTTAAATAAATCATACATGTACACTACGGTTAGCCGATTTTATTTTCGCGCGTGGTTTCATGCTCATAAATCGACGGTTTCATGACGTCATGTTGCAAACAAACGTTGACAACGTCACTTGTTGAGATATCAGTTACGCTTTTTGACTTCATTTGCTGCTTTTTACAAGTTAAAGTAAGAAATTACCATTTGATTAACTTTAAATATGTTCTATGAGAGTCTCACAAAATCTCCCAAACGTTAGAAGCGATTTAAAACTTCAGTTGTTTCCCAGGCTCTGAAGTTCACAGCGTAGCGAAGATAAACAGGACGGGTGACCGAGGCTAAGGTGAAAATCGCTATTGGAAAACCTGGTTCTAGACTGCACAATCCTCACACTTACCCTACTTTCATCCCAATTAAACGGAACAGTGTAAATAAGGAAATCCACCCCAGGATGTATCCCTTAACAAACTAGGCAAAATGAATAGTCGATATAAGTAAACACAAGATTATTATGGTGATGTAGGTCCGCACTGAATCACGAACTAATGAACCAATTAAATAGTTTTTGAACTGGACAACACAGTGGTGGAACCAGGGTTACCGACTCTGAGGACTTTCATATTGTATAACTTAACAGCTACTTTATCAGGGCTACCGTTACAATACATTTCGAAAGGAAAAACAATAAATGCAAAACTATGTTATCTTGGCGATTTTTAAAAATCGAAATATAAAAGTAATCTAAGAACTTTTCTGTGACAAGGACTATCACAACTTGATTTCTACGGTGACGTGATTTTCAAACTTCATACTATCTTTGGTCATTATTACTGTGGGTTTAGTGATTGGCCAAATGACCCTTTCATTTTGTAACGCAGTGAATGTTGAGTGGTTGACCAATTTACAGTTTGCCACTATACATTTCCCATTGATTGTGCAATGATTGTGAAACCTTTAATGATATATAATGTTATACAAGTCTAACAAGCAATGTAGCATTGCAGAACCACATCCATCCAAAAAACACGCATAGAAGCAAACAATAACTGGAAAGATGAAAAAGGGCAACGTAAACGACATCACAAACATAAAACAGTTCACAGTAGGGTAAGTTCTGAAACTAAAGGAGGATAACGTTTGATGTGTTTCTCCAATCTTGTCTTGGCGTGTCATTAATGCTTTATTCTCTTGTTGCTCCCATGGAGTACTTTATGGGTTTCTTAGCTTTTGATTTTGTTATCATATAAACATGGTCATCTTTGCGTTATACTTAAATTGTCAATAAAGGCTGCCTAATTTGTTAGAGCGTATATCTTGGGGGATATGTCTTTATTTTTAATGTCCCATTTTACTAGGATGACAATACGGTAGGAATAAAGTTTGGTGCACCCTTGCACCTGGTTTAATTCCCGGCGGCGATTGTGCCACTGACCGTTCAAAGTTGAAGGTCCTATTGTATTTTTGTGATGTTACATTAAATACTGCAAAAAAGTGATCCCGTGGAAGCAACAAACACAATCTAGAGAGAAAAGTAGCAGGCTCGGGTATTTTGAGTCTGTTCATGAGAGGTAATTATAAGATGCAACACCTATCACGCCTCCTTGCACCGGTTTAAGCGATATCCTAATGTAAAGTAACACAGAATGGTCTTGATGATCCCAAAGGACAGTAAATAATAACTCTAGTGATATGTAGTCGGGGCGACAGTTTACGGCCGCCACAACGCACTAAACAAACGCTAGTGTGAATGTCAATAAATACTGAAACGTTGATCCCTTGGAAGCAACAAACACAAACAAGAGAGAAAAGTAGCATACTCGGTTTTATTGAGTCTGTTCATGAGAGGTGATTATAAGATGCAACACCTATCACGTCTTCTACCACCGGCTTAAGCGATATTCTACTTTAAAGCAACACAGAAACGGATTGATGATCCTAAATGACCAGTAAATAATAACACTACTGATTTGTAGTCGGGGCGACTTTTTACGGCAGACACACAGCATTAAACAAACGCCAGTGTAAATGTCAACAAATACTGAAAAGGTCATCCCTTAGATACAACACACACAAACAAGAGAGAAAAGTAGCAGACTCCGTTTTATTGAATGCCGTGCCTTTTATTTATCCTTGTAATTGTTTTTTGTTTCCATGCGTGTTTTTATTTGACTGTGGTCTTTGAATGATGCTTATCCACTTTGACTTTTATATCTCAATGTTTAATAAGACAACTTATATTGTCTTTGATATTACGTTACCGGAAGTTGGATTCCCTGATTTATGGCTATCATCGAACATTTTTGTATTTGCATAGTATACCTACGTTGCCGGAAGTCGTAGGGGAAGGATCTAGTGAAGTACCAGTGGGTGCCGGACAAAGTGATCTGTACCGGAAATGAACTAGCTGTGATGACACTGTAGTGTTATTAAAAGTAAGTATAACAATTGAACAGGAAATGCAGCTTTCACAGAACACAGTAAACCCAAAACACGCAAAAAGACAAACGAGAATGGCAATAGTAATAATAAAGGCATCTGACGTCATAAACACAAAAAGGGTTGACAGTATGGCTACCGCCTTGGAACGGTCAGTGGCAAAAAAGGGCGCTGGGGGGTTAAACTAGGTTCTAGGGTACACCAAACCTCACACTTACCCTACTGTCTCCCATTTAAACGGAACAGTGTAAAGAAATCCCCGCCATGAACTATTCTCTAAACAATAAGGCAGCATTAATAGGCAATATAAGTAAAATATAAAGATGCTCTTGCATTATATAAATACAAAAAAACTAGCATAGGAAGCCACAAAGAAGGTACTCGATGACTTGGAAGAAGGCAGAGCAACAAGACAATAAACCATTGAGGGCAAGGCAAGACCGCAGACAAACATCAAACGTCACCGTCCTTTTGGGCTTTAGGTAGACGTCATAATAGGGTCCATAGCCTGTCCGGTCATCGTACAATTAAAGAGGAAAGCACAGTGGCGAACTGTAAATGGGTCCACCGCCAAGTATGCAGTAAGTTGTAAAATGATAGTCTTATAACCTCTTTTGATAAATATTTTAACAAGTTTCCGATCTTTTTATATTTCTTTAACAAATATAGTATAAAAGTGATCTTGACCAAGAATTGTACGAAGTTTGTAAATCACATCACCATAGAAGTCAGGCTGTGATAGTCCTTGTCGCAGAAGAGTTCTTACACTACTTTTATATTTGGAAAGAATATCAGGGTTACGATAAAAACATGTTGCAAAGGTTTTACTAAGGTTTTACTAAGTTTATGGTACAAGTAACGGTAGCCCTGATGGAGTAGCTTTTTAGTTAAATAAAGATTACGAATATTAAAAAACTAAAGTATAGATATTCTGTCTAATTAAAACCAGTGTATGCTTGTTCTTGTTTAAATTACTGAAACAGCATTGTCATGAATAAACCATACATCATCGTCATGAATAAACCAGACAGCATCGTCATGAATAAACCATACAGCATCGTCATGAATAAACCATACAGCATCGTCATGAACAAACCATACAGCATCGTCATGATGCAATCAAACAGCCGTACTATAAACAAGCCAATCAGGTATATATGTATCAAGCCATTAAATCAGTCTTGTTACAAACAAAACCAAACAGCAAACTCAGTATCATGACTCAATTACCAATCATGAACCAATTAACAGGATCCTGAACCAATCTAACTTCGGCATTAAACATCAAACATTCAAACAGCATTGTGATGAAACAATTAATACTATCTAAAAATTGAACATCAAATATTCCAACAGCATGGTGACGAACCAATAAACAGTAATCTGAACAAATCTAACATCAGTATTAAACATCAACTATTCAAAAAGCATTGTCATGAACAAATTGGCAGTATCCTGAACCAGTCTAACATCCGTATTAAACATCAAATATTCAAAACAGCATTATGATGCACCAATTAGCAGTATCCTCAAACAATATAAAATCGGTATTAAATATCAAGCATTCAAACAACATTGTCATGAACCAATTAGCAGTATCCTGAACCAATCTAACATAAAAATTGAACATCAAATATTCCAACAGCATTGTGATGAATCAATTAGCAGTATTTTGAACCAATGTAATATCAGTATTAAACATCAAATATCCCAACATCATTGTGATTAATCAATTAGAAGTATCCTGAACCAACCTTACATCAGTAAAATTAAATATTCAAACAGCATTATGATGAACCAATTAGAAGTATCCTGAACCAATCAAACACCAGTAAAATTAAATATTCAAACATCATTGTGATGAAACGATTATCAATATCCTGAACCAGTCTAACATCAGTATTAGACAACAAACATCCAAAATCATTCTGATGAGCCAATTAGCAGTATCTCGAACCAATCTAACATCAGTAACATTAAATATTCAAACACCAGTGTGATGAACCAATCCGACAGCAGTGAGATGACACAATACCAATCAAACAGCAGCGTGATGAGCCATTCAAACAACAGTATCCTGAATCAATCTAACATGACTGACTGACAGGAGCTTTGGCGAGCATTTTCAAAGGAAGATTACGGTTGCGAAGAGTCAGGTCCGTTAGAAGCCGACATCCCTCATCTAAATAAGTATAACAGCAGTAGTAGAGTTGGTAGGAGAGTAGAAGTCCAACGCAGATAGTCAGTAGATGATTAGATTCTCAAAGAAGATTAATGTTGAAATTGTAGATTTTGGTCAATCGGATTGCATGCAGAATTGTGACTAGGTCAATCCGACCAACAAACAGTTGATTATAAGCTGCCAGTAGGTCAATTCCATCGCTCGTGGTCTGTACTGGAATGAATGATCTAGTCTAACATAAGTAACATGATCTTATTAAAAGCAGTGTGATGAACCAATACCAATCAAACTGCAGTAATATGAACCAATACCAATCAAACAGCAGCGTGATGAGCCAATTAAACAACAGTATCCTGAACCAATCTAACATACAAAAACATGAACTAATTGAACGCAATTCGGTGAACCAATCAAACAGCAGTGTGATGAACCAGCCAAACAGCAGTGTGATGAACCAATACCAATCAAACAGTAGCCTGATGAGCCAACCAAACGACAGTATCCTGAACCAATCTAACATAAGTAACATAAACTAATTAAAGGCAGTGTGATGAACCAATCAAACAGCAGTGGAATGAAACAATCAAACAACAGTGGGATGAACCAATCAAACAATGTTTTGATGAACCAATCAAACAACAGTGTGATGGACCAATCAAACAACGGTGTGATAAACCAATCAACAACAGTTTGATGAACACAAGAGTATCATAATTTAGTGAGACAGCGGTATCATAAATATATGAAACAGCTTTATCATGAATAAAATAAATCATAATTAAACCCATCTATTTACCGTGTAAGGTAGGAGCTTTGACGTTTGAGCTGTACACTAAAGAAAGGACGTTTGCAAGGTTACTAGGAAATAAGAAATCATGATCTTGCTTTCTGGGGTTTGATGATTAATGTGTTTTTGACAATCGTATGAGGATTCACAAAGTACTTGTCAATTGCAAGAAGCAGAATGACCGAACGGATTACAAACGTGCAGAGTACATTATTATGTAGGGAACACATTGAATATTTTACAGACTATGTTATAGTTGGTAAAGTAATAACTTAGACTCAAAAACGTAGATATACAATAAATACCGAAACAGGGATCCTTTGGAAGCAAAACACAAGCAAGAGGGAAAACCAGCAGACAGGTTTTATTGAGTCTGTTCATGAGAGGTATTATAAGCTGCAACACCTCTCACGAGCACTAGCACCGGCTTAAGCGGTATTCTACTTTAAAGCCACAAATAATGGACTTGATGATCCCAAAGGACCTGTAAATAATTATAAACATGCTAATTTCTTTCAATCTGTGACAGTAAGTGTTGGTTTAACGGTCTGAAATTCCCAGTCCGTAACATCACTCACAAAACTTCCGAGATTGAACATCTTACCATGGTTATCTCTTAATTTTAAGCATTGATTGTGTTAATGTAAATAGGCTTAGGTAATTACGTAGAAGGTACAGTTTTTTTACATCTTTACTAATGTTATGTCCATGTCATCAGTTGAAATTGTTGATATATATGAAATGTTGTATGAACACAGTTCCACCGTATTAATCAATATTCGAATATAGAGGTTTAAACTATAGGAACTGTTTCGTGCATCATTACGTAATACCATTAAGCGATGGGAAAGCTTATACTAGTAGGATTTTATAACGGATATTTCGGCAAAGGAACACGTTTAAAAACGTTTTTTACTGAAAAACTGCGATAACAAGTTTAAAATTACATATTAAAGGTTTTAATTTTACAATATGCATACTTTTTAAGCCGAAATTAAGGTTTTATTTCTTACCCCAGCCAACTCCGTGTTCGCTTCTTGGAGAAGGGGTTGGATGGGGTATGAAAGCTAACACTAGGACCAGGTAATGATAAGTGTTACATGTATAATTATATTAAATATATTTATACTTTGTACTTTTTTAGACGTTTTGGTCATGTCCTTGTTGTTTATTATGAATGCGTGTGTTTGATTTACAGTGTTCTGTACATTCTACATTTCCTTTTCGACTTTTATCATCTGCTACGAGGTAGTCTCCGAAAAGGTTTAGCTTGGAATGCTTAAATGGCATCAATATATCTATAACTTGATCATCTCCTAAAATGTTGGCATTGAATACTCTAAATGGCCCAAAATATCACGTGTAAAGTAAATTTAATATGATATATATGATATGGTATATATCTATTTCCAATTTCCAAAAGGCTTAAAAGTCCGTGAGGATACAACATACAATTTCACAAAGCATGGCAACAGTGTAGGTATTACAAAAGATTAATGTCCAACTATAAATATACAGTTTATCTTAACTGAACTGATACAATGAGAAGGCATATATATAACACTTCCTTACATAAATCAATTATAATTCATCATAGATATTGAGTGAAGAAAAAGTTTAACCCAGTAAATGAAAACACTTCACTGACAGTCAAACTACAAGACACGCAGTCCCAGTAAATGAAAACACGTCTTGCATTCTTCACCAAAAAAAATTCTAAGTAAAATGGTCAATACGCTTTTTATCGTAATAATTAATGCATACATAAGTATACAAACATGACATATAAGTTTACAACCATGACATATTACATACAGTACATACATTACATTTAGAAATATCTAACTTCTGTACAGTGTTTCGTTTTGTAACTTAAATGCTCTTAAAACAAAGGTACACAGTTTGCGAATATATACATGTATCTTATTTTGTGAATATAATACAAGTAATCCTCATTGAAGTTAAGCTCACGTTTAGTGGCACTGCGTCGGTGTGACGAATGACAACACAAATGCAGAACAAATGTATTTACTACAGTAAATGTGACATTTGAAAGGAAACGCATCGGCAACTGTAACTGATTAGGAGAGGGTAATTGTCTACAAATGTGCCTCTTCCAATGGCTATAAAAAAGTGTGCGCCTGGTGAATACAAGTAATTAAATATTGAAACCGAGATCCCTTAGAAGCGATACATACAAACAAAAAAGAAAAGTAGCAGAGTCGGTTTCATTGAGTCTGTTCCTGAGAGGTATTATAATGTGCAACACCTCTAATGCCCCCCTGGAACCGGCTTAAGCGGTATTCTACTTTAAAGTCACAAGTGCTGGACGTGATGATCACAAAGGATCAGTAAGTAACAAAACTACTGTTTTGTAGTCGGGGTAACGCTAGTGTGAATGTCAATAAATACTGAAAATGGGATCCCTTAGAAGCAACAAACACAAACAAGAAAAAGGTAGCATACTCGGTTTTACTGAGTCTGTTCATGAGTATTGAATAGGTAATACTGTGTTCAAGAAACAAATGTATATGGCACATGCAGCTATAGGGCAGTTTTCTTATGCATGTATGAACCACGTAGTTCTAAAGAGTTGTTCTAGAGAGTAGTTCTAGGGAGTAGTTCTAGAGAGTAGTTCTAGGGAGTAGTTCTAGAGAGTAGTTCTAGAGACTAGTTCTAGGGAGTAGTTCTAGAGACTAGTTCTAGGGAGTAGTTCTAGAGAGTAGTTCTAGAGAGTAGTTCTAGAGACTAGTTCTAGGGAGTAGTTCTAGAGAGTAGTTCTAGGGAGTAGTTCTAGGGAGAAGTTCTAGGGAGTAGTTCTAGGGAGTAGTTTTAGAGAGTAGTTCTAGAGAGTAGTTCAAGAGAGTAGTTCTAGGGAGTAGTTCTAGAGAGTAGTTCTAGAGAGTAGTTCTAAAGAGTTGTTATAGAGAGTAGTTCTAGGGAGTAGTTCTAGAGAGTAGTTATAGAGAGTAGTTCTAGAGCAATTGTTACTTGGAATGTGTATGCCATGCACAGCTCTAGTGTAGTTGGTTTACTAGGGCAGTTGACATTGTTTATCAGCTTTCCAAAGTATGTAATTTAATTATAACGGTATTTCATTTAACATCAAAACCGGATCTGTGTTCAGTTTGCTTTATCGGCTTTGGTAGTCCTGAACTGTCTCTACCTAATATAGGAAAAAGTTAATATTTAAATTGGCATTGCATTTGTAAGCAGATCAAACTACCCGTTAACTTACATCTTTATTATACCCATCACTGTCCTGATCTGTGTCGCAATTGTATTAAAGAGTTTACTGTTAACACCAAAATACAGAGATATATCGCCTGACCACGTTATGTAAATTTGCTTCCTGTGCTACAATAACCACTACAAACCTTAGAATTCGGACAATACCTCAAACTGACACATTAATAGACGTATCCATCTTGTATGTGAATTGAATATCTACGATATGCCAAACGGATGACAAACGACTTTCACTCTAGACATTCGTGTTATACATTTTGAAATGATATATAAGAAGCATAATTGTTCACAAAACATAACATTCTAAGCAACTATTTGTTATGTTAGAAAATAACAAGTGTTGTTTTCCTTTTGTCCTTAGTCAACGTTTTTCTTCCTTAAGTTACTTTTATTCAAAACGCGGATATTTGATTTGAATGAGTTCTAAAACCTTTCCGTCAGTTTTCGAAACAAAATAATTTTAAATTGCACAGTACTATTTTCTCCTAAATATAAATTTAATAATGTATTGTTTGGCTAGAGTTATTCCCCGTTACGGAAATTCGTTATTTTGAAATTAAATTAAATCCTTAAGTTCAATATATCAGATATCCGTTATATTTAAAATAAAATTAAATGTGCTTATAAAACTCTATAATCATGACAGACTTTTCTAAAAATTCTTCCTGTCATAATAGGTGTGGCTGAAAATAAAAGATTGTCTTGTGAGCCTTTCAATTCGTTTTTTGAAACCATATTACAGAAATGTGTTTTGCGCTTTTGTACCAATTCGCGAAAACTCGGCCAATCCCGACATTGTTCGAGCTAATGCCTCCTGTGTATTTCGACTGATCGTAATGTTCAAAATATTGACATTGTGTTAGCCGTAAGGCAATGGGATTGAAAATAATGCACTGTTGCTGTATAAACAATAGGATGGTTTGCCACAGTTGTTGGTGTATGATTTGCGTTGCGTGTTTGTTATTTACAATACAGATGCAGGTTTGATCACTATTTTCATGTAAATAAATATTATACAGAGCAATCGGTTATAAGCGATATTATAAAAGTTGGATGATAAGTTTAATTTTGAATTCAAATTCCTTTTCGTGGGAGTCTAATTTCCTCCGTTTTTATATGGCGTAACCAATATGGAGACCTTCCAGATACATTCAAAATTGTGATCGAAATGTTGCGAATACTTTTTAACCCAGACTATGATATTGATATTTTCATAAATGGTAGTGTAGGTTGAAACGTTCAAGAGGTAGAATATGAAACGATATTTATGTCTGATATGCGGAACTGTGATAGCCACACTGTGACATTAAATTGTCGGTATTTATGTTTTATGTTTTGTGCCAAATTAATGCAGATAGATGTAAATTTATTTATAAATAAATGTTTTTATATTAACTTAATCTCTACCAGGGTACCTGTAAATATACGAGTATAATGATATATTAAAGTATACGTAAGTGTCGTTATCACGCTAAAAGCATATATAACACATTAACCGTTATGCGAATTATCTTCCCAATTGGAGTCTCTCCAGATGACGCTTTCACAATGCATCAGACAGTTATACAAACGTCATACATTTTTGCAAATTGCTTGCAGTACTTATCATTTTGCAAATCGGGAATCTTACTATAAGTTTCATGAACAAGTTTTAGCTAAAGAAATATAACAAATATACCATTAAACGGAATGTCATGTGTAGGTTAACGCCCGACTGTGACACTGAAAGTGATCACGACCTTTTAATAATTGTCTGGTATGTTGACTGTTACAGATACATGTAGCAATTTGTATACATACACGTATTAAAGTTTTATTAACACATGAACATGCTATATTGAATGTTAAAATAATTTAACTGAATGTTTTTGGACAGCGGGACAAACGTAAACACGGAATAACGTTATTACTACAGGGAATAACGTTATAACTACATCCTCTCACGACAGGCAATCACGTTATAACTACGTCTTCTCACGACAGGGAATAGCGTTATAACTACTCACGACAGGGAATAACGTTATAACTATTCACGACAGGGAATAACGTTATAACTACGTCCTCTCACGACAGGCAATCACGTTATAACTACTCACGACAGGGAATAACGTTATAACTACGTCCTCTCACAACAGGGAATAACGTTATAACTAATCACGACAGGGAATAACGTTATAACTACACATGACAGTGAATAACGTTATAACTACATCCTCTCACGACAGGAAATAACGTTATAACTACGTCCTCTCACGACAGGGAATAACATTATAACTACATCCTCTCACGACAGGGAACAACGTTATAACTACTCACGACAGAGAATAATGTTAAAACTACTCACGACAGGGAATAACGTTATAATTACTCACAACAGGGAATAACGTTATAAGGAATAACGTTATAACTACTCACGACAGGGAATAACGTTATAACCATGTCCTCTCACGACAGGGAATAGCGTTATAAATACTTACGACAGGGAATAACGTTATAACTACTCAAGACAGGGAATAACGGTATAATTACGTCCTCCCACGACATGGAATTACGTTATAACTACATCCTCTCACGGCAGGGAATAACGTTATAACTACGTCCTCTCACGACAGGGAATAACGTTATAACTACATCCTCTCACGACAGGGAACAACGTTATAACTACTCACGACAGGGAATAACGTTATAATTACTCACAACAGGGAATAATGTTATAGGGAATAACGTTATAACTACTCACGACAGGGAATAACGTTATAACCATGTCCTCTCACGACAGGGAATAGCGTTATAACTACTTACGACAGGGAATAACGTTATAACTACTCAAGACAGGGAATAACGGTATAATTACGTCCTCCCACGACATGGAATAACGTTATAACTACTTACGACAGGGAATAACGTTATAACTACTCACAACAGGGAATAACGTTATAACTACTCACAACAGGGAATAACGTTATAACTACTCACGACAGGGAATAACGTTTTATAACTACTCACGACAGGGAATAACGTTATAACTACTCACGACAGGGAATAACGTTATAACTACTCACGACAGGGGATAAGGTTAAAACTACGTCCTCTCACGACAGGGAATAACGTTATAACTATTCACGACAGGGAATAACGTTATAACTACTCACGACAGGGAATAACGTTATGTTATATTCTACTCACGACAGGGAATAACGTTATAACTACTCACGACAGGGAATAACGTTATAACTACGTCCTCTCACGACAGGGAATAACGTTATAACTATTCACGACAGGGAATAACGTTTAACTACTCACGACATGGAATAACGTTATAACTACGTCCTCTCACGACAAGGAATAACGTTATAACTATTCACGACAGGTAATAACGTTATAACTACTCACAACAGGGAATAACGTTATAACTATTGTTTGTGGCGCTTGTTTCAGCCAAGGTTTTTTTAAACTTTAAGACAAAATTCATCTAGGACCTAAATCAGATTTATATCATGGAAACAATAATTTTAGTGGTATAGAAACATACCTTACTGTTCAAAATCGGTTGAGAAATAAAAGAATCACTGCGAAAATTGTTTTTGATAGGTAAATTTCAATGCAAATTTATGCAGGATCAAACATTTGAAAACTATATATTGTTTAGAATGTTTATCCAACAATGGTTTCAGTGTGTTGGATAAGTGTAAATTAAGACACTCTGAACGTTTCATAGCAAAATATTAGGGTTAACCTAAGTTATTTGAGATTTCTTAATTTTCAGCTGCCCCAGCAACAAGGAACTTATATGAAAAAAATCCCCACCAAAAAAAGCATTTTGGGTGTAAAATATTTATTTCTCGACCGATTTTCAAAATTAAGGTATTTTTGTTTACCACTAAAAATAGCAATTCGAATGATATATAATTGATGCATGTATTATATCAATTGCTGTAAAAAAATATTTGACTGAAACAAGCGCCCCGAACAAAACATCCGCTCACGAGGCGGTTAAATGATAATAAAGAAATATAAAAAGATCGGACAGGGAAAGTAGCATTCAAGGAGGACAGTCAACCACAAAACACAGAAAAAAACACAGAAAACAGACAGAAATAAGTATAATAGTTGGTAATGATTTGCCTCCTAGTTGACTTAATTGATTTATAACCTAAGGTAAGGCGACAACAAGCCGATTTTAAAACTCGGACTCGTTACATAAGGCGTCTGGAATAAGATGGTTCACTTCAAATCCAATCCTAACGTGCGTCGCTACATAACCATTGTGATCAAACTTATGCCTCACTAACTTCTGTTTTTTACTAAACGTGTGCATAATCTTAATTGTTCGAATATAAGACATGAATCACTTTAATTTCTACTGATTAAACGTGGGCCTCACTATTAACCATTATTATGTAACGTGCTCCTCACCAATACTTCTGATGAATAAACATGCGTCTCACAATAACGCCTACTGATTCAACGCACGCCTCACTACCACTCCTACTGATTAAACGTACGCCTCACTTCCACTCCTACAGATTAAACGTACAGATCACTATAACTCCTAAAAATTAAAAGTATGATTCACTATCACTCCTAATGATTAAAAGTACGCCTCACTATCACTCCAACTGATAAAACATACGGCTCACTATAAAACTTACTGATTTAAAGTAAGCCTCACGATATCTCATAATGAATAAACGTACGCCTCAACATAACTCCTACTGATTAAACGTACGCCTCCCCCATCATCCCTCCTGATTAAACGCATACCTTACTATATCTCCTACTGATTAAACGTACGCCTCACTATAACGCCTAATAAATAAAGGTACGCCTCAACATCACTATACATCATACTGTCAGATTAAACGTACGGTTTCCTTTAACAGTAACTGATTAAACATACTCTTCAATATAACTCTCCCTTTTTATTGAACATACGCCTCACTAACACACCTATCGATTAAACCTGTGCCTCATAATAACTCTTACTGGTTAAACGTGTGACTCGCTCTAACTACCATTGGTTATACGTACGCCTCACTATAACTCCTAATCATTTAATCGTATGTCTCACTATAACTCCTACTGAATTAACGTGCACCTGACTCTAAAACCTATTGATTAAACATGCGCACTCGAACGTCTTCTGATTTAAACATGACCTTTACTATAAATCCGTCTAATTAAATGTGCACCTCACTATAAACATTTCCTTCGAAAGGTGCACCACGATATAACGCTTCTAAATACTCTTCTAATTAAACGTGAGTCTCCATATAAACCGCCCTGATTAAACATTCACCTCAATATATTCTGATTAAGTGTTCGCCTGACTATAAACTATTATGTTTAAGCATGCACTTCACTATAAAACATTTCTGATTACAAGTGCGTCTCACTACAAACCATCCTGGTTAAAGAGGCTACTATTGTGTAAGCATCCTCGTATGTTTAAACGGAACTCGGCACTCTAATAAATAGGTTTGGAGGAACAAGATACGTCTTAGGAGCATAATAGTCACCATTAGTGGAAGTGTTAATGTTTGCTTATTTATTACGTGGTTACAAGCTATGTTCATAAATCAACAAGATCACATTTTGGAGTGTTTATTGCATGCCACGTAGAAGATAAATGTTCAAGTTAATATGACAAATAAATCAATGCTTCGTTATATGGTATCAGCGAAGGCGTCCTTCAGTATAACTTCGTAAATTTCAGATATATTAGCAATGTTTTGAGATAATGTTCCCCGGTGTAGATACAACAATACCGTCCCGGATGTTAGACACGCAAAGGTTGCCACTGTTATAGACACACGCATAAAACTCCGTTTGTAGACATGTAAATATTACCTAGAACTTAGACCGCCAATATTGCCCGGTTGCATTCATGTCAATATTGCATGGGTTGTAGAAATGGCAATATTGGGCTTAGAGGTTAATATACGGACGTGGTGTGCCTTTTGTCGATAATGACACACCCAGTGCCGTAATGGCCCGAGAGCTTTAGCCCGAAGGCCATGCACTAGGTGTGCCATTATCGACAAAAGGCACACCACGGCCGTATATTTGCCATTTTATTACATACCATACTATAAATGGAGAAAAATAATAAAATCAACCGGTGCATTTTTATGACATAATGCGTCGACATGTTTACAAAACGGTGTACATTAAACATACAAGTAGCATAAGATGCAAACGATTATTTGGCAAATAAATACATTACATTAAATTAATAAATTATGTTAAATTAGTTTTCTACTTTGTCTTTCACTTTAATGATATATTTCAAAGCTTCAAACGTTGACTGGGCGTGAAAATTCAACGTCCGCTCCTCAGCCATGTAGCGCGCCAATATGACGTCTTTGTATTGCTTGATGACGTCGACATCTTCGCGTGCGGACAGTCTGTTGCTACTGTGCCGATTTTCCATAATCCATAATGACACAGTGTGCCGATTATGGATTTAGAAACAGAACTGATAATCATTGTTTTTCTACTAAAATGTGTTACTATTTATAGTAAGGTATGTAATAAATGACAATATTGCCCCGGTTGTAGACACATCAATATTGCCTCGGATGCAGACATGGCAATAGTGCCCCGGTTGTAGACAGATCAGTATTGCCTCGGTTTCAGACATGTCAGTATATTGCACTGATTGTAGACACGCCAATATTGCCCCGGTTGAGAACAGCATGCTCAATATAAACAAAAGCATTATTTCGTCTTACGAATACACTTACATTATGTTTATAAGATCATCAGTATATTACTTGACATGAATTAGTATCACATTAAGACACAATAACACAATAATACAAAGACAAACGAAAAACAATTTTATAAATGACTTACTTCAATATGGAATACATGTTTAATATCATGTTAGAGTGCAATGCTGTTATTTTTGTTGTTGTTTTATTTTAGATTTTTTTAAAAAGGCATCACTGTTGTCGAATAGATGTTAGAATTGAAGGAACTAATGGCAAACACGCTAAGACGCATACGAAGAAGCACTTTAGAGTAAATAAGATGTTATATGTGTTAAATGTTTCCGCTTAATTCTTATTTGACCGGATGTTCCTAAGGTTTAATTAGACCGATGATTTGAAATATCTTATTTTTCATCCAAGACATTAATGTTTACTTCTGTTCTTACAGAAAACTACCTGAACAATGAACATTTCAGTCTTTCGCTATTTCTACCAGCAGTATTTAGAATGAAATTGATTTGAATTTTATAGTCGCACCAACAGATAATGTCATATTTATGACGACCATGCAGCTTCCAATGGTGGAGGAAAACTCCAAGTGCAGCAGTATGCAGAAGCACAATGTTTAAATGGGCCGCATACAAGTTCATATATTGGCAAAAATGAGATCCAAACGTAATGACATCGTAGGTCCGCACTGTACTACAAACAAGGAGTAATATTAATTTTAATTAATTATAACAACGTCGAAGCCGCCATCTCTATAGGATGGGGGAAAATAACAACATTGATCGCATGCATGGGGAGATGTTTTACCACCGCCACATTGCACAAGTGACAAAGTTGTGAATACAAATGAGATATAGGGTCCTATAGAAACCACAGCGTCCAAATGCAATGGCATCGTAGGTCCGCACTGTACTACAAACAAGGAGCAATATTTAATTCATTATAACAACGTCGAACGCCGCCATCTCTATAGGATGGGGGAAAATAACAACATTGATCGCATGCATGGGGAGATGTTTTACCACCGCCAAATTGCACAAGTGACACAGTTGTGAATACAAATGAGATATAGGGTCCTATAGAAACCACAGCGTCCAAATGCAATGGCATCGAAGGTCCGCACTGTACTACAAACAATGAGCAATATTTAATTCATTATAACAACGTCGAACGCCGCCATCTCTATAGGATGGGGGAAATAACAACATTGATCGCATGCACGGGGAGATGTTTTACCACCGCCATACTGCCCTGAAATCATTCATTTAGAATTAGTGACAATAATACTATTCAACTATCTACTTCTGTCGAGGTCAATGGTTAAAACTATTCATCCAAGGAGTGACTATTGACTCGAAGGATTAACTATTGACCGAGGCGAAATCTGGGTTAATAGTTTACTGCTGAGGGTCAATAGTCATAGTGGAGCGCTGTTGTTTAGTGGTAGAGCGAGACACTTTATTTGCATTTGCTTAGTACTGGTTCTACCCAGGAAGACATCGAAAGTGATTAAAATAAGTTCAGAGAGCTTTCGTTACCATCGATGTAAAATAAATAAGTCATTCCCGAGGATGAATAGTATATAACTATTTAATGCCTTAGGAGTCAATGGATTAGAACTATTTATTCTCATGAGTGACTACTGACCCTTGAAGGATAGTATTGCACTCGGCGTACCGCCTCGTACCACTCCCTCTGATAAATAGTACTAACCATTGACTCCTAATGCTTTAAATAGTTGTTTTATTATATATCATAATATATACGGAGTTAAATTAATCCGACAGACAACAGGAATTTAATATATTTTATGGAGACCGTCAGTTGCTCACAGACGATATAGTGATCAAGGTTACGTGACGTTTTATTGTTTAATAAAAGCGCTTCAATGACACAGACGAACTATTGCACGGTAAAAGTACTGTCACGTGATGAACTATTGAACAGTTGGCATGTTGCCAATCCGAATGGTCAAAACTATTTAATAACACGTGACTTATTCTAGACTAAAGAAAGACGCTTATATATTATGATATATAATAATTTGAACTATTTACTGAAACAGAAGTAGATAGTTGTTTTATTATATTGAATCGTATAAACTCCATTAGTATGCTTACTTTTGTTTACCTTTTTACATACATGACGTCACGTCATAGGAAAGCGTAGCGTCATTCTCAGACTATTGACCTGCTAAAAAACCGATTGATCGCAAAATCAGATTGAACCGGATAGGAAACGTTCTAAAGTCAATATTTCATGCTAATGGATTACACATAACTGCCTTTTAGCCAATGAAAACGAAGCATTTAAAACGATGTATAATAATGTATGCTATTGATTAGATTGCGTATGTTATTTATTTAAAAAAAACATTGTTTTCCGTTCCATGTTTACGTTTTTATAATAATAATTCTGCCTTGACTGTTGTAAATAAATATGGTCTCACATTTCCAGCATCATCAGCTGCAATAGCTGCTGATTAGTTTCGATTAGCTGTATCGATCTGGAGTTATTTAGCGTCGGCTAATTTACTATCTGCGTGTTAGAGTTCGAATGGGACAAATTACTGTACTAAAATAGGAAACGACGCAGACTTTATAAACGAACTTAAGCCTAGAGATAAAGAGTATATTATGCAATCTAGAAATAGGTTCAAAGGTTTTATCGCGTAGATTAATACTCGTTGACAGCATCGATTTTTATTTTCAATTTGCGCAGAAAATTGGTTCAACTGCAAAGTGTTAATATAGTCATTCAACATTGATTTAAACCTGAATTATTCTCTTCGTCTTCTTTTCACCGCTAGCTTATCTCTTCCTTCCATTTCTAAATTCATCGGAGCATGATGCAAACAATGACATATATCACATCAAGATAATAAAAATGTGCCTTTCCTACTGACTGTGTGGCAAGTGACTGAGTATCAAGGTACATGTATGAAACGAGAATTTAAAAGTATTGGTATTCACACGATATCATTTGCATGGAAACAGTTTACTCTTATTCTTTTGAACGTTAACTTCATTTAATCGATAATAATGCAAGGTATACACTTCTAACAGGAAATGCAGCTTTCAAAGAACACAACCTAAATCACGCATCAAAAACAGTAACACGTTTGTTGATTACAGAGAGATTCAAATGTTGTCCATTGAAATCACTGATCAAATCTGCCACCAACACCATTTTAGGGTTAATTTCTTAGGGGGAAAAAATGAAAGCAACGAAGTAGAAACCTCGTTTGTATAATTCGCATTGCTAGATATTGTACGAATGTGCTGATTTCAGTTTATTAAATCTGAGACAGTAACACTCATTCTATTGAACGTTAGCAAGCATATTTCACTACCGATACTGCAATATTTAGTATTTATCATGCAGATTTGCACTTTTCTGCCTAATAAAGGGGTGACCTAATAAATTTTGCTTTAATGGGCACTGACCAATAGAGCAAATCAATGCGGAATCCCTCGGCGTTTATTATACGTAACGTTATCTGACGTCATGCACGTAACGTTGCCTGACGTCATAAAACAAACAAAAAAACAACAACATGGAGGCGTCCTCGATAAGCGTAACATTCTGAGAAATAGGTAATAATAGTAATTCATACAGAAAATGTATATAATCTACATGATAAATAGAATATTATGTCAGTGCCTTTTACTATCAAGTTTATTAGGCTGGGCACGACAACGAAGAATGGCTCGGCAGAGCCTCGCCATTCTTCGTTTCTAAGCCTCGCCTAATAAACTTGATAGTAAAAGGCATTGACATAATATTCTCTATTTATCGTGTTCGGCCGTTTCCAAAGGTCCACTTTCATACTCTTTCAGTATTACACATAAATTTACTCAGACACTGCCTGATTTGTACCGTACTTGCACAGGACGCTTTTATCATCATATGTTGTAGTATAACATAATAATGGGACATATCTGGAATAACATGCTATCTATGACATCATACTGGAAATAAACAACATTAAATAAACAAATGGTTCCAGCACTTCAGTGCAAGTGTCCTCCTTGATAAAAAATAAAAACGGCTAATCATGAAAAATATGAAGTTGGCGCCTTGGCATGATTGTTAGCGCCACGGGTACTAACCGTGAGATCGCGTTTTTTTCCAAGCCAAGACCAATTGAGCTGTCATAATATCCAAAAAATATTTTCCACCTCAACAGTCTCGCGGAAACCGAGGTCATACAATTATTGCAATACACAACCTCGCGCCCATGACCAACGTTGAAGATTGTCATTTGGTTGATGTGCTGGAGGGACTATAGCCCTTCAAATAACACACACACACATATATAGTATGAAGATTATGCGGTGATATATATGCATTAAGAAGTGACAAGTCTTCCTCAAATAATATAATCCATCAATCACTGACGTCTACAAAAGAAAACATTGTTATCAAAAGTGTCAACAAGATGTCCCAATCAAAATGCCAATTAACCAGGCTAGAAAGGTTTTTCTAAGGGGTTTGAGAATGTTTATAAAAAAGCATTCATGTGTGTGCCAGTTGGATGATTTTTACATATAATTCCTGTCATGTAACACATCTAACATTGTGTTATTAAAAGTGTATTGAAGGAATGCCTAATCGGAAGTCTACGTGTTGTCTGTGTGCTACAATGGATGGCTTGTTTCCAAGAAGAGTCAAACAATATAAAACTACGATTCTGTGGTTATACATGCACATTGTGGTGCCAATCGTGAGTTTATACATGCACATTGTGGTGCCAATCGTGAGTTTATACACGCACATTTAGTAGCCAATCGCTATACATGCACTTTGTGGTGCCAATCGTGAGTTTATACATGCACATTGTGGTGCCAATCGTGAGTTTATACATGCACATTATGGTGACAATCTTGAGTTTATACAAGCATTTGTGGTGCCAATCGTGAGTTTATACATGCACATTGTGGTGCCAATCTTGAGTTTATACATGCACATTGTGGTGCCAATCGTGAGTTTATACATGGACATTGTGGTGCCATTCGTGTTTTATACATGCACATTGTGGTGCCAATCGTGAGTTTATAAATGCACATTGTGGTGCCAATCGTGAGTAAAGGTAGGTTTACAAGTCTGACAGGGAAATGTAGCACTCATAAAATACAGTAAACAAAAACATGTTTTCAAAACAAGCAACAACCACAAGGGGAAATAGAAGCAACGTATGCACCACCACATACAGAAAAGGATTGACAATAACATCAGAAAGATCAGAGACAAAAAAAGCCCGCTGTGAATAGAACAAGATTATATGGTGCACCAAACTTCACTCGTACCCTATAGTCATCCCAATGAAATGGCGCAGTGTAAATAAATAAATTATTGGAAGGCTTTATCCGCTAGCAAAATATGCAGTATTAATAGATCCTGCAATCATAAAACTGAGACAGTTACAAATTAAATACTGAATGACATGACAGGAGCCATTCTTGCCACTCTACTGTCGAGAGATATTTCGAAAAGAAAACATTCGAGAACAATATGTCTGCTAAAAATGTATAATCGTTAAAAATTCCAAACTCCGGTATGCAGGAAAACATGCAACAACAACGCACAACATATCTCTGATATGAAAGAAAAATAATCAATTATAGGTTTTCGGTTTAGAGAGGGAATTCCAACCCTCGGTATAAGTATTTTAATCGAAACCTCAGCAGAGTCTCGGTTCCAATGAAAACGCTTATACTAAGGGTTGGAATTCCCTGTCTTCACCGGATACCCATGAAAGATTCTTGTAATATTTCTGATGTGATATTTTGCCTTTTCTTCATCTTTGTAATTATTGTTTGTTCTATGCGTGCGTTTGATTGACTGTGGTCCTTGAATGCTGCATTTCCTGTTAGACTTATGTATCTACTTTAAATGTACTCTGTTTGGCAATTTGATTAAATATTTAATTGTTTACATCAACCTAAAACATTCAGAGAGAAATATAACATTTTATATTGCTTACCACGATATTTAAATTTGTTTTTTGTGTTACAATGACCATTTCAAACCTCAGAATTTGGACAATTCATCAAACTGACATATTAATAGATATATCCATCTTGTATGAGAATTGCATATCTACGATGTAGATACGCCAAACGGATGACAAACAATGTGTTCTACATTTAATCTAGACATTCGTGTTATATACAATTTGAATATATTCATAAGAAACAAACATTTTCCAAATAGTATTTTCTAAGCAACTATTTGGGTATGATATGGAATAGGAATTCGTTTTCTTTTCGGGTTAGTCAATTGTAAGCATATATTTGTAAGCATATTTGTTTTCCATTACAAGCTTTAAAGCTACATAATCCCTATTTAATAATATAAAGACGCAAATACAATACATAAGTATTGAATCGTTGCTTGACAGTATAGGGTGTCCACTTGTGGTTTTATTATTATGGTCCATACCTGAATTAATTGACGCGAGTTTAGAGTGTCTAAATCGGTTATCGCTTTGTTGAATTTGAAGTCAAGAACTGACTGCAGGGCGGTATATAAACACCTCGCTACGGTATACATGGTATATACACACGAGTCGTTCGGGCCGATTACTTCGTCTAATGCAACACAATACAAGCATGCACAGTAACTGAAACACTTTCTCAAACATGATGTAAATGTACTAACCATAAGTTTAGTCCTTTTATAAATCCGCTTTATTCCCATTACATATCACACAAATATTAAATTAATAAAACGAGTTTCACGAACTAAAAACTATAACTTTGAGCGATCAAGCACGTCCACCATTTGTTTGCTTTCATAAAACTATTTGTGTTAGTGGTGTACTAAGCGGTTATTCAGAATACCGCGCCACCGTGTTGACTGGGTAAAGGACGGAAAAAAGATTTTCTTGAGGCATACGAAATGTGGCGGAATTTAAATTGTATATTTGTGTTTGTTTGACATGTGTTCGTCTAGTCCGACTATTATACTGAGGTAACGTATTGTACGTTCGACTCCAAATAATCCGGAGATCATATGCTCGAGCCTGATAGACATCATTGGGCTACTTTCGTGTGTGCTTGCTTTTCATTTGTTTCTTCAAAAGTTAAACTGCCGAAACTCAGATTCTAGATCGGCACATGATGATGATGAGAATGGTTTATAGCTATTTCAGTTTCTGCTTTTTACGTTATGTTGTAGAGGTATATAACGTGATAACCCACTAAATGCTTCCGGTTAAGCAAGTTGGCTGCACATATTTTTGCAGATCACGGTGAACAAGTTATGACTATGGTATGTGATTAAACGATATAAATTGGATAAATTATGGATTAAAATGCAGGATATTGACAATGGTACGTTAAATTAACTCGTTCTACAATATGTAGTTAATAAAATGCCCGTTTGCAACAATTACTAATTTCGCGCCAGTCATAACAAAGGAAACTAAAGAAAATGCTTGCTGACTTCATATAGTTTCATACAGTCGATTGGGATGGGGAAAAGTAAACGTAAGCGATTATCGAATAGTTTTGATGACGCCCCAGATATGTTGGATGTTTTAGATGGATTTTGAAGTTGGAGAGGGAGAAGGATTTGAGCAGTTTGTCCGGCGCGCTCTTACGAGTATAAACTCATTACTATGCAGACAACAATCGTTCATTGCTAGTATATTAAAAACCTAAAAGTCGTATAAAATCGATTGACAAGAACGTTTCAGATCTGAACACTAAGGTTGAGACGCTTGAATCGTCGGTTGAATTTCTTACGTCCGATATGAAAGACGTCAAAACGGCGACCAGTACCAACAAGACAAAAATTAATACGATTTCTTCAGAATTAGCTGCCGCCGAAACCTCCACTAATGTTAACACATCCACAATTGTTTTGACTACGGCGAATGTTACTTCAAATATAGATGAAATTCCCACCATGAAAGTTAAAGTGTGCAAGATTGATACAAAAAAATGGATTTTACTATGACAAATACTAACACGTGCAATAATAAACTGACTTCACATCTCAAAACACATGAAATCCATGGAGAATGAAATCGGGGATTTGTTTAAAAGATACCAAAAATTGAGGATGACTTGGATTGAGCGTTGGGCCAATTGGACCGGTCGCCCGAGCATTGCAACAGGCTTTGGAATTAGGAATTTGAAAATATACATGATCATACTCCGTTTGATTGGGCTGAAATATTAAACTCTTAGAATGTAAAACAAATATATTGCTTGCAAAGCAATCTAAAGTTGTTTACCAAACGAAGCGTTTAAAATGACCTATCAGTTAATATTCTGTGTGCATTATTTAAAAAAGAGTATGATAATGGACCTTTGGAAAAGGCCGAAAACGACACATACGAAATATTGCAGTCTCGGTTTGATTGAGACTGTTCATGAGTGGTAGTGAAATATGCTAGCTACCGCTCACGCCCTCAAGCACCGGGTTGAGCAGAACTCAATATTAATAAAATCCATAGTACAAAATGTTAACCATCCCGAAGATGGCATGCATAAGGCGGTGGACATGGAGTATCTTTCTTCCCCATGTCGTACGGCGTATGGTCCCAGTATCTAATAAAATTAAATGCCCCGAAGAGCGAAATAAACATAATGGAATTTAGTTGGGAGCAGCGGTTATGAAGCCTGCATATCACAAGTAACAATCAAAAGACTAAATTAAGATGTGTTTGGATATTGTGTACCTTCACTGTGGTCAAAATCAGTTATAAAACCTATCTCTACAAATGTTTAAAATGTATCAAGGGCACCTGCCAATTACAGAGGGATTAGCCTTATTTCAGCAGTGTGTACATTATTTACAAATATTTTGAATAAAATACTGGTGACGTTTTTGGAAGCAAATGACTTCATTGCAGACGAACAAAATTGATTTCGGGTAAATAGGTCGTGCGAAGATTCAGTCTAACATCAATTATCAGAAACCGTAAACACCGTGAACCTACATTTACGTGCTTTGTAGACATGGCCAAAGCTTTTGCTACATTAAATTAGGCAATCTTGGTATTACAGGATATCTTTTAGATGCCATTAAGACGTTGTATTCGGAATGTCATGCGAGGGTTAACGTAAATGGAAATTGTACCGACTGGTTTGACATCACTCAAGGTGTGAAGCAAGGTGACGTCTTCTCGCCGACATTATTTGCAATATTTCATAAATGATCTGGCAACCGATGTTAAAGAAATGAACTTAGGTATTAATATTGGTGAAACAATAAATGTGAGCATTCTCCATTTTGCAGACGACATTGGAATTATGGCACTGTCTGAACGTAATCTCCAGTTAATGCTAGATCGTTTAAATGCGTGGTGTGTCAAAAGCAAAATGAATTTTAACTTAATACAACCAAATATCTTGGAACGGTATTTAATGAGTTCCTTGATTTCACGGAACAGCAAACGTTTTGAGTGAATCATACGGTAGAGCGTTCTCAAGTCTTGTTTCTAATATGTATAACAAAATGGAAATTATGTTTACGACTTACACTAATGTTTACGATATTGAGCTTGTTCCAATAATGGATTACTGTTCGTCAGTGTGGGAGTACAGGGCGTATTCTAAGCCAAATACTATACACAATATAGTTATTCGTTTTGACTTCGTTGTTCATAAATGTACACCAAACGTTGTTATACATGGCAATATGGGTTGGATGCCACCAATTGTAAGGCGACATTTTAACAGTTTACGACTTTGGGGACGACTGGTTACAATGAACAATCAACGGATTACTAAGGACATTTTCTTATGGGACTACAGTATTTGTAAACGTTATTGGTGTAGCTATGTTTGCAACATTTTCAAGCAAATCATTTAACTGACGCCTTTCTTAATCTAAATCTAGATGGTTTCACAAAGTAGCTATTTATTAAAAATGCAACGCATAAATTAATGGAGAATTATAAGATTAAGTGACAAAATGATATGCAATCTCAAACTAAGCTTGATATGTACAGAATATTTGAAAAGGATTTTTGCACCGAAAAATATGTTTCCATTAACCTAAATAAATCGACAAGATCAGTGATTGCTCAACTCAGAGCAGGTTGTTTGCCAATTGAAATTTAGCTTGGACGTTACCGTTGTATCCCCAGGGAACAATGTCTCTGTAAACAGTTTTTAATAAATGCGGTGGAGAGTGAAACACATGTTTTGCTAATGAAGCTCATTTTCACAGAATATGAACTTATTAAATGTACTGGACACTTTATCCAAAATGCTTTAAGAAATAGAAATAATTCATGAGTATCAATCACATTATTTATAGATGAAATATAAGGTCTCGTACACAACACTATATTTTACTATTAAATTACTTCATTGTGTTTGTTTTCAAATTATTTAAATATGTATCTCACTTTACAGAACTCCGGGTATGACAACATGATCCTCATATTATCATATTTATATAAATATGCCTGAACATTTTCTTATTTCAGATATCAATTTAAATATTGCTTTATCTATATATTACATATTTGTTGTGATTTGTATAGGAAATACTGGGAATAGAAAAGCTATATCTACTCGTTTGCTCTACTGGGAGTGGGAGCAGTAGGGGAGCAGCCTTGATATTTTCCTACATCTTTCAAATATCGCAACCACGCTTGACAACGAAAAGTAGTACGTCAACTTTCGGCAACGTCAAAAACAAAAAAAATGTCCGCCATTTTGAATTTTTTAAAACGCATAATTTGGAAAATTGTGACAATTTTTGATCATGAAATTTCATTTCCCCTTTAGGTTTCATGATTTTCGTCTGTACCGACTTTTTTTTTAGAAGCTCTACTGCGTGATAAATTCAGACCCGCCTTGTAAAATGTCGAAGCGAGGGGCGATAACTCTAAAAGATGTCATCTTTAGAATACGATTAAAATGACAACAACCGTGTGTTTTTTGTTAAATAAAGTACGAGGAGATACTTGAATTGTTGTTTTAGCTCACACATTACATGAATTTTGCTGCATATCACGAAAAGCATGTTATTTCTTTATCAAAAGTACACGAAAATACGAATTGTTTGATTTAACTGTAATTTTGACTCGACTGACCTCGCAAGAACTGCAGGCGCGTATTCGATGGAGCGGGTAGTATTGGGCACCCTCTCATATGTGGAAAGTTTACGTAACAATCGCTACTGTTCAAGATGGGAGTTGGGATGGAGAGAAGGAGGGGGAGGGCATCTGAACTGAGATTTAAAAGGATGCGCCCCATCCCCATCCCACCCCAACTAAAATCATGAAAGCTAGTTTGTTTTTGAAAGCTCTTCCAAGCATACAGTACATTCTTAAACATATTCAGATAATATATTTGTTGCTGTGTTTTTGACTAGACTGTCCAGTGTCTAATTGTCATCCGCAACTTGGCGCAGTCAGTAGCGCAGCGGATTTGTAACCGGAGGTGGTGCCACTGAGTTTTGTCGGTGTGTTCTTGGGCAAGACACATTCCCTTAGCCTCATCCGTCGGATGGGGACGTAAACAGGGTGGTCCCGCTTATAGGTCTATCATCCGAGCATGTTAAAGAACCATAGGAATCTGTTCGATAATAAGGGTAGTGCACGGTTCCCGGATTCCTATGTATCCTTCCCCTCTCTCTGAGGCGGCTCTAAATAACCTGTACTGTGTTGATGAGCCGTTAAATATTCAATTCAATTCATCCGCAACTGCACTCAGCACTGTCATATGTACTATAGCTGTCCCATGCTAGTATCATGAATCAACCGTGGAATATATCACCCACACATAAAAGGGTTTGAGGGCCCCATCTTACTTGTATTAGTTTAAATATAGACCATTTGTCGGTTGAAACCTAAGATGATTTTTTTATCAGACAGAAACACTGTCGTAATACTTATACTGATAGCATCGAAGGAAAATAAAGAAGGCCATTTCTTTTACTTTATATTTTTAAAGTTGAATTGTGTTTTATGTCATTATAGCACATTTTAGGCCATATTTCCTGGGTAGAACCAGTACTGTGTACTTACTGCTATCTGTAAGAATCGACACTTTCTCACCTACAAGTTGAGCTCCCAGTGGGAATTGAACCCACAGCGGTGAGAGGTGAAGATGAGAATGTATACAAATATAAAATGCCAACCGAACATCTCAACTCAATATGTCCATGGGACTTGAATGAACGCACTGAAAACAATCCGTGGAAAATTGTACTATGCAAGAATATATATTCATAAATAAATTTTATTTTGATGCAAAATCGATATGCTCCTCTAGACATCATAGATAAAGATCATGTAAAGTTTCGAAAAGATTGGTTAAAAACTGTGGAAGGATATAGACGCACAGATAACTAACACCATATGCCGCCTCACCTTTCAATGGTAAACAATAAACATTTAAGGTACATATTAAGGCCTTAAATATTATCTTTCATGACTAAGTAAAACATATGTAACAAGTCAGATATCAAAATGAATTATTTATTTGATTTAAAACATTTTATTTCAAATATTTACATCAAAACATCCCAAATATAAAGGGTATTACATAACAAATTAAATTGCATCATACAATAATTGTTTTTATTTATCAAAGGGACACACAGCATTTATCAAGTTTTTATCAAGCATTAAAATGTAATTTATTTTCACTTTACACCCGCTTGCATATATTTAAATTATAAGTTATAACATTTTGGAGTTTAAAAAAAAGAAGATTGCTGCATGTCCCTTTAATATGTAATTGTTTATATGGTGCAAGCCAATTTGAACATATGTGGGGTTATATATATATACATGTATCTGTTTGTTATTTTTTTGGTGAGGAAGACCACTCACTTTTCTTCTGGGTATAACCGGTAATATACACCTCCTGCCATCTGTTATTCCACAAACTTTTATATAATCCAATAAAATTCAGAAAACATTTTAATCCAATAAATAAATTGGGCACGGCCGGTCAGATTAACAGAAACACATTTATATTTTCATATTAGCCCTTATTTTGAGCCACTCCAATGAACTATCCAGTTAATGTAGCCAACGATCCACCTTGTGTCTACAGTCGGATATGCATGTTGATATGATATTGTGCTGGCTGAACTGGTGATCCTCTTACTAGACATATTTTTCTTGAAGTTGATGCTAGTACTGTCCGTATGAGGTATTGCTGATTCATGATTCATAAAAAAAAAAAAAATGTGTACACCTTCTTGTTATTATATACTATTCTTGTTCGTTTAAGTATTTCTGATTCTGTTGTTAATGTTGTAAAAAGTTATATGTGACTACTTGTTTCAATAAAATCCTCCCATATATATTGTGACATCACCAACTATTTTCAGCTAACTCCCAGCATCTCAGGACTCCAGGCTCTGAAAATAAAAATGACATACATGATATTTCGTTTCAACTTAAATAGGTAACAAGTTGTAGAACTGAAATATGTAAATGAATAGTGATTATAGAACTTTTTTTACATGTACAATAAATTAAAAATAATCGTTTTCTGCTAAATCAACACATTTATTACCGGTATACCTTATTTAGAGCCGCCCCAAATGACACATAGGAATTCGAGAACCTGTCTTACTCTTACTAATGTATATATTAATAATTTCTATGGTTGTTTATCGTGCTTGGAGGATAGACTCCCCAGTTTCAATCCCAATCAAACAAAAGAGGCTGAGGAACAAACAAGACTGAGGGAAGATGTATTGCCCGAAACCATAGACGAAACTCAGTGGTGCATGTGTGACTTGAACCGGAAGCTCCAGATTGCTATCATCCACCATGCTATTGCTGGGCCATGCCAGCAAATTATGTTAAGTCGGGGTCTTGGTTAAGTTTAATAATTTAGATGTAATACAGGGACCTTTTTATTTTGTTTGTTTAATTTTACATATGTACTAAGCACAATATGACCTATTTATGTGTCGATGTGCTGTAAAACACCATTTTTATTTTTAGTATAAAAAGTCTGAGACTAAGTGCAGGCACAGACCTAATAACAAATTATTAATATGTCTGTGGTGCAGGACTGGTGCACAATGCCACATATTTTGCAAAGAACAAACATTGATAAATTCATAGATTTTTTGAAGCTGCGCTTACCTACATACTGGCTAATACAAGGCTCTTGATGTAGTTATACTGTGAGACTGGGAAATTTGACTTGAATCTGGCTATGGTAATACTGCACACTGCCTCTAGCTAACTTAGTCTTAGCAGACCTGAAAAAAACAAGTCATATATGATATTGTTTCATTTGTTTTTAATATTAATAACTCTGTCCAACTTTCTCAATGCTAACAATGTCAGCATTCCATAACATTTTACTTAAAACACAACTGGAATTGAAAGTGGTGCTTTCCAGAAGATGATACTGTCCAAAATGTAAGTCACAGGTGGCATTCATGAACAAATAGTAGATTTTCAAGGCTTACATTTTCATCAATTATTCATCACTCATGTGTTCTAAAAAATTATCAGAATTAAGTTAATATATATCAACCACCACCGTTTTACATGTTTCAACGTTAAACACTTGTCATACAGAAATTAAAAGTGTATTTACTTACAAAGGCTACAGTGCAGACAATGCCATGACCCATTTCAGGCATTTGCTGGTGTGTTCCACTTTTCAATTTTAATTCTCTACATTGTCTACTGTAATAGATCTATTTGTTTGTATTTTGTAAATTACGCACTCATGCAAAACTTGGAATTGTATACGATCGTGATTGTAACACTGTTTTAATTCTACTTCTGTGCAAATAAATTGAAATAATCCATCGGTCACCGTCAATCGGGCCGTATGTGTAAACGATCTATCTGTGTATGAACACGGATCAGCATTATTTGACCTTTGAATGTGTGTGAGCTATTTTTAGCACATTCCTTAGCTATTTATAAACGTCAGTTCAATTCACAATATTTAGTTTCTGTGACTGTGTATTGACCATTTGATGTTAATTTGTCCAGGGAGAAGTGGGTTTGTGGCCTGCGACTGACTGGCCCTGGGCTGGGTGTTTTTCTGTGTCGCCGCCATTTTGAATAGCCTCTGAAAGAGTGAAATGCAGGTACCAACTTTCAAAACGGGCACGCAAAATGTATATTCACGAAAAAATAAGAAATTTTCAAAAAAGGTAGATCAGGTAATGATCTTCGACTCCTGTCAATTTCAACAATATTTAAGAATATACCATTTTTGTACCCGTTTTGAAACATTGGCAATTTCGAAGAAAACAAAAACTAGTTTTTTTCGATCTTCGCATTTGTACCGCGATTTCCGACTATGATATCTCAATAAAACCTGTCAACACGATTGTTTTATAAATCTCCGACATAATAACTGACTTCTGATATGATTTGTTTTCTTTGCCATCTAGTATAAGCTTTAAACTAGTGTTTCTAAACAGAGTACTATAAAATCCGCGCATCTGCACGTGCTTGCAAAATGGGAACTACGTTGCCTCCAACCCCAATTATTTATGTTTGAGTTATGCGGTTCAGGCACGTGAAATGACTTGTCTGCTCCTGTACTGGAGATATTTCCCAGTACGGAACATTGCTCGGCCTTTTCCGTCAGTGACGGGAATGCCAAATAACGTTCCGATTGTTTTACGGACGTCGTCGTCAGATTCCGCCACTACGAAATAACGATTACGGAATTTAACGAAGAGTTCCTGTTCCACTTGTTTTGTTTGTATGACGTAACGGCGTCTTGGATGACGTAACGTCGTCTTGGCGTTCTCGTGCAAACTGGTGTAAAAAGGCGTGAATCATTAGAAATATTAATAAAATATCATTTTAAATTATGTAATATATAGTTTAATAACCAGTGTTTTTGAGATACTGAAAATATCTCCCTCGGTAGAGAAATGGCCCCGATATAAGAACTCGTTCTCCGCACTCGTTCTTATATCGGGTCATTTCTCTACCTCGGGAGATATTTCCCGTATCTCAAAAACACTGGTTATTAAACTCTATGTAATGCAATTATAAGATGGTGATTAGTAAGCCAAGACAGGCTGGGTATATCCAATTTTGCTCAATGTTGCCTATATGTTTTATATATGTACATGTTATGTTACCTTTATGTCCTATGTATGTAATATTTTGTAAGATATGTATTTGTCACTGAAATAAAATAAATATACACACATACTCCAAAGCAAGAAAAGCCGTGTACATCTTAATCAATATTTTGGAAGACAAAATATAAATGCATTTATAATTGTTTACAGACGTTTATTCTAGCATTCACGATCACAAACATGCTGAAATAAATTGATCAAAAGTAAACATGTACTCTCCGAACAAATGCACTTAATATGCGTTTCCTAAAAGTTAACTCGTTTGTCAGGCTCGTAGCTACGCTGAGGCACACTGAGGCAATTCACACTGAAGCAAAGGCGAGGGCGTTGCCTCGGTCGGAACTGCCTTGATGTTTTCCCTGTCCGATTTTTTTATCTTTCTTTCTTTTGGTTAGCCGATAAACAGAAGTATTGATAGAAATGAAATAAATAAAAAATAGTTGTAAAATATTCGTTAAATCACGAAGGCTCTTATAAACTTAAAAGATAAACTTTATTAATTTAGAGGAATGTAAACACATTTTAGCTACCTTTCAATGTCAGATGACTAATGTTGTCCGCGGTGACAATGCAATTTCCAAACACAAGCACATTTGTGATTTTTTGGGATTCGGGGTGAGTGGGCGTGGGCCAACATATACGACCACCGTACCATCGCCATCATACCATCGCGCCATTTTTCCATTGCTATCGTATAATTGCCATCGTACCATTGCCATCTTACCATCGCGCATCGACTTGTAAACGTCGATACGTGATGGTACGATGGTCCTAAAAGAACACCGTACGTTAATATTAAAATTGTTGCTTGCGTAAATTTTCTTGCATTGTTTTTGTATTATAAAATCTTGCTGGCTCGCTTTTAAATTGAAATTTAATTGAAAGTATATGGTCTTAAATTATATGTAGTATTTGGCATGCTGGCACGGTGGCCATAAGAGTACAGGCGTCGTTACTTTAATTTGTACTTATTTTTTTATTTTTCAAAGTTCTTCGTGAGTGATGTGACCAAAATAGTTAACCCATTAAACAAAAACGTATTTTGATTCTTTTTCATCATAAGAAAAAACAACGACATATTTTAGAAACCTAGTTAAACAATGTAACAGTACTAAAAAAGAACAACAATGAAAACAAAAATCGAAAAACTCATCAAATAATGTCTTTTAAAAATTCCGGTTGAGGACAAAATGACCTTCCGACTAGGTTTGCCTCGGTGTTTTTTTAAATTATGGCTACAGGCCTGCCGCTTATATCGCTAGATGATCGACAAACTTTTGTGTTTATCACATATGTTTCTTGGATATATACGGATTATAATTTTAGATATATTATAATGTACTTGTTTTATTTGTTCGTTTGTTTGAGTGTAGATTGTTTGTGTGTATGTCGCATGCAATACATGTAAATTTATTTATAAATAAATATATTTATGTAAACTTAATCTCTACCAGGGTACCTGTAAATATACGAGTATACTGATCTATTACAGTATACATAAGTGTCGTTATCACGCTAAAAGCATATATAACACATTAACCGTTATGCGAATTATCTTCCCTATTGGAGTCTCTCCAGATGACGCTTTCACAAAGCATCAGACAGTTATACAAACGTCATACATTTTTGCAAATTACTTGCAGTACTTATCATTTTTCAAATCGGGAATCTTACTATAAGTTTCATGAATAAGTTTTAAATCAATCGTTAGCTTTCGTGGCCTTGTGAACAATACAGGAATTAAGTGATAGCTGTTTTCAGTCGGGTGATCGATTTCGCAAATTGAAACTTTATATTTGATCTGATAAGTTGAGGACTAATTGTGTGTGACATACGATGGCTATCCTAATTATGGGTTGTTCCCGCAGCGGTAGGTTCCGACGTTATATTGGTACACGCAAGTGGACAATTTGTTGAACTTGGAATAACCAAACCATGCGGTGTGTTTGAATGGCATTGGGGCGCGAGGATCAGTAACAAATATCAAATCAGAACATTCAGAGCTGCTGTCCGGTAGTGTAAACCTCTCGAGTTCATTGTGCAGCTGGTGTACAATGATGTTTCAGGAGGGACGATGACTTAGTTCACAGTGTTACTTCGGTTGATTTACATTATGCATCATTGTGTAGAGAAATATAACATTGAATGTGTGTACATCAACCAGCTTCTATATCGGTGCAAGACTAAATCCATTGATGTGGACAGGTACAATGCACTGGTGAAACAGGACCCTCAAGTTTGTGGTTATATATACCATTTAAATATATTTTACGCTGGCATGTTCAATCTTCTGGTTGTTCTAACTTTAAACTTGACATACTGTTGATCTTGTAATTCAGATTAGTATTATAATTTACACTCGCACGTTACGGGTGGGGTATTGCTTTTGGCAATTTTGGCGTTTTAAGTTCCCACACCTTTGATGTGAAAACATATATATCATTTATTGTAAAAAATAAATGCTATTACTATTTTATATGTTCGTCATTTCTTAAATAAATGACAATTTCAATTTCAATATTTCTTACTGGTGTTCTGTTGTACTTCCATACAATTGTTTATGATTTCCCACATCAAACAAAGCGTAACTTTATGAGTGTAAATTATAAGGAATACATAAATGTAAATTTGTTTATAAATAAATGTTTTTATATAAAATTAATCTCTACCTGGGTACCTGTAAATATACGAGAATAATGATCCATTTAAGTATACGTAAGTGTCGTTATCACACTAAAAGTATATAACACCCTCAAGTGGAGTGCGTGGTCCAGTGGTAGAGCGCCGAACTCCTGATCGAGAGGTCGTGGGTTCGATCCTCCGTCGCGGCCACGTTATTTATCCTTGAGCAAGATAATTAATCCACATTGCTTAGTACTGGTTCTACCCAGGAAGCCATCGAGAGTGATTAATCTAAGTTGCAAGAACTTGTTTCGCAATCGATGTAAAATAAATATGTTTAAAAACATATATAACACAATAACCGTTATGCGAATTATCTTCCCAATTGGAGTCTCTCCAGATGACGCTTTCACAAAGCATCAGACAGTTTTCGGATTGAGATTTATTAAAATATGCAATATAAATATTTTAAAAAAGATCCCATGTTTCTGACATATATAATCTATTTAGAAATGATAATACTAATAAAATAATGCTATTGCTATTGTTAAGGCAGGCGTTTTAAGTGCTTTACACATTTGCTGTGAAGGCCTTTTAAGTTCCCACACCTTTGATGGGAAAACATATATATCATTTATTGTAAAAAATAAATATAATTTCTTTCGTTTGAGTGAAACGAATTAGACAACAATTAATTTCCCTTGATGTGATTACTTCTCATAGAGGGCGCAATCGTACATTGGCGTTGAGGTAGCCAAATTAAATCATTCAGACTAGGTTAGACGTTATAAAATTGAGTTATTTATAGAAAAATTATTGCAGCAACTCAAGGGTGTGGATTTGAAAAGATTTCAGGATATTTATGTTGTCCTGTGGTGTTGGTTTTCATTGATCATTTAAACGTTTGAACTTTTGATAGTCAGAGATCAAGTCCGAGATCTTATCCTGAGAGATACTAGAAATAAAAATGTTAATCGGATACACGTTTCCCACAGGGTTTTCGTCGACGGCCTGGTATCACTTAGATGGTGCTCTGTTAAAAGTGCGAATGTGATTAATGAAACTGAATAAATAGGGTGACATGTAATATCTTAGAAATGATGGCCTAAATTCTCGAAGATCTGTTGGCTTGACCTCTGAGTCAGGATTTCAAATTTCTCTGAATTTCTTATAAATACATATTCAGTCAGATTTTATGTATCTAAAAGCATTCTGTTCAGAAAGAATGGAATTTATATGGCGTTTAAGTTCCCACACCATGGGCGTTTTAAGTTCCCACGGCGTTTTAAGTTCCCATAACTTTGATGTGAAAACATATATATCATGTATTGTAAAAAATAAATGCTATTACTATTTTATATGTTCGTCATTTCTTAAATAAATGACAATTTCAATTTCAATATTTCTTACTGGTGTTCTTTTGTACTTCCATACAATTGTTTATGATTTCCCACATCAAACAAAGCGTAACTTTATGAGTGTAAATTATAAGGTATACATAAAATACAATGTCGACCTTTTGTTCAATGCATTTGAATGTTGTGTAACTGAATGTTACTGATTATGTGTATTGGATTTCTTCATCCAAGCGAGTTTACTGTGACTGACAACTTTCATATGTGTGTGTGTGTAGTTCTAAAGTTTATAGTACCTCCGCCAAAATACTCAATGATCCTCACGGTTCACCGAGATGGGTACAATAGAGTCTGGAATTAACCACCACTTTCATATAGAAAACGTTTGCTTTATATACTCCTATTACTGGTGAGGCGTCCTCGTAATTACTGAATCGATAGCCAACTCCTACTTTAAAAGCGCGCGTTCAAAACCTGTATATATCTCAAAAAAAGAAAACATAGAATCCAAGCCTAGCAACATTACTTTATGATACTCACTGTTTGTTTTAGTTAAAAGGGCATGTATTTATAGGGATTGTGTAGCTTAAAGGTCATCGTTAACAGTTAGAAAAAGACGATGTATCAGACAGAAATCCTCTGATGCTTTAGAATAAAGGCGAGAATAAAGATTGTCGTGTGTGCCTCTAAATTCGGTTTTTGAAGCCAAACTGCATGAGATAATTACAGGAAACGTATTTTGTACTTTTGAACCGAGACTGCGATATTGCCATTTAGAAATATGTTACGTTACTTTCACTTTTATATAAAAGTAAAATAAGAATTTTCACTGTCAGTGACAAATGCCCAAGAGGTAGTTTTGACATTTCCTTTGACATCTAAGTGTGACCTCGATCTTGGAGCCACGGACATGGAGTTTGCGCGCGACATGTCGTCTTGTTGTGGTGAGCACTTATGCCAAGTTATTTGAAATCCGTCCACGAATGTCAGAGTTATTAACCGGACACAAAAGCACTTATTTTTGACCTTTGACCTCTATGTGTAACCTTGACCTTGGAGCCACTGACCAGGATTTTGCGCGCGACACGTCGTCTTGTTGTGTTGAGAACTTGTGCCAAGTTATGTGTAAATCCATCCAGGAATGTCAGAGATATTGAACGGACACGATTGCACGGGCGAATGGAAGGACGGACGGACTGACGGACTGACGGACGGTGCGACTACTATATGCCGCCATTTGAGGGCATAAAAAAAGAAATATGCGGAACTGTGTTAGCCAGTCTTAAAGATAAACTTGTCTGTATTGGTGTTGTGAGTCTTCTGCAGCTGAAGCAATATAAATATTAAATGTTATGAGTAGGTTAACGCCCGACTGTGACTCTGATAGTAACCTTGACCTTTAATTCCTAACTGGTATGTTTCCTGTTAACAATGCGTATGCAAATGTTCTTTATACATAAATATGGATATATAAATCGAACAAGAAAAGCAGCATTCAATGACGACAGTCAACCACAAAGCCACACAGAAACAAAGAACAACTTTAAAGAAGAATAAAATGCCAAATAAGACATCACAAACACAAAATAATTAACAATAGGGCTACCGCCTTGGAACGGTCCGTGGCAAAAAAGGCCGCTAGGGGTTTAAACGAGGTTCTAGCACGGTATATTGAAAGTTAGGATAATTTACATAAATGTTTTCGGACAGAGGGATAAAGATAAAGACAACGGGAGTCCTATATATCCCTCACTTCACTTTGTGTGGTATCAACTGGATCTTCAATATAATTCCTACTGATGAAACGTGCGCCTCTCTATTACTGCTGCATATTGAACATGCGCCTCACTAGAAATCCTACATTTTAATCCTGACCTCACTATAACTCTTACTGTGCCTCAATATAAACAGTTCTCAATAAATGTACGATAAACCATAACACTTCTAACTAGATATGTGTCTGGCTAAATACTCTTCGAATTAAACGTGCATCTCCCTATAAGCTATTATGTTTAAACGAGCGCCTCGCTATACATATTTCTAATAAAAAGTGCGCCTCCCTTTAAACCATTCCGTTTAAAGTTGATGTAATTGTGTAAGCATCCTCGTCCGGCTCTAATAAAGAGGGTTGGGGTAACTAATATATATCTTAGGGATTCAACTATCTCCCTCTGTACAAGTTAGTCACACTCCTGAAAAAGAAATAACACACCAATGAATCTACAGCACCTACTGATTTACAAATCAGATAGAAGAAACATTCAAATACAGCTCTTACAACATACTGACACACTCAATCTGCCTAACAAAGTCGCGAAAACTGTTCCGAGTCGAAGTGGACATTTATCAAAACACACACACAGGTTAGGCGCAAATTATATCACAAAGTGCTGCATTTATTCTCGCTGTCAACATGCAGTACAAGCTACAAATCAATACCAATATACCCACCATCCATTGATAAGTTCAAGTATTTCAAATGTTTGTTGACATTTCAAAAGATACACAAAATTCGTAGATTTTCCACAAAGCCTCAGTTTCGCATTTCAACCCTATACAATTCTATGGGAATCAGTCAGGGTGTCAGGGAAGCTTGTCAAATTGTTTCTCAAACTCCATTCTCACCAGTCATAACAGAAATAAAGCATAGAACAATGTTTTTAAGAAGAGATAAACATTCAATATTCACATTTACCACTTATTTCAGAATTGTACCGGGGTCAATTCGAAACTGATGCTAAAACTGTTGTCTGCTACCTTAGAAACATAATGGTCACAATAGGGTAAGTGTTAATGCCTGCTTGGTTATTACAGGCTATGTTATTAAATAACCAAGATCACATTTTGGAGTGTTTATTTACTAACGGCAGTTTGGACAATTACACTATGTGAACTTGCCATGAAGTTTGTGAATCACTTATTTTTCTATTGTATGATAATTTCTTCTGGTATGGAACTACCGTTTGTAGATAAAATTGTTGCTATCCCTATAGGTACGAACTATGCACCGCACCCCTTGTCGCAGATTTGTTTTTATATTGCTATGAAAGAGATTTCATGTTGAGTCTTTCACCAGATGCCCAGACAGATATTGCTGAAGCCTTTAATGACACCTCTCGGTATCTGGGTGACATATTGAACATTGACAACCCTTTCTTTTCTACTATGGTTAATAATATATATCCTATAGAACTTATCAAAGCTAATATTTCAGCTATTAACGCTTCTTCCATTGAAAATGGTGCAATAATTAGCAAAATCTATGACAAGAGAGACGATTTTAATTTTGATATTGTTACTTCTATGGTGATGTGATTTATAAACTTCGTAAGATTCTTGGTCATCATCACTTTCATACTATCTATATAAAAAGAGGTTATGACACTATCATTTTGCAACGTACTGCATGCTTGGTGGTGGACCCTTTTACAGTTCACCACTATGCTTTCCTCTTTAATTGTACGATGACCGGACAGGCTGTGGACCCTATGATGACGCCTACCTAAAGCCCATTGGGACGGTGGCGTTTGATGTTTGTCTATGATCTTTCTTGTCGTGCCCTTAATGGTTTATTCTCTTGTTGCTCTGGCTTCTGCCAAGTCATTGAGTACCTTCATTGTGGCTTTCTATGCTATTGTTATTTTGTATTATATTTACACGAGCGTATTTGTGTTTTACTTATATTGCTTATTGATGCTGCCTTGTTGGTTAGAGATTAGATCATGGCGTGGATTTCTTTATTTTCACTGTCCTGTTTTAATGGGATGACAGTAGGGTAAGTGTGAGGTTTCCCAACTAAGGGAGGTGGGTGCATGAGCTTTCGTCCCTCGGGTTTTCTGGTCGTACCCTAGATTGGTTTTCTCTTTAGCTGCAGCTACTATGGTTGTTCAGTACGATTCTGGATACATCCTGAGATGTTTGTTATTTTGTATGTGTATCTTTAGTTAGTTTCTCTGGATGTGGATTTTATTGTTAGAGAATTTCTTTTGATGGGATGTAGTTTTGTTTACACTGTCTTGTCTTTTTGGGCGCTGAAGACAGGATAATAGCGAGGATTGTGCGCATATAAAATCGATTCAAGCTAACCAGTAGGCCTTATTGCCTACTGACCGTTCCAAGTCGGTAACCCTGTCTTCACCACCCTTTCTGTTTTTTGTTTTTTGTCTCTTTCATTGTAGTTTCTAGTCCTTGTTTGCAGTACAGTGCGGACCTACGATGCCATTGCGTTCGGACGCTGTGGTTTCTATAGGACCCTATATATCATTTTGGTGCACCCTAGAACCGGTTTAAACCCCCCCAGTGGCCTACTTTGCCACTGACCTTTCCAAGGCGGTAGCCCTATTGTCAACCTTTCTGTGTTTGTGATGTCGTTTGCATTTAATATTACTTTTGCCTTCTTGTTTGTTTATTTGCGTGTTTGTTTCTGTGTTTTGTGGTTGACTGTCCTCCTTGAATGCTACTTTCCCTGTCCGATCTTTTTATATTTCTTGATATTATTAATTATCCCCAGATGGGGATGTTCCCTGTGCAACTTCTTATGGGGTCTATGTGTCTCAACTTCTTCGTCTTTCTAGAGCTTGTACTCGAGTTGAGGACTTTAATAATCTTTATTTAACTAAACAACTACTCCATCAGAACTACCGTTACCATAAACTTCGTAAAACCTTTACACAATTGTATTATCGTAACCCTGAACTTCTTTCCAAATACAAAAGTAATTTAAAAACTCTTCTGCGACAAGGACTATCACAATCTGACTTCTATGGTGATGTGATTTACAAACTTCGTAATATCCTTGGTCATGATCACTTTCATATTATCGTTGTTAAACTTGTTAAAAGGTTTATCAAAAGAGGTTCTGAACCTATCATTTTGCAACGTACTGCATGCTTTGTGGTGGACCCATTTACAGTTCGCCACTTTGCTTTCCTCTTTAATTGTGCGATGGCTGTGGACCCTATGATGACGTCTACATAAAGCTCAAAAGGACGGTGACGTATAATTTGTGTCTGCGGTCTTGTCTTTTCGTGCCTTCAATGGTTTATTCTCTTGTTGCTCTGGCTTCTGCCAAGTCATCGAGTATTTTCTTTGTGGCTTTCTAGGCTATTTGTTTTTTTTGTATTTATATATACACGAGCATCTTTACTTATATTGTCTATTAATGCTGCCTTGTTGGTTAGAGAATAGTTCATGGCGGGGATTTCTTTATTTACACTGTCTTTAATTGAGATGAAGTAGGGTAAGTTTGTGGTTTGGTGCAACCTAGAACCCGGTTCAAACACCCAGCGGCCTCTTTTCCACTGACCTTTCCAAGGTGGTATCTCTACTGTAAACCATTTTTGTGTTTGTGACGTCATATGCCTTTATTATTACTATTGCCATTCTTTTTGCGTGTTTTGTGAAAGCTGCATTTTCTGTTCGATTTTTATACTTACTTTTATATCATGCCACGTTGGAAATAAATATTCGCGTTTTGACAAATAAATCAATGCTTCGTTATACTGTCAGTGCAAATATTTTGAACGAAGGCTTCATTTTAATCGATACAAGTAGGTATACCATGCAAAGAGGAAATGTCACAGAACGCAGTCAACCAAACGAAGGCATTATAAACAACAGCAGTTGTTGATTAAGGAAAGACTCGTGGTTGGTCATTTGAAATCACTGATCAATTCTGCCACGACACTGGAACTGTGCCATCATCTACATGACGATCTTCTACTTATTTGAAGCCGAAACAAATTCTAGTATTCATTTCCTGTAAAAACTGAAAATAAAGAAACATGAACCTCTCACGTTTATTTCGCATTGCTACATAAACATGTATATAGTACGAGTGTGTGACTTTCAGTTTATTGAAACTGAGATAATAACACTCAGTTCATTGACACTTTCTGTAATAAATATACTCAAACACCAGATGATTTGTATTGTCTTGTATATGACGCTTTTATCATCTGATTTAGTAGTATAACTTGATAATGTGACAAAGCGTGTATAACATGGTATCAGAATCTACGATATAGTAATGAAAACACCATTAGATAAAGGAACGCATACTAGTACTCCTGTTCAAAAGTCCTACAAAACGGGAAATACAAAAAAGGTTAATCTTGAAAAATATGAAGTTGGCACCTCGGTATAATGGTTAGCACCAAGCGTTTGTTACGCAGGGATCGCGCGTCTCCAAGCCAGGACCAAATTGTTAATTTAGTATTTTCCACCGTAGCAGTTTTGCGAAAACCGAGATCATACAAACCTTGCACCCAAAATAGTCCAATCCTTATGACTAACCGTTGGGATTGCCCTGTAGATGTCATGCTCCAATGACGATAACTCTTCAAATAACACGCTAACGCACACAATATGAAGATTATTCAATGTTTTCTGTCATATATAAGTCACAATTCTTTCCCAGTAAATACAATCCATTAATCAGTCACGTCTACAACATTGCTACCAGAAAAGCCAGAATGATGTCCAAATCAAAATATAAATTGACGAGGCTACGAATGTATTTCCACACGCTTCAAAAGGATCAATTGTGATTGAAAGTGTGAAAATGTTTATAAATAAGCATTCATGCGGGTGCAAGCTGGATTATTTATATAAAGAATTCCTGTCATGTAACATTTTACAACTTTATGAGCATGGGTTTATCAATGCGTATTAACAAAATGCCTAAAAGGAACTCAAAAGTTGTCTCTGTGCAAAAATGGATTGTTTGATTTCAAGTAGAGATAAAACTGTTCTGGTTTGTCAATCAGTAGGGGAGCAGCCTTGATATTTTCCTACATCTTTCAAATAGCGCAACCACGCTTGACAACGAAAAGTAGTACGTCATCTTTCGGCAACGTCAAAAAAAAAAAAATGTCCGCCATTTTGGAATTTTTAAAACATATAATTTGGAAGATTGTGACCATTTTTGATGATGAAATGTCATTTACGCCGCTTTAAGTTTCGTGATTTTCGGCTGTACCGATTTTTTTTTTAGAAGCTGTACTGCGTGATAAATGCAGACCCGCCTTGTAAAATGTCGAAGCGAGGGGCGATAACTCTAAAAGATGCCGTTTTAGTGTACGTTTAAAATGACAACAATCGTGTATTTTTTGTTAAATAAAATACGAGGAGATACTTGAATTGTTGTTTTAGCTCATTACATGAATTTTGCAGCATGTCACGAAAAGCATGTTATTTCTTTATCAAAAGTTCACGAAAATACGAGTTGTTAGACTCCACTGTAATTTTGACTTGACTATCGTCGCAAGAACTGCAGGCGCGTATTCGATGGAGTGGGTAGTATTGGGCACCCTCTCATATGTGGAAAGTGTACGTAACAATCGCTACTGTTCAAGATGGGAGTTGGGGTGGAGAGAAGGAGGGGGAGCGCATCTGAGCTGAGATTTAAAAGGATGCGCCCCATCCCCTTCCCACCCCATATCCCAACTAAAATCATGAAAGTCTGTTTTGAAAGATCTTGCAAGCATACATTTTTAAACATATTCAGTTAATATATTTGTTGCTGTGTTTTTGACTAGACTGTCCAGTGTCTAATTGTCATCCACAACTTGGGCGCAGTCAGTAACACAGCGGATTTGTAACCGCAGGTTGTGCCACTGAGTTTTGTCGGTGTGTTCTTGAGACACTTTCCCTTAGCCTCATCCTCGGATGGGGACGTAAACCCGGCGGTCCCGCGTATTAAAGAACCATAGGAATCTATTCGATAATAAGATTAGGGCACGGTTCCCGGATTCCTATGTATCCTTCCCCTCTCTGGGGCGGCTCTAAATAACCTGTACTGTGTTGATGAGCCGTTAAACAACATTCAATTCATCCGCAACTGCACTCAGCTGTCATATGTTTTGTAGCTTTCACATGCTAGTATCATGAATCAACCGTGGAATATATCACCCACACATAAAAGGGTTTGAGGGGATATCTTACTTGTATTAGTTTAAATATAGACCATTTGTCGGTTAAAACCTAAGATGATTTTTTTATCAGACAGAAACACTATCGTAATACTTATTCAATGATTCTGATAGTATTGAAGGAATAAAGAAGGCCAATTTGTTTACTTTATATTTTTAAAGTTGAATGGTGTTTTATGTCATTATAGCACATTTTAGGACATATTTCTTTAGGACATATTTCCTGGGTAGAACCAGTACTGTATACTTTCTGCAATCCGTAAGAATCGACACATTCTCACCTACAACAAGTTGAGCTCCTAGTGGGAATTGAACCCGCAGCAGTTAGAGGTGAAAATGAATACAAATATAAAATGGGCAACCAAACATCTCCATAACTCAATAAGTCCATGGGACACAAATGACCGCACTGAAAACAATCTGTGGAAAATTGTACCATGCAAGAATATATATTCATACATAAAGTTTATTTTGATGCAAAATCGATATGCTACTCTTCACATCATAGATAAACATCATGTAAAGTTTCGAAACAATTGGTTAAAAACTGTGGAAGGATATAGTCGCACAGATGACTAACACCATATGCCGCCTCAACACTTGATGGTAAACAATAAACATTTAAGGTACATATTAAGGTCTTAAATATTGTCTTTCATGACTAAGTAAAAAATATGTAACGAGTCAGATATCGAAGTGAATTATTTATATGATTTAAAACATTTTATTTCAAATATTTACATCAAAACATCCCAAATATAAAGGGTATTACATAAAAAATTAAATTGCATCATACAATAATTGTTTTTATTTATTAAAGGGACACACAGCATTTTTGAAGTATTTATCAAGCATTAAAATTAGCACCTCGATCGATTAATCAAGAATTAGCACCTCGATTGATTAATCAAGAATTGATTTTACACACGCTTTCATATATTTAAATTATAACATTTTGGCGTTTAAAAAAAAAAGAATGCTGCATGTCCCTTTAATATGCGCACCTCTCAGCCTGTATTGCTTATATGGTGCGAGTCATTTTCAACATATGTGGGGTTATATATTATATACATGTATCTGTTTGTTGTTTTTTTGACGGAGACAGACCACCCTCTTTTCTGGGTAGAACCAGTAATATACACCTCCTGCCATCTGTTATTCCACAAACTTTATAATCCAATAAAATTCAGAAAACATAATTTTAATCCAATAAAGAAATTGGGCATGGTCGGTCAGATTAACAGAAACCCATTTATATTTTCGTATTAGCCCTTATTTTGAGCCACTCCAATGAACTGTCCAGTTAAAGTCGCCATCGATCCACCTCTGTCAACAGTCAGACATGCATGTTGATATGATATTGTGCTGAACTGGTGATCATGGGAATTTCGAAATTAGTGGGTCCAAATAACCTTATTCCCTCAAGTCACAAATGTTACTAGACATATTTTTCTTGAAGTTGATGCTAGTACTGTCAGTATGAGGTATTCATGATTCAAAAAAAAAAGTAATAATATTGTACACCGTAGCATTATTCTATTCTTGTTCGTTTAAGTATATCTGGTTCGGCTGATAATGTTGTAAAAATGTATTATAATATATATGTGACTAGACACTCGTTTCAATAAAAAACTCCCATCTTTTGTGACTTCAGTACAGTTTCCCAGCGTCTCAGGACATCAGGGACTCTGAAAATAAAAATGATACAGATTCTGTTTAACCATACATATTTTTCTTTCAACTTAAATAGGTAACAAGTTGGTGAGTTGAAATAGATGAAAAAAAAAGTGACTATAGAACATTTTTTATAAGAATATAAATTGAACAGAACATGGTGGGAACAATGACCAGAAAAAAACTATAAAACTTCTAATTTTACTTTATTTTTTAAACATGATCACTGGTGGTTTCAAATGCAGGACCAAAATATGGGTATCACCGGTTACTTTTCTTACCAGTTTTTTGTGTTAAAAAAAAAACTTACAAAAATTGGGTCGGAGGGTCTAAGAACCGAAAAAAAACCCCATAATAACTCTGGCCTAAGTTGGATCAACATAACATTATATGTCATTTAGAGCCGCCCTTGAGAGAGGGGAAGGGCACATAGGAAAATTAAAAAATGATACATCTTTTGTTTACCGTAACCAGATTTCGTTTCAACTTAAATAGTTAACAAGTTGTTTAATTGAAATATGTAGATGAATAATGCTTTTAGAAAAAATTGTTACATGTAAGATGAATTAAAAACATAAATGTTTTCGGCTGATCAACACTTTACCGGTATACCTTATTTAGAGCCGCCCCAGAGAGAGGGGAAGGAGGACACATATGATAGGAATTTGAGAACCTGCCTTATTCTTACTAATGAATATATTTCTATGGTTCTTTATGGTGCTCGAGGGATAGAGAACCCCCAGTTTTAATCCCAATCTGGACAACAAACGAGGCTGAGGAACAAACAAGGCTGAGGGAACGTGGTGTATTGCCCGAAAACACAGACGAAACACAGTGATGCATGTGTGACTTGAACCCGAAAGCTCCAAATTGTTATCGTCCGACATGCTATCGCTGGGTCAATGCCAGTACATTATGTTAAGTCAGGGACCTGGTTAAGTTTAATATTTTAGATGTAATACAAGGACGTTTTTATCTTGTTCAATTCATTTTACATCCGTACTATGGACAATATGACCTATTTATGTGTCGATGTGCTGTAAAACACCATTTATTCATTTTTTATTTTTAGTATAAGATGTCTGAGACAAAGTGAAGGTCCACAATGCCACATATATACATTGATAAATTCATAGATTTTTTGAAACTGTGCTTACCTACACACTGGCTTACACAAGGCTCTTGATGCAGTTATACAGATTACTGTGAGACTGGGAAATGACTTTGTGAAAACAGGCTGTGGTAACACAATGCACACCGACACTGCCTCATTTAAACAGACCTGAAAAATAACATATTGTTCCATTTAATTTTAATATTAATAACTATGTTCGACTTTCTTAATGCTATCAATGCCAGCTTTCCATAATAGTTTTCTTAAAACACAACTGAACTGGAATTGAATGTGGCGCTTTGTGGATATTGTCCAAAATGTAAGACTGTGGCATAATTCATGAATAAGTAGGCTTACATTTTCATCAATCATTCATCACTCATGTGTTCTAAAAATGATCAGAATTAAGTTAATAATAATATATATGAACCACCACCATTTCATATGTTTCAATGTTAAACACTTGTCCTACACTACAGTAATTAAAAGTGTATTTACTTACACAAATCCCTACACAGGCTACAGACAATCAGACAATCCATGCCATGACCCATTTCATTCGCCTGGTGTGTTTCACTTTCAATATCAATTCTCCGACATAGATGATAGATGATAGATCTAGTGTAAATTACGCACTCACTCAAGTCAGTCATGTAAAACTTGGAATTATATACGATCACTGTTTCGATAAAGGTCTAACGATTTAATTCCACTCTTGTACAAATGTCTATGTGTGTAACTCAGTACGATTGCATCTGCATAATTTGACCTTTGAATACGTGTACACCGTGTGTGTGAGCTATTTTTAGCACATCGTTTGGACTGTGGCAATGGAAATACAACAGTTCAGTTCAATTCACAATTTAGTTTTAGTGACAGTGCGAACTTGTCCAGGGAGAAGTGAGGGTTTATGGTTTGCGACTGACTGGCCCTAGGCTGGGTGTTTTTCTGTGTCGCCGCCATTTTGAATAGCATCTAAAAGATTGAAATGCAGGTACCAACTTTCAAAACGGGCACGCAAAATGTATTCCCGAAAAAATAAGAAATCGACTCTTCGACTCCTGGCAATTTCAACAATATTTAAGAATATACAATTTTTGTACCCGTTTTGAAACATTGGCAATTTCGAAGAAAACAAAAACTAGTTTTTTTCCGGTCTTCGCATTTGTACCGCGATTTCCGACTATGATATCTCAATTAAACCTGTCAACACGATTGTTTGATGAATCTCCGACATAATAACTGACTTCTGATATGATTTGTTTTCTTTGCCATCTAGTATAAGCTTTAAACTAGTGTTTCTAAAAAGAGTACTATAAAATCCGCGCATCTGCACGTGCTTGCAAAATGGGAACTACGTTGCCTCCAACCCCAATTATTGTTGTTTGAGTTATGCGGTCCAAGAACGTGAAATGACTTGTCTGCTCCCCTACTGAATACCCGTCAGTTTTGAAAAATAATACAGACGTGGATACTAAGCGCCAACCTTGACCTATCTAATAAATCATGTACACTTAAAATCGAGTTAAGCCAACCGGTGGGCCGTATTGCCCACTGACTGTTCTCCACTCTTTCTGGTCTGTATTGTATTTTTCAGTGTGTAGTTAATTTGCATTTTGTTTGTGGTACAATGCGGATCTAACGTGCCTTTGCGTTTGGGTGCTGTGATTTTTCTCATTCCTGAAGTCAACAGTTAAATTCGGGAATCGAAACCACTACTCTTGTTGTAAACTTTTTGTAAACGCGTTTGTTGTAATTAGAGTCAGTAAACATCATCATATGTAGTTGTTTATTCATTATTGTTTCAATTGTGCAAACTAATTTATCTCATATTTCGGACTCGTTCCCAGCTAGCAAAGCATATGGGACCCATATGGGTCCAATGTTGTTTTCCATACGGGCCCAATATGGGCTGCCCACATGGGCCCCATACCAAAGGTGCAACCGGGATTAACCTGGGTCCCATGTGGGCAGCCCATGTGGGTCCAACATGGGACCCATATGGGTCCCAGCTAGCAAAGCATATGGGACCCATATGGGTCCAATGTTGATTTCCATACGGGCCCCATATGGGCTGCCCACATGGGACCCATATCAAAAGTGCAACTGGATTAGCCTGGGTCCCATGTGGGCAACCCATGTGGGTCCAACATGGGACCCATATGGGTCCTAGCTAGCAAATCATATGGGACCCATATGGGTCCAATGTTTATTTCTATACGGGCCCCATATGGGCCCCATATCAAAAGTGCAACCGGGATTAACCTGGGACCCATGTGGGCAGCAAATATGGGTCTAACATGGGCTCAATATGGGACCCATATGGGTCCAATGTTGATTTCAATACGGGGCCCCATGTGGGCTACCCACATTGGCCCCATATCAAAAGTGCAACCGGGTTTAGTCTTGGTCCCATGTGGGCAGCCCATGTGGGTCCAACATGGGACCCATATGGGTCCCAGCTAGAAAAGCATATGGGACCCATATGGGTCCAATGTTGATTTCCATACGGGGCCCCATGTGGGCTGCCCACATGGGCCCCATATCAAAAGTGCAACCGGGTTTAATCTGGGTCCTATGTGGGTCCAACATGGGCTCAATATGGGTCCAGTGTTGATTTGCATACATGTCCAATATGGGCTGCCCACATGGGCCCCATATCACAAATGCAACCAGCTATGTACTCGGTAAAAGAAGAAGAAGAAAAAGAAGAAGGTGTTTAGGGGTATGACTGGACATGAAAACTGCATGACCTTCAACAAAGAACCCCTAAATGTGTATGCTACTTACCATATGGACTGGACAAGAACGTTTTTCTTAAGGGCAAATGAAATAAAACTTTGTTAGTTTAGTGTGTAACGTCATTTTCCATCACATTTTAGGCTATGTAAGACGGTCAACTTTTTTAGTGGTGTAAGCCGACCACTCACGTATTCCTGGGTAGAACATCATGTAAGATACATACTGTATACTTCCCGTCGTCCGTAAGAATCGACACAAGTGGAGCTCCCAGTGGGATTCGAACCCGTTGAGAAGATTTCCAACGCAGCGTCTTTACCCTCTCAACCACGGATGCGCTATAAAATATCATGTCTGCGTAACGTACTTGAACTCACTCACTTCTCACCAATGTCACTAGACGAATGCAGCTCAGGTCCGCTTCCCCGTCTCTGCATAGTACGCGAGAGGTTACCATCATCTGTGCCATCCAGAGTGATTTGTGTAAGCTATGTAGCTTTCTTTGTAATCAATGTATATAAAAAAAGTTTTAAATATGTACTATTTTGAATCCGACTGATTCTTGACTATTAAAGTAGCTTGTATGTTTTGTTGTCTATTTTTTGCAATGATCTCTGGTGGAATGTCATAACTTAATATCAATTAATAAATAACTGAGCGCTGGCCACAATTGATTGTTCGGTACATCACTTATTCAAATAGATAACTGCGCCTTATTAATGGTACATCCACTCCTTTTTAGTTTGGTTGCAAGTTGATTTTCAAGCCATCCGTTGCAGGTTATTAATGCTGAGTTCTACATAAAGGAGAACACAGTGTCACAGGATGACCTTAGTGGTTGGGCTAACTCAGGAAAGAATCAATGACGGTGAATGCATTTACATAAGTTTAATGCAACTTTTAAAATATGTTTAATATATATACAATTATCTAAAAAAAACAAGCGAATACACAAATGAACTATGAAAAGAATGTTCTCATGAACGTTTAAGACGTTCTTAGTATTGTTATAAATACTGAATGTCTAAGACACTAAAGTGTTGTTAAAGCTATAACAATGTTGGTCTAGCGCGATAACTGTGATGCGCGAGAGCTCATGAAGATGATGATGCGCGAATTCAATGGATGATTGTCATCAAATGCCTTCTGTAAGGGTTGATGACGCGATGCAATGATAGTTAATCTCCACTGAGATTGTGAATGATATTCCTCCAGTGAGGACTGGTAACGGGCCCACCTTGTGTCCCGGGGGTTGTCGTTAGTAAAACCTGGCTGTGCAGGTACGGGGACCGTCTCCACCGCTTGTAAACGTTATTCGTGGAAGCTTAGCTCCACTCCTGAATATCCAAACCTAGATGGCTTACTCCAACCCTGGATGGCTTATATCCTGGATGGCTTATTTCCAACCCTGGATGGCTTAGGCTGTAATTATACATACGTTTTAGATGTCGGTTGACAAACATACCAATCTTGCATAATTATCATTACCCAAACAAATCATTATTCAATCAATATATGTACGAATGATGAGTAGCAATGTATACATATTCTACAACGCCATGTATACGCTATGTACGTCGCTGTTAATCAATGCCCCTAATACATGTAATATAAACATGATCAAATAACTCATATATTACACTCACTGAGTTATGCATGCACGCAATGTTAACAATCGTGTATTACAATCACTGAGTTATACGCCAACGTTAACTAATGCACCTATTATCCACTGTTATCAAATTAATATTGTTTTACAATTAATGATCAATTACAATAATTACATCTAATAAAGTAACTTCAAAATCATATGCTAGTCTAAAGTTATGTTTGAGAAACATCAATGCTAACCGGATGTCGTAACCGCCAACCAAGACGGCGCCGCCCACTGAATACAAATATACGATAAAAGTTTAATAAAACTACTAACCACATGTTGCCTATGAATTTTGCCGTCCAATCTCTGTTCCAACAAAGTACTATCGATGATCCCGGCGAGAGCTAGAAGACAATGGGTTTTATAGCAAACATTACGCCCAAATCATTATTTGCCCCGTTCAGTCCGTGACAAACGTGGCTAAATCTACAGTATTGAATCTACACGAGAGGCCCCTTATACAATTTTGCCGTTTAAGGAAAATATACCTATACGTTTACATGCATTAGCACAAAACTAAACTTATGACACGGCCTCTCTGGCGGCCACTTAAAATGTGCACGCTTTTACGTGTTACATGAATAGATCATGAATATTGCGAAATTGTTTCAACTCGAACAATAGATTTTGGGTGTAACCGATAACTTACAAGAGCTATATACGACCAGTACGCTCTACCCGTGACATTTTGTGACACACAGTCATAAACAACCACAAACAATGGAAGACTGATGTATACTATATTCTTTTCGTGGACATTCAGGACATCCTAAGGCATGCAGCTTAATAAAGGCAGAAATGGCACAGAAAAATATAAAGATATTAAAAACAACACCAAAAAAACAACATATTTTCAAAATACAGTTTTATAACCGATTCAGCAACCACAATTGATAGCATTTGTCTTAAAACGTCTCAATTTTTAAAACGGTTGTGACACAGCATGGTAGACTTTTAATCCAGAGATCTTACTTGCACAACTGGGTGGTTCAATGTGCCCATGGGGAAGACGTTTAATTTCTTAGCTTTGACTTTCTGGACATAAATACTTTAATTGTTTGAATGGTTGTTATGTTTACGTCATTTTTAGCACACGTTAGGCTATATTTGACGGTATAATCTTTTTGTGTATCGACACTTTCTCACTTGACAAGTCAAGCTCACAGTGGGATTCAAACCTGTAGCTGTGAGAGGCGAGAAAGTTTTAGACATAGCCTCTTTACAATCCCGGCCAAGGATGCGCCAGACATAAAGTGGGCAGTCCAGTGTATTGAAGGTTTTACGATTCCTATATATCCTTCTCCTCTGTCTGGGGTGGCTCTAAATAACCTTAGATAATATGTTAAGCCATTAAACAATATCTGTTCAAGAAGCTACTGTTTAAACACTGCGAAAAGGAAAATATTTCCTGGCAGAGGGATGTTAACAAGCATGTACTGGATGGAGTCAGGCATATGAAAGACTAGATGCGCAGGGTTCCGGAAATACGGTTGCCCGACGCCCCGGGCAAGTGGATTTTGGGTGCGGGCAAGTGACCTTCGCAAATCTGGTTGCCCGCCTCTTGCCCGACTGTACGTTTCCATTCCAGGCCAATCAAGTGGCAAACAAGCCATATCAGAATTGATAACTGAATAAAACTGGCCGCTGTTTTTCGCCGCTAGCGATTGTTAATAAGATCAAACAACTTTCGGTACAATCAACATTTTCGTCCCAGGCAGCTTAATTTGTGGCATTGTTTCAATAAACAACTAATTAACCCACACGCGCATTTCACAATTTATCCTGACACGACCGTCAGACGTGTGTCCATCGTCCAATGAAATCGCGGCAATCATGTCCGTGACCTCCCAACCATGAACATACCTACTAACAGAAATCGTTTCCAAATAATCCCTGAAAGTCAGAAAACTCTTTCTTAATTTGCAAATTTAATGTGTCAAAATAATGACTGACAGACCCATGTGACGTGATATTTTTGTTTAGATAATCTAGCCGAAGATTTTTTCGTAACGAAAATACATTTTATTTTTCTCGAAGCACTCGTTTATTAATGCGATTTTATGAGGTATTTGGTGTATTTCATTGATATACTCTGTAATTAAACAGGGTTCGACACTCCCTCAAGTCCGTCGGTCCGAGACCGATTGTTTACTCGGCGGACCTGTTGATTTTCTAGCTTATCGACCTGTGTGACCGACAGATTTTTAAGAGTGAAAATTCTTAATTCGGCTAAACAAAATCATCAACCAATCCATAAACATAGATAACGTTATTGATGTCTCTGTCTAATCGTAGGATACAATACATCAGGGCTTTATATGACAATACACCAGGGCTTTATATGACAGGGACATGACACGACAGTACAAAAGCTGTTTTCAACTGAAACACTTGTCGTCAAGGTAAGTTTATCGATTATACGCTACATTTATCGATGTTTTACTACGCTTATCGTGGCGGTATGCGAGAGGCCTCAATGTACGGTACACCCATCTACATTGCAAACGGAAATGATGTATCCATGTTTAACTAAATTATTATATATTTTATATTGCCAGAAAGCCAAGTAAATAACCTTTTTAATGGTGTAATTTTATTCCAAATAGCGGTTAAATAAATAGGCAAAATCTCGGGCTGGAACTGAAATATATCGCATTTTTTCGTTTCTTAAAGTGTTTTTGCACATCACCGTGTGTTTATTGGTTTGGTCATCAAACTTTTCTTAAAGTTTATTATTTAATACATATTTGAATCAGATGCATGGTTAGAAAGCCAAATAAATAACATTTCTATTGATTTGATATTTCGAACAATTTCTTCAAAGGTTAAAATGGACGAGGAGATCTCGAGTCGATAAACAAAAATAAAAGCTTTGCCGCAATCAACAGGCGGTTCATTTGTTGTCTAAATAATGTTTATGGGGATAACAATACAGTATATTTAAATGATTTAAGTGAGCAAATTTAAATTATCTTTTTATTTTTTTTATAGATGTTTGTTAACAACAACCTCGATTGCATTGTGTGAACAATTAAGAATATTGTGGTTAATGTATTCTATTGGCATAACAATCAATCGAGTAATTAACAAACATACATTTATCAATAAAAGAAGTAAGACCGGCAAACGTGGTAATTAATGATAATAACACAGGGTTTACCCCTCTAAAAAACATACAAAGAGTATCCAAGATAATCTTTTTTCTTCAAAATGGCTAAGTTCAACACAATTTCAATATCTCTGTTATTAATTGCAATCAACAACAGGTAGTTTAAGTGAGATTTTTTTTTACCTTTCTATAAAATATACATGTTGAACATGGAGATTTTTTTTTTAAATGGCCAAGTTAAACTTTTGTTTTTGTTAAAATCAGAGTCATAAACCACTTAAAAACTACATTATACACAATTTCAGTATGTCTGTTATTACTTGCAATTATCAACAGGTACTGTGTAAGTCAAAAAAAAGAAGTTTATTCGTCTATAAAATATACATGCTGATCATAGAGATTTTTCTTATTTTTACAAAAAGGCGGAGTAAACTTTTTTTTTTAATAAAATCAAAAACTACCAAAAACGCAATTTCAATATGTATGTTATTACTTACAATCGTCAACAGGAGCAGTTTAATTGAGAATTATTTTTTTTTAACCTTACATAAATTATACATGCTAATTCACGAGAAAAAAAAGCACGTTCGAAATGACCAAGTCAAAGTCATAACCAAATTAATAACTACACCAGAAACAAAGTGCATATATTTTGTATGATAAACAGAGATCGACAAATATATTAATATGGTTAGGGCTAGATCACAATACAAAGCATGCATACGCAGATGTAAATACGATCATGATAAAATTCAAACAAATAAGTTTATTCAGGCTAGGCACAAAAATGCCAAGATGTACTGGAACATGTTGAAAGAGTGCGCGGGCATAAAACATCCTAATATTCAGATAAGCACATTTGAACATTATTTTAAGGCGGTTAATAACACAGATAGTCCGTTTTTTACACCTGACGAAGATGTACTACATTTTATTGATAGGTATGAAAACAATGAATTTAATATTATGTTTAGTGAACTTAATATTGATATTACAGAGCAGGAAATTGTGAAAGGTATAAACCAGCTTAAAGCAGATCGGTCAGTGGGGCCGGACTTGTATATTAATGAATTATTTACTCATGGTAAACATATATTAATGCCAGTTTTAACGAAATTGTTTAATAAGATTTTTGAAATAGGTATTTTTCCCGAAAGCTGGACAGAGGGTTACGTTATACCGTTGCACAAAAAAGGTAATATTAATAATGTTGAAAATTATCGAGGGATTACATTGTTGAGTGTAGTGGGTACATTGTTTACGAGACTATTAAATAATAGACTAGGTAATTGGGCGGAGAACTATAATGTTTATATAGAAGCTCAAGGCGGTTTTAGGTCTAACATGGGTACAGTAGATAACATATTTGTATTACATGGCTTAATCTCTCATTTTATAAATAATGGTAAAAAACTTTATTGTGCATTTGTTGTTTTTACAAAAGCTTTTGATTACGTAACTTGTGGTATAAAATGATAAATCTAGGAATCCGAGGTAACATCTTTAACATTATTCATTCAATGTATGAGTCTGTTAAATCTCGAGTTAAGTATTGCAACTCATTGAGTGATGAGTATAGTTGTATGCTGGGTGTCCGTCAGGGAGAGTGCTTATCTCCCTTTTTGTTTTCGATGTTGTTTTTTTAAATGATATTGAAGAAACATTCATAAATAATGGTATTGAAGGAATTGACGTTAATATGTTTAAAATGTTTTAATATTATATGCTGATGATATAGTTATCTTTGCAAATAGTAAGGAAGATTTACAACATAGTTTAAATAGCATGGCAGATTACTGTAGAAGGTGGAAACTTGTTGTTAATACTTTAAAAACAAAGATAATGATATTTAAAAAAGGTGGTTCTCTGCCACGAGATATTCATTTTTATTACAATGATACTGTTCTAGATATTGTTAATAGATTCAGCTACCTGGGTAACGTTTTTACAACTGGAGGATCATTCGCATATGCTCAATCTACACTTGCAGGTCAAGCGTTAAAGGCAATATTTAAAATGAATAAATGTCTTTATAAATTTACGGAATTACCAATTGAACATAGAATAGATTTATTTGATAAATTAATTACTCCTATTCTGAATTATGGGTCAGAAGTATGGGGCTTCAATCAGGCGAATGACATTGAAAGGGTTCATTTACAATTTTGTAAACGAATTTTGGGAGTGAAAAAGACAACACAAAACGATTTTGTATACGGAGAATTAGGTATTATGCGACATTATAATATCATAAAGTATTGGTTAAAAATATTAAATAAAAATGAAAACAAATATGTTAAGAAATTATATGATCTGATGTTATATGATATACATGTGAAACCAAATATAAAGAATTGGGCTTCCTCGGTAAGAGAAATGTTATATCGAATGGGGTTTAATGATATATGGTTAACGTATGGTGTTGGTAATGTAAAACTGTTTTTATGCATATTTAAACAAAGATTAAATGACAACTTTGTACAAAATTGGAATAGTAGATTAACTGATTCAAGTAGAGCTTTATTTTATAATAATATATGTAGTTTTAGATTTCAGCCAAACCTTACATTATGTAACATAACAAAGTTTAGAATTGCTTTGACTAAATTAAGAGTCTCATCTCATAGATTACAAATAGAAGCATGACGATGGAATAAACCAAACAGAACACCGATAAATGAGAGACAATGTTATGTTTGTAATATTTTAGAAGATGAGTTTCATTTCATGTTATAATGCCCGTTATACTCCGATCTAAGAAAACAATTTATTAAAAAATACTATTGGAATAGACCGAATATGCATAAAATGGTTTTGTTAATTAATTCAACTTGTACAAAAGAAGTAAGAAACGGAACGAAACTATGTTTGCCAATAATTGAACTATATGTTGTAGAATGTATCACAAATTGGTGTAGCGTTGCTAATAATATGTATGTTTACTTGCATATGTATACCTGGTTGCTAAGCATCTACTTAACATTATTTACGTGTTCATACAATTAAAAGCTGTTTGAATTATATGCAATCATGTATGTCATGTAAGAATATACATGAATAAGTATCAACAGGTAGTATGTTATGCGGACATGCAAATATATAATTGCAAATATATAATTGTCCTTAGTTAAAAAACCTTCTCCTAACAATGAAGAAGTTCATTATACATGTATATTATAATTATTTGCTGTTTAATTTGAAGACTGAGTTTGACTGTCAGCCATATATGTATATGTGTATGTATATCCTCATGGGCGGTTAGCCTATTGGAAATTTGAAAATAAACTATTTCATCACTTATTAAAAGGGTGAAAGGCGTACAAATCAAACAAACCAACAATTGCACGAACGTCAGCCATCTCTTTTTCATTGCAATTTCACACTTCCTGGTTTGAGAACAAAACACTAAAAAAGGCAATTAAAAACCTGCTAAAAACACGAACAAACCACGCAAATCGTGAAAAGGGTACTTACAATTACGTTTTGCTGCAACTAACCATGTTGTTTGTAACGTTTTCAACCATAAAACACGATAAATCACGGAGCGAAATTACAGTCTGCGTCCTAAAACATGGCGGCTAAAATGAACGTAAAGTGAAGGTACATGACCGAAGTGTTCCGAATGAGTCGACGGCGAGTGTTTGGAACACTTCTGTCCGAGACCAGTCCCTTTAAATTATCAGCCCAGAATACATCCGCTGATTTCTCTCGTCAATAAAACAATCACAAACAAACTCGCTTTATACCAAATACATTTCTTTATTTCATAATTAGCCGTCAATAAAACACACAATCAAAGTTCACAGTTTTGCTTATTAAAGATTCTTAATAACTGTGCCGATGTCGATCATATAATGTATATAAACCGCCTTTTAAATTTATTAATCGCAGGAGATTTTTCAAAGTACCTCGTTGTCAATCATAATCATAACCCCGCCCTTGCGCAGTATTTTGTAGTACGATTTTTAATTATTCACCAAACGAAAAAATACGACAGCTTTGATTGGTTTACTTAAATAGAATGCGCACATGATTCCCCACATGATCGAATCACGTGATCGCCTAACAGCAAACATGGTGTTCACATCTCGCCTTAGGCAAGCCGATATAAAGATCGATAATTAGGCTATTGCCCTGATTAGATAAGATTCGGGTTGCTATTTAATGGTAATGGGATTAAATAAGGTACGTTTGATACACACGCTGACTGTGTATTTTAGAGGCTTTTGTTTATTATGAGGTTAATCACATTTGAAATTTCCGAAATTGACCCGAATTTGCCGAAAATAACGGCGACTCAAATTTCGCCCCACATGAATAGAAAAGCGAAGTCGGCCAAATTAAAGCAAAGTTTTTAGCGACTTCGCCTAATCGCGTGATCCCTGGTTTAACTTCAATGGCTGTAAAACCATCCATCTTTCGGATCTAACATTTCAATCTTTTCATAATTAATATAATTTTTGAAGTAGACAGCCAACCCTGGAGGACACGTATTGGTATCACTTGCTCTATTATTATCATAAAATTTAAATTCATGCTTAAAACCGGGAATAGATTTGAATGTCTTTTTATTAAATTTAGTTTCCTGAATACAAAGAATATCAACTTCAGGATTAAGGTCCAGGAATACTTTAATCTCAGAGTGCTTTTTATGGGTTAAGCCTCCGGCATTAAAAGATATAATATTCACTTCGAAAAGAAATTATTTATACACTTTTTAAGATTTGAATTTTGTCGTTTAGTTGCCACCGAGGAAGAAGTTGGTTTACGTGGTGTTTTAGTTCCTTTAAAGGTGAAATTTAGCGTGTTTTTTTAGCATATATTCTGAAATATATGTATATAATATACAATCTGTTCAAATATTACACTTATTGGTAGTCCCGTTTTCTCACAGAAGGCAATTTTATCTCATAGCGCACACGCTTGAGTTTCGCCCTTTTTGAAGACAGGTAAGTGTCACGTGATCCTGTGACGTCATTGGTACCAAACGATCAGCGGTGTCGCATTGAGTTGTATAGTATTGTCTATGTAGGATTAAGTTTTATGGTACGTGTTAAAAATGCCGTGTGCTGTAGCTGGGTGTCAAAGTGTGCATAAAAAAGGACAATCTAATAACATCAGTTTTTTTCGTTTTCCTAATCAGGTTAATGATAGATTAAGATTTGAATTGTGGGTGGACCGCTGTCGACGAAAATCGCCCGTCGCGTCCAAAAAATGGGAACCTTCGAAAGACGCGCGAGTTTGTAGTAAACACTTTGAGTTGGATTCGTGGGAAATCCATCCTTTGGTTTCATTTTCATTGAATTTGAAGGACAGACGGCCATGCAGATTAAAAACAACAGCGATACCAACAATATTTTCCTACAAAAATGAGAAGTGCCTAACCCCGCCGTCTCCGAGCAAGTTTTATTCGCCGATTCGACCGGCGTTGAGGAAGAAATTATTAAATGAGGTAAGATAGAAGTTTTTGTTCAGTTATCTTAGCAATTCCTCGGGTATGTGTATGATAAATTGTAGAAAGGTATATAGTCTTAGATCTGTACATCGTGATTGTTTAGCTGTTGATTTAGATGCATGCGTCTTACGTGAACGGCGCTAATATAATGTAGCCGTCTTTTTCAAAAGATCGCTAAAAGGGTTTAGCATATGAATGTAAATGAATTCGGTGAAATAAACACTGTCGTTGTTTCAATATATATTTTGTAGTATTTTTTTTTTTGTTTTGTTTTAAATTATACACCTTCTTCTGCCAATAGTGTTATAGATGTATATAGAGTTATATATCGGTCTCTGGATTTGAAAATAATGACAAAATGTTTCATGGATGTCTATTAAAACGCAGAAAATTGATAATGTTACTAGCTATTATATTAGTTCAGTAATGGTGTATGGCAAAACAACAACAATAACGGCTTTTACCTCATGCAGTAAGTAAAATAAGTGCTTTACAAGCATATATATACTTTATATTCTAAATAAAAAAATGGTTAGGTCTGTTTTTTCGATCTCTACATGTACATAATACATTATGTCGTGCTCATAATACATTTGACTATATTATTTAGATCATCTTCGTGCGCGATGAACTAACTAGTTTCTCACGCATCATATATCCGTATTGTGCAATACGAGGCTCGCCGCGGCGGTATTGCACCGATCACGGAATTGCAATATACAGGAAATGTAGGCATATCATAAAACTACGTTTCCCTAAATGGTGCGTGATTTTGTCATATACCGACGTTTGTACCATGATTAGGCTGTACTTCAATAGGGCACCGCAATAGTTGATTAGTCGCTGTGTGGTATATTGTTATTTGGCGGCACGTGGAGAGCGTGTCATACTGCAAATCCGAATCTCATACACCACTATAGACTGTTTTGGAGGCGGCGGGGACTTATGGTATATAGAATACTATAGAAATTAGATGCTGTTACATTTATTTTTTTATCATTTATACTTACTAGACTCTAAATATATTTTTTCAATGTCTATTTTTCGGCAAAAATAAAGTCCTTATAATCTGACGCTCGTATTAATGTACAAGTATTAGACCATGTCCATTCATTCGGAATATACTGCATTTCGCGCTTAGTGTAAATGTACCGAGATATTGCAGCGTTGCTGGTGACTTTCAGAATTTCGATGACCTGCACCGCGTTCAACTTCCTCATCGCCATCGGTTGATGAATCCGAGGTATTTTCATCCTCAGACACGAATTCTGGCTCAAAATCGTAAGGTTGCACATTGTGCAACCTTCTTATCATGGGCATTTCATCTGACTCAGCATCATAGTCGCTTAATTCCGACATTTTCACACACACTATACTGTTTTTGCGTGCTTTCCCTATGTACAAATGGTTTCGTTTTGTTCCCAATGACGTCACTTCCGGTTTTACGAGGAAGAGTTTTCCCCCTTTGATTTTTTTTCAATTTTTTAGCGTAGGCTGTTCGTCTTTTCGGTTTTTATCTTAAAAACATATTTTCACTAAAAATACATCAATAGCATAGTTACCATCGTATTTATAATGATATTTGATAATTAAAAACATATCAACAACGGATTTGTTGATTTAGGACAAATGTCTGCTTTAAGTGTTCCTTGAGGTGGTGGTAGAGGAGCAAGGAGGAAGATATTGAGGGGGAGGCGGATGTAAATCTACCAGGGCTGCTGGCTGAGTATGCAGTTACCGATGCAGATGATGAGGAGGAGGACGGGGCTTGGGACCAGAGAGATCTTCTTGAGCTACAGAAGAAGAGCTACAAGCTTCTTTTATCAATGAATTTATGGACTGAATAAAGTGCAAGTCTATGTGAAATAGACTGTTGAAACCTGTTTATCTTTTACGAGTTATTATTTCTGGTGCAGGACCTGTTGAACTTGTGAAGGACCTGTTAGTCTTGAAAGTTACAGGTCCTGTGGACCACTTAGTTCTAGAAGCGAGGGTCGAACCCTGTTAAACGTATATGGATAACTTAGCGATATGCACATGTCATGGTTTTTCGCGATTTCAAAACAATCACAGAACCTTTTTCTAGAGTTCTGAACTTTCGCTTTTGATAAATAAGGTTACTGCTACTACTTCTTAAACAATTCCTGGGGGAAAACCCTATTCATGCCTCTTGCTTTCATCTAATTCCCTTTAGTTCAAAGACAAAGGTGTTTGAACGTTACCATGGTTACAGATATTGGGGGCCAAGTGAATATTTTTAATAACGTTGTCTTTGCTTGTCACACATTTAAATGAACAAAATAGCTTCTTTTTTTCTGTCCAGTGGTTAATTGTACACACTGTGACATTAAAAGTTCCATACACTAGCTGCCAAGCAACCTTTTTGGATGTTCATCAAAAATAATGGGGTGGTGTGTGTGTGTGTGTGTGCTTGGTGGGGTGGTATAAGGGAATAAAATTAGTTTGTATACTGTCACATTCATCATTTTATGATTGAAGTAACACAAATATGTAATAGACACAAAGAAGAAACGTTTGATTTTTTTATATGAATAAATACAATGTATTAACTAATACAATTAAATACATTCTTCCTCTCTTTTTCAACTAAGTATAATGGTCCAAATTATGCGCCGGTCCATCCCGTTTTACACGAATAATCGTAAAGTGCCAATTTTTAGGCCAATTAAATGTTCTTAAATGTGGGGCAAGTGACATTATGGGCAGGGCAAGTGACTTTTTAAAATCCACTTGTCCAGGGCAAGTGGATTTTCAAAATATTTCCAGTAGATTCATCAGGTCCTGATGAATATTCATCAGGTCCTGATGAATCTACTGAAGAAATGATTTGCGAATGTCGTAATTTTTTAAGGATTTAATTCAGTATTTCGACAGGCTATGAAAAACATTAGGCTAGTTTAGAGTGTGTGAAGTCCAAGGCACTTCTCACTAAATTTAAACTAGCTAATGTTTTTCATACTCTGTAAAAATATTGAAATATTGAATTCAATCCTTTTATGTACATCTTGTTTGTTCTATATGTTATTCAGATTTTACTCATGTTAATGTATATGTAATTGTGCTAAAAATATTGTTTTAAACCTGTTATACATACTGTTGGTAACAATGACATTGCCAACCTTGCACGCCTTTTTATAGCAACTTGCGACAGTTAGCACGAGAACATCAAGACGACGTTATGTTGTACAAACAAAACAAGTTAATCAAACGAATAAACTACACTTTGTTTGTTTTAGCTCAGCCCAAAACGTAAAAGTTTTTTTCACTGGGAATTTAAATGCAACACATAAACATGTTTCATTTAAGGTCATTGCAATAGAAATTTAAATATTTGGGTTTAAACGGTGTTAGTGAATGGCAACTTTACCATAAATATCTTTATGGTAAATTTTCCATTCACTTTGCATTTTATGGTAAATTTGCCAACCGATGCCTTCGTTAAAACCCCAGGAATACCGAAAATTAATGAATCAATTCTTAAATATACTACATTATTTACCTGTTCTCATAGTATCAACAATAATGTGCCTTGGGAGGTTAGTAATGATAAAATCATAAATAGTGCCAGAAAGATAACATAGCACCAGTGTTAGTGATGTACCGATTGATCGATTGTAACCGATCATCAGTTACTTAGGCATCCGATTATGATGATCGATTATGAAAGTCTGTCTATAATAGATAATCGATTGAATGTAAAAATTTACTTAATGTTCAAAATAGAAATAAACATGATTTTCTATGAGACCACAGTCTTGTAAAAATGAACAAATAAACAAATTTATATCAATTATAATTATTTTTCTGATGAAATGGCAAGGCATAAGACATAAGACAGGAAAGAATACCTGATTAATCAGTAATAATTCTAAGTTCACATGCTTCATATTGACTAACCGATGATTGATCGGTTACATCCATCCAATTGTAACCGATGATCGCTGGACTAAATTTCAACCGATTGCCCATCATTAATCAGTGTATTTTTAGACCACAGTATAGCCATTTTCTATTCAGGTATGCCAGATGTTTGAGCCATAGGCTCCGTTAACTAAAAAATGAAGTTTATTCGAAATGGTACGCATAAATATTTTCTTCAAAATTGTGCTTATACACTGCAAAAACAAGGAACATGTATCAAGATCCAAATTATGTCATCTGCCATTTACTAGTGATGGGCAATCGGTTGAAATTTACAATCGGTAATTGGTTACCATTGGTTGGATCTAAATGATCAATCATCAGTTATAATGGGTTAGTCAATATGAAGTATAACATGTGCATGTTAATCTGTGTTTCAGGCCTTGAACTTAGAAAATCTCTATTAAAGTATGTATTCTTTCCTGTCTGGTTTCTTATGGCATTTTATTTTAAACAATAAAATAATTCCAGTTGATATTCGTTTTAATAGTTGTGTATATTTATGATATTTGCTTATATGCTCATTTTCACAAGAGTACAAGTGTATTTCCTAACTGAACTATTGTCTCCTTGCTGGATTATCAATTTATCATCATCATGTTTTTGTGTTTTTATAACATTAATTCATGTTTTCCCACTTAAAAGAAGTGAATCTTTAAAGATATTTAGGGAAAGCACCGTTCACTTTCAACACCTGAGTTCTAAATAAAATTAGCACATTTCTTGGAAACAGCAGTGGTTAAAATTTCACCACCCACCGACTTTACGGTACAGAATAACTAGATATCTATATCACTAAAGTGCGATGTGTTTCCATTTAATCATTGTATTTTAGATTATCGATACTGCAGTAGCTTTTACAGTTTCGGTACATTTAGATCTACCATTACCTTGACTTTCTTTATCCAGCTCAGCTGTCAATAATCACCAAGACGGGTGTTTACCTAATGATGTCACATTAACGATGACTTTTGGTAACCTGCCAATTGGATGCACTAGCTCCAACGCGAATAGAGGTGGGCCGGATACCAAACACAGATGGTAGTTAATATAGGCATGATCTCCCATTAACAAGGGAGTTAACTGTGTTTTGATGTTTTTACCAGTTTTTTTCTTCATAGTATTTGCTACTCGCATTACCGTAGTTTATTGAGGTTTTATCATAAATTTAGTCATGGAAATAAAACATATTTTTTATCTTTTGATTTTATAAAAAAACGACTACGACAGGCATTTGCCTGATGACAGGCATCATTTGCCTGATGACAGGCATTTAAATCATTAATTATCAGGCATTTGGCCAATATTTAGACAGGCATTTGCGATATATTACCGACCTGGTAAACTGCATTCTAGCCAAAATTGGTTTGCTAGCACCAGCCTATATAGTTTGTATATAAATTAGTGGAATAAAATTTAGGCGCAATTGCAGTTTACCTGGCGCAAATATAAAGAATAAAAGTGGCGGTTGCACATGTGAAACTGTGTAAGAATGTATAAAGATACAATTGGAGGCAGCTGCCCCCGAACTGCCGCTTTATTGCTCAAAAGCCGCTAGGCTCCTTTTTATCTGTTTATATTGTTATATAGGCCATAAGGGTCTATATGATTACAAGTAAGTAAACGGTCTACTTACCTGATTGGTAATGCTCTCGTCCTCGTACCGTTTCTGTCCGTATAGGTCGGAGACGTCTGTATAGGTTGGTGGTCGGAAACGAAGAGAGCCTCTTCACATGGTCACTGTTGGTCCTACATCACACTTGATGTTCATTGGTCCGTAGCATTGACCCGAGAATACCAGGAGAGGTCAGTTGTACTGTCAGAGGCCCAGCTGAGGTGGTTGACATTAATTGACCAGTACAACAATATCAACAATTAAACCAATTATAAATTTATCTCCAAATACTGTTGGGCAAAACAACAGTCAATTTAATGTTAAAACTCTTCTTCAATTGTGGTTTTAGCATAAATTTAGTCATTTTGATTTTATAAATAACGGACTACGACAGGCATTTAAACCATTAATTATCAGGCATTTGGCCAATATTTAGACAGGCATTTGCCATATATTACCGACCTGATAAACTGCATTCTAGCCAAAATTGGTTTGCTACCATGGACTAGCTTATGTGTATAATGTCTGCTGTTTTTAGTATATTCAAAATATATGTAAAATTGCTTCATATTTATGAAATAGTAAGAATACCTATGCAGAACGATAATGGATAAATGCCAGATTAGCAATGATCTATGAATCTAATAAAGATTTCCTAGTCAATGTTATATACAAAATTGATACATATATATAGAGTTAAAATCATAGTCTTTGCTTATTAAAATATATTTAAATTTATCAAAATCACTCACCATTAAATGAAGGTACTATATTTTGTATAGTATTATAAAATGTTGATCTACACACATTAATTAAGCTTGTGACAGTATATTAGAAAATGTAATTCTGTTTCTACATCAGAGTTACAATTAATTAAAGTGTGCATGTTCTCTGCTGAGCTTCTAGATAACTGCTTATATATATCCGCCTTCCTCAATAGCTAATCTATCATCACTTATTGTTAATTTTACAAAATGAATAATTTTGTTTCTATCAATATTATTAGTGATCGAGAAGGTAACTTTACAATAAGTCCTTAGTTTATTTCCAGCTTCAATGTTTACCGTCTTGTGCCAAAATGTTTTATATAAATCTTTAAGTTTATTTGTCAGTGAGTTTAAAAGTCTCACTTTAGAAATAGTGCCTTGATTATCCAAGACATGTCTAAATCCTTCCTTATTCATAAAACAATCAAATTTAAAACCAAAACCTTTATCTAATTTCATACTATCTTTATATGCTTTACAACAAAGTGAATTAATTTTGCAAAAATGTTATTGTTATGTATAATGAATATAAACATAATAATAAATCCAAATAACACAATCACACTTTTTAAGACGAAATGCGCACCTGTCAATGTCTGTGAACGGAAATATGATCAAATATATAGGTCCCATATCAGCTTCTCAAAACCAATTTTTTTTTTTGTTGCATATTGTTTTTATAAAAGGGATCACATCAGACATATTATTATATGTTGATAAATTATATTTGTTTGTTATCTTTGCTTTAGACTTTGCTTATATGGGGCCCATGTGGATCCGATATGGGCAGAATCTTCAATGTCAATGAATGTGCGACCCATATAGGGCCCACATGGGTAATCCCACCTGGGCGTGCCCGGATATAGTATATATGTGTCCCATTTACCCTTGCTTGATGGGGCCCATGTGGGTCCGATATGGGCAGAATGTTCAATGTCAATGAATGTGGGACCCATATAGAACCCATATGGGTAATCCCACATGGACGTGCCCGGATATAGCCCATATGGGTCATATTTACGCTTGCTAGATGGGGCCCATGTGGGTCCGATATGGGCAGAATGTTCAATGTCAATGAATGTGGGACCAAAATAGGACCCATATGGGTAATCCCACATGGGCGTGCCCGGATATAGCCCATTTACCCTTGCTTGCTGAATATGGGACCCATATAGGACCCATATGGGTAATCCCACATAGACGTGCCCGATATTATTAAGCCCATATGGGTCTCATTTACCCTTGCTTGATGGGGCCCATGTGGGTCCTATATGGGCAGAATGTTCCATGTCAATGAATGTTGGACCCATATAGGACCCATATGGGTAATTTCACATGGGCGTGCCCGGATATAGCCCATATGGTCCCATTAACCCTTGCTTGATGGGGCCCATGTGGGTCCGATATGGGCAGAAAGTTCAATGTCAATGAATGTGGGACCCAAATAGCGCCCATATGGGTAATCCCACATGGGCGTGCCCGGATATGATCCATATGTGTCCCATTTACCCTTGCTTGATGGGTCCCATGTGGGTCCGATATGGGCAGAATGTTCAATGTCAATGAATGTGGGACCCATATAGGACCCATATGGGTAATCCCACATGCCCATTTACCCTTGTTTGCTGAATGTGGGACCCATATAGGACCCATATGGGTAATCCCACATGAGCGTGCCTGGATATACCCCATATGAGTCCCATTTTCCCTTGCTTTATGGGGCCCATGTGGGTCCGATATGGGCAGAATGTTCAATGTCAATGAATGTGGGACCCATATAGGACCCATATGGGTAATCCCACATGCCCATTTACCCTTGCTTGCTGAATGTGGGACCCATATAGGACCCATATGGGTAATCCCACATGAGCGTGCCCGGATATAGCCCATATGAGTCCCATTTACCCTTGCTTTATGGGGCCCATGTGGGTCCGATATGGGCAGAATGTTCCATGTCAATGAATGTGGGACCCATATAGGACCCATATGGGTAATCCCACATGGGCGTGCCTGGGTATAGCCCGTATGGGTCCCATTTACCTTTGCTTGCTAAATATGGGACCCATATAGGACCCATATGGGTAATCCCACATGGCTTGCTGAATGTGGAACCCATATAAGACCCATATGGGTAATCCGACATGGGCGTTCCCGGATATAGCCCATATGGGTCCCATTTACCCTTGCTTGATGGGGCCCATGTGGGTCCGATATGGGCAAATGTTCAATGTCAATGAATGTGGGACCCATATAGGTCCCATATGGGTAATCCCACATGGGCATGCCCGGATATAGCCCATATGAGTCCCATTTACCCTTGCTTGAAGGGGCCCATGTGGGTCCGATATGGGCAGAATGTTCAATGTCAATGAACCCGGGACCCATATAGGGCCCATATAAGTAATCCCACATGGGCGTGCCCGGATATAGCCCATATGGGTCCCATTTACCCTTGCTTGCTGGGTTGATACAACAATATGTTTACAGTTTTTTGTCTATAGTGAGTATATACATGCGCATTCTCTGTTAAAGGAGGCATAACGTGGTCACGCCTTAATTTCAATAAGCGATGGGAAAGAAAGCAGGATTTTATAACAGATATTTTGACAATAAAACAAAAAAAAAATTATTTACTGCAAAAATGCGATAACCTGCTAAAAAGTATCTATTAAATGTTTTAATTTACAATATGCCAACCTTTTAAGCCGAAATTATGTTTTTATTTCATACTCCAGCCATCCCAGGTTTTCGCTTCTTAGAGAAGGGTTGGAAGGGGTATGAACGTTAATACTCAGATCACGTGATGTATTCAAGTCGAAGAGTAAAGGTAGCATTCACAGAACGCAGTCAACTCAAAACATGTTATTGAAAACAAAGCCACTTAGCAAGTACTCTTTGACTTGGAAGAAGCCATTGTAATCCTGAAATATACAGATATAATCACGGTTCGTCTGCAATCACAGTTTTAGTTAGATAGTTCCTACATTTAAGTAGTTTGCAGAACACAACTATCTGAATTTATAAAAAGCTTAACACGGATTAATGTGCTTGAAGAAAGAACAACATAATGTTAACGTCTATAAGCAACTGGAAATCTTCTCGCCAAAAACGGAAATGTAAAAATCCAATTTCACATATCTTTGGTACACTTCATTTATTCAGATAAAAAATAGACTTGTCCATCATATGGCCATGTTATACAAGGAATTATTGATCGACATCTGCATCGTAATAGCGGCTTTGTCATTTAATTTACCGCAACATGAATGAGCTGCAGAGATTGTTGTATTTTATTGAACGACATTACACGCATACTAAGAAAAAACACGCAAACAGAAACGGATATGACAAACTCGGTCATTTGTGTTAACATTTGTTAAAAAAATCAAAGGGCTTAACAAGTATAAAAGGGGCAATTTTGAAATTGCCGAATATGATTAATATAAAAATATTGCAGTCTCGCTTTGACTGAGACATGCTTGTAACCGTTCACGCCCTCTAGACCCGGGTTGATCAGAACTCAATATTTAAAATCACAAAAGTACGAACAGTTTAGCCATTCCGAAGATGGTATGCATATAACGATGAAAATGGAACCGTCAATGAGGTATACCACTCCATGTTCAGCGGCTCAACTAAAACTTGATCGCTTACATGCGTATGTATTTTATGTACACTTTTTTAACAGCTCTCTCCTTGAAATGGAAATAGCATAGAGGTGTCGGTAATTAATCCATACGTTAACAGAAATAAACAATATATTGAAATCTTTGATTAAAAGATGGAGGAGGTAAAATAAAGACAAGGTACGGGAAATGACGTTCGCGTCGATGAAAACCGGGCCGGTTAGGTTGGATTGGATTATTTTCGTCCATATATAGGAACAATTTTCTTCCTGTATGTACATTACACCACCGCACACAGATTTATGCGGCTCGGAACAATCAAAAGCTGACTAAACATGCTATAAACTGATTAATACAGATGGTTATATTAGTTATGTAGGACCAGTTGTATTATACCAGTTGTATTACTTATGAATGTACATACGTGTCAATGCCTAAGTAACGAAGCAACCACCTTAGAATATGCCAATAGCAATCTCATTGGTTTCACGCTTGATTGGAGATACGGTTGAACTGCGATGTTTATAATCGTCTGAACTGATTGCTTGACCAAACTTAAAAGCTTCCAAGTCTATGTGTGTTCATAGAAAAAACAACAACATTTATACAACTGGGCACTTACTATAAATAGGCATTATGCATTTGCAAGTACTTTGAATTAGTGCAATTAAAACATTCTAACTGACACCATGTTTTACTAGAATTACCATTATAACTGCGTTTACAAAATACATTTTCGAAATATTTCATGTTAACGTTACTAGAATTTCAAACGATATGCAGCTAAAAGGTAAAAAAATAAATTAATTTACACATATCCATCATGTCCATGTTTAAATGTATTATAGACGTAAAACCTGCAATCAAACGTTTATGTGTTGTTTTTTTATTTCCTGCCAACTTTTATAACTGTATATCTTTAAGCGAGAGTTCATTACTGTTAAATCTTTTAGCAGCACATTTCGAGTTTTCATATAAAACGAGGGTAATTCTCTAAATATGTAACAATTTAAAGAAAAAATAAATATTTCAACATCTGGTCAAATCAAGGTTCTTATCACACAACTATTCTAAAATATATTTAAACCAACACAATTAGTTAAGATACAAACGTGAGTAGTTAGGAACTTTGATCAGACTGGTACATTTGAGCTAGGATTATATTGAAGGTACTATTGTGTGCCTTGTACTTGGTTAACTTACTTTACTTTTACTTAACATTACTGTAAATGAAAAAGGGGGTTTAGCATATAGATATATCGAAGAGGACTTTTGTTAACATTTTTCTTTTAACAGGGGAGTAGGGGTGGGAGAGAAAGGATTGGAGGGAGTTAGATATGGCTGATTTTCAAACTTATCCCAGTTTTTATCATGATGTTTACATTTTGAACAATGTTAGTTGAGCTAGAGTGTTAACACTAATTCATGAGTGGTAGGTGTGTAGGTACGGCATTGATGTGATCAGATATGGCTGGTTGACGCACTTGAACGATATTTTATTAAGGTTAACGTTCTAAACAAGTAGGTAATGCAATACTAAGAAATTGTAGAGATAACATGGCAAAGCATAGAACTTTTCATCACGTCAGATACCAGGACTCTGCTATGTCTAAGATTTGCTTGTTATTGAACATTATTTTTTTTTAGTCAAGATTTTGTTTTAATGTAGTATTAAACGTATACTATTAAACACTCAGTCTGGCAAAGTTTGTTAAAACCCACACACAAACTGAAGGGCTAGAGTGTTAACCTGGCAGATATATGACATTTTCAGTAAAACAAGGGCAATCATTCTGGTTTTACTAATCCGACAGTCCTGCTTTTTTAACTTGTTCGAGTTTTTTACTAATATTAAGACACAGACAAAGTTTGGTAAACATCAAATTCATAACAAAGCCCTAGAGTGCGAACAATTTAAGGTTAACTGACGTACGACGGACGAAAGCGCCATCTCGCTTGGACTTTGGCACATAGAGCTAAAGAAACTACTTAATTATCGAAATATATAGTTAGCCTAAGGGTAGGTGATATAGAAGAGAGCCTATGCAGAAATAAACATATGACTGTTTTTCATGGCATATGTAATAGAACTAATTAAGCACATTCAACATTATTTATGTATTTTCCAAGAAGTGTCATCTTCCGCACCAGCACCAATTGAATACAGTGATACTTCATCACTGTCGGATAACTGACACATGGCTAGGTAATTATACAGACAGCATGTATCGATTTTATCATTTCTTGAATGCCTTTCGAAGCCCTTAAACATCATTCAAAGTCAGTCAGAGGTGGCAACGGGTAATCAAGAGTTTCTTCCTTGCTCATAAATTGTTTGAAATCGCACTCACGTATGGGATTACATGCTGACTTTTCTATAAGGTTATTGACGTTGAATGGTGATGTAAGCGAAATGACTTATGTTGTAATCAAAGTAAAGCAATGTTTACATGTCAACATGCATTAGGCTGTAAGCTAGTAGGAGCAATTCTCCCCCCAGGGTGAATTTTGTACACCCTATTTTTCTGAAAAAATGTGTAGAGCATTTTGGAAAATGTGTGCCGTCTGGCGACTGGGGCTTTATTGTGATACTGGATGTATAATACGTTACCTATAAAATAATAATTAATTTTACTGCATTTTGAAGACTAAACATGTAAGGAAGAAAGGGTTTGTATATTAGATTGTCTTCATTATTCATGCCTATTATAATACAAAAGTTGGTTTCACTTACTTTTTATACCTTTGATACCTGCATTATTAAGCCTACGTTACCGTAAATTACGTTATCTTGTTTTATTAAGTTTATTAATGTAAGACATTAAGTCTTAGAACATTAATGATGTTACATCCGAAAATTATTCTAAACCTTACACATATCACATACATACGGTCCCATGAGGTTAATAATGTTTGGTTCTTGTAATGTCCGTTACATTGTTTGTTTTTAAATCAGTTTCTATTTTCCGCATGTTAAAAGAAATTAGAACAAATCATCCAATGAACTTTTAAAGTTTTATTGCAACATTCAATAGACATAATTGATTCTAACAACTAATTTTGAACAGTATTTATGCTTTTTAAACTACAAAATTTCGTTTGACTTAATGTTTATAATTTTGATACCTGCATTATTAAGCCTACGTTACCGTAATTTACGTTACCTTGTTGAATGAAGGTGTTTGGTTTAAGAAATTAAGAAAATAAGAATTTTATACCTGACAATTATTTTAAACATCTTAGTTATAACGACATACGCATCCATGATGTGAACAATGTTTGGTTCTTGTATTGTCCGTTACATTATGTCTTTTTTAAAATAATTAATAATAAATGTCTGTGTGTTACTAGAAATTTAGAACATTCGGCCAATTAGCTTATAAAGATGTTAATACACTATTCCTCTAAACATCATCGATGGTGACAGCAATGTTTGAATAGACAGGAAATTATGTCAAGCTAATATGTTTTACCTCATGTATTAAACGTTACGTACGTTACCACTTACCTTTGCATCCTATTATTTAAATACCACATCTAAGCATCAAATAAAAACATGGATATATGTTTTTATTTTCCTTTACATATTGTTTATACTTAGGCAAACATTAAATGAAATGAAGTTTGTATATAATTTACACGACTCTTCCGTATTTTTTACGTTACCAAATTCAAAGGTAAAAGGCAAACTATATGCACAATTTTAACTGCTAATGTATTCATATATTAATAAAATGTAACAAATTAAACAATATTCACAAAATGAATTGAATTTTACTTACGTTACTAACAAATAGTAATATATATCTCTATAAGATAGCATGCATTTTCATGGATATATATTACATCATTTGAGCTCATAATTCCTCTATACATTGTCATCACTTTCTTCAAACTCATTATCAATCAATTTGTTGGCTGCCATATCTTCCCACTCATTATTACTTCCTTCTGCAGTGTCAGGCTCTTTGAACATGATGTCAACTCACTATTGTGACGCAATATCACCAATAAATAGTCCAGTCAAATTCAATAACTTTATCTTCTCTCATTTGTTTCTGCGTCTGGTTAATGTGGGTCAGTATGGTGCCACAAAAGCACTTGAAAGCATGTTGAAATACATGATTATAGAAAATTGACACGGCGGAAAAAAGCTCTAGTTGTGGCCTTTGAATTGTCGCGAAAATATATTTGGCATCCGTGTTAAGAGGTTTGCCATATAGGCAGCACACTATCCTCTCCGTGATCTCGGTGCTTTTTTTGAAGATCATCCGAACATTCATGCTGCTGTTCGAGCAATCCAAAGTGACACAAACTCTCTGTGCTTTTTATCATCTTCAATGGTACAGCCTTGCCTCTCCCTACAAAGCCACTGGTTGTAACTGGTTGTAACACAGCTTGTAAAGCAATGCAGTGTGGGTAGTAAAGAGTGTGGGTATAAATATTTATTTATTACATATTTATTTTATTTTTAGATGTTATATTTATTTATTTACTTATACTAATGAATTAAGTTACTTTTTTAAAAAAAAAAAAAATCATACTTAACCGTACAATACTAGCACCTTTTTTTCTGGAAACGTCCAATATTACATGTACTTTAAATGGTTAAGTAATTTTCCTGTTTATTTTACATATCATATCATCTATATATACACACACATTGTATTTATTTATTCATTCTTTTATATATTCATTTAATGAACATTTTATTATTGAAACATTCACTGTTTCAGTTAAGTGGTAACGTACACTTCGTGTCAGTGTCACGTAACGTAAACTACATTGTCTTTTGAAAATTTGTTTTCTTCGTTCGATTTTGGTTTTTAACATGTCTGATAAATAATATAAAATATACATTTAGTTGCATATAAACAATTTTTGAGTATTACATTTTCAAAACATGATAATGGTAAAGTATTAAAATGGATGTCACGCCCTTATATCCCCATTCTCATTTGGTAAACATAATTCATTTGTAGCAAAAGCATACACTTTCAAGAAAATCTTTCCTTCGAAATTCCACCAGAGTGGGGATGACCCCTTTTGGTAACTTACGATCTAGTTATTATTAACTGTATTTATGATATTTTTGGTAACGAACAGGTAACGTAAATTACAGTATATTTTCATATTTGCATTATGTTGAAAAGGCTGTCTAAATTACAATTCATAAATAACATAAATATAGGTAGTATGTGTTGTTCATATGCACATGTTTTATTTATATTCAAATGTATTGAAGGTGTTCTGTAATTGTTATGGTAACGAAATTGTCACGTGTGTTACACACAAACATTTCAACGGTCAGATGGCACACATGTCTCATTTCGAAGCTTTTTGTATGAACATTCAGAAAATCATACCCTACAAAATTCCCCCTGGTGGGGAGTGGGGATATATAACCAGCTCAAGGAGTACATAATACCATCTCTCGTAACATGTCAATATCAAAATCGAATCTAAATCTAGCATAGTCTAGTTTGCTTTTACATAGGGTAATTCTATGTGTAGAAAGCAGTACTGAGGTATACACTATACACATGTGGCTATGCTTATGTATACCTTGCAGTATATTTATATTTTATCTTGATTTTAGATAGCGTTTCATTTTAAAAAATCACCTTGTCATATGCTTTGATAATAATTCGGCCTAGACCTATTACATAAATTACGTTTATTGTTGTATTATATTTGTAAACATGTTATTAAGCGGGCCTCAAGGAAGACTGACTATGCCAATTGAGTCACCCTATATAAATAAAGAAAATACGTACTTACTTACTTATCCTAAATGTCGGATACACATGCATTTATTCGATAACACTGTAAACTGCGACATAGCTGCAAAGCATACACACGTCAATACATAATACAACAGTGATCGTTCGTGATAGTGTGTTTTCAAAGGTACCAATTAATATGTCGTGTTTCCTGTCAGTTTTTGTATTATTTCAAACGCATACAGTGTTGTGTCAATTTCTAAATTACTGACAATTCTAACACGACCTCCGCAGTCTTTCATATACACAAAGAAGAGAGACAGCTGTATGTTATTCTACGATAAAATACAGCTGTTCCATTAATTCCCCGCATATATTTCATCCGTTGGAAGCGCCATGTTACATGACGTCACTTGGTAAATATACGTTAGAGTAAAGATAAATGCATGTCAAGGTCATTTTCCTTTGTGTCTGTCTTTGATAAGAGTTAGTATTATTGGTATTGTGTTGTCCAAATACTAGTAATCAGAATAAGGCAAAACCGTGTACACCCCGATATAAACCCATCATATGCATCAGTACATATAACATTAATAAGCATCTTGAACAAGGTGAGAACGTTTGACGTCATACAGCGCAAGCTATATGACGTAAGCAATGACTTAATTGTTTGTCACGTGACTACTAGTGTATTGAAAAGCAGAACTTAAAATACGGGGGCGCCCAATGGAACAGCCTGTAAACAAAGCAGCCTGATTACCTTGACCTCCGAGATAATATACAGTGCCCCAACAATAGCGTAAACAATGGCGTTATTGTTGTGTTAGAATCGAAATAATAAATACGTACCTGTACATATTTATTATTTCTTAAATATACAATAGTTAGCATATTACTTGTTGCGCGTTAGTGTAATAAAGTCATATCATATTTATCATAGTATAACATTCGTGTAATAAAGCGAAAATGAAGGCCGAATCAACGTTTGTTTTTTTCCGTCAGCTGGTCGTGCATCGGAATTGCCTCGTCGATTTACGTAACCTATCAAATCGACGCGGTAGTTCCATTGATCGGTGTTGTACGGTGAAGGCCGCGTCAACATGCGACATGTTTGCTATAAATGTATAAAATAGGGTTTTCTGTTGCAATAAGAAAAACGGATTTATGTTTAGACAGAGAGCCGGAGCGTTTGGTACTCTCAGTACTCTGACAAGGCTAAGCAGACGATCTGTTTGTGAAGCTGGCCAATTAGCAATTCGCGGACCAATATCCCTTGTCATGGATATCCCTCTGGGGAGGTATTGAAGACAGACGCCATTTTCTGCCTGAGAGTCAGGTCTGTCAACCGTTTTTCCCTAACCTCCCCACCACCCACCTTCATAGTGTGCGTCTGTCGTTGCTTGCAAAAGCGGACCTATAAATGCCTTCTGATACCTCAACGCTTTGTTTCTCTGTCTGCAAACGTCCTTGAAATGTATTTCATTTTTCTTACGTAGTCATTTGATTGAATATTATGCTAGCCATGTATGTGTAATTATGTTCATCATTATGTGTGTATTTATGTTCATCCAACTTATTGTCAATACCGTTTATAAAGTTGTATAACTTTGATATATGAGTTAAACTTTCAATTCAAAGTAAAATAAATTTCGTCTGACTTTTCCAAGTCAGACAAGTACAAAACTATACTATAGTTCTTAGTGCCTTGCTTTCCACATTGACAATAATGAACTCAGGTTACCTGCACTTTGTACGGCCGAAAACGAAACATAAATTATACACATTATTCAAACGCATATTATACCGTTTTATAAGACGGTATACATACCATTTGTATAAACCAGCTGATAAATAGACAAAAGGTCAAAAGACGAAGGCTTTTAATAGGAAATGGCAGTATATAGCACTCTAAGGCTATTACATCGATGGCGAATTATTAGATAGTGTTAGCATTGCATTGATTTCACCGACTCAGCCGTTTCCTAACGTTCCTCAATTATATATTTTAAGCCGATAGCATGGCTCTCATGGATTTGTGTACAACGCGCTAACAACGCGATTAGGGAACATTCTTTAAATTAATCAGCAATGATTGTAGTGTCGTAAAAGCTCTCGCTATCAAAGGCAAAGATTTGAAATTATATAGCATAATCAGAAATAGAATGCATTACTTTACATAAGGTGTTGTAATAATTTCACAGATGAAATATCACCGATGATTTCAGACCCAGTTGCGTTCAAGTACCCCGAATAAATGCAGAACTAACGCTGAACTAACGCTGAATGAACGGATAATCAAAGCAGAAAGAACGCAAAATGAACGTTGTACGACCTATATTTTAAAAATGCATTTGCGTTCCTTTCGTTCGTTGCGTTCGTTTTTAGCGTTTATCGTTTTAAAAAAAAAGAAAAATGAATGCATTTTTTAAAACGCTAAAACGAAAACGAACGTAACGAACGAAACGAACGCAAATGCATTTCGCTATTTCGGATAACTTCTAGTGTTATTCTTTTGGGTTGATATTTAAAATCTCGATTTAAACGAAAAGCGTTTTCAGTACTTTAATATAGAGAATTAAACTGTGTAAATTGTGTGTTAGAACCGCTGAAACGCGATTACGCATTTACTTTTATTTTATACTGATTCAAAATGGGAAATATTTTATTTATTGTGTAGCATAAACTTTAAATTATTTCAGTGTAAAACTAAAATAATGTTTATTAAAAACAGCCGGTATATCGTTATATAGTGTTATGTATGTTATATTTTTGATAAAACTAACATAAACCCGGAAAAAAACAGAATAATCATCATGTGCACCACCAAATAATTTCAACAAAAATACCCATTCTTGAATATAATCACATCAGCATAAGTCGACGACTCGTGATACAATTTGCATGGCTAGATACATGTATCATGCGTAATTTAATCTTGAGAGATATTGTGATTGCTAAACGCTGAACGAACGAACGCCAATGCATTTTCTTCATTTTTGCATTTAAAAACACACATTATGTTGTGATCGTTCCGTGCATTTAAATGAAGGCATAGTTTCGTTTATAAACGCTGAACGCATCCAAGAACGCAAATTATTTGCATTTTTAAAACATGCATTTACAAATGAAATGCAAACGGAATGCAAACGGAGCGCAAATGGAACGCAAACGGAATGCATTTTTGGGGTTACTTGAACGTAACTGTATTTATAGAGGATCTTACATGAGGGACCGTTTATTATTAATATTGGACAACGCTATATAGAGGATCTTACATGAGGGACCGTTTATTATTAATATTGGACAACGCTATATAGAGGATCTTACATGAGGGACCGTTTATTATTAATATTGGACAACGCTATATAGAGGATCTTACATGAGGGACCGTTTATTATTAATATTGGACAACGCTATATAGAGGATCTTACATGAGGGACCGTTTATTATTAATATTGGACAACGCTAGATGATGCTCTCGCATCATATTAGTTTTATCCAACGAGTAGAATATATTCAATATTTAAAAGGCAGTCAAATAACCTACAGTTAGTAATATATTTGCCTCAATATGCAATGTTACACCGCGCATTTCCGACTTTCAAACAGAACTAGTCAATTTAAATTGTTGGCTGTGGAGCTGTCTACCGCCTTGTGTTGACTCGGTCTTTTCCGTAACACACAGATAAGTCGGAACTGGCTCATTAAGTTCCGGCTTCCGGTTATTACCGGCGAAGCAATTCCGATTTCACATCAAGCTGAACGAACATTATGTTGTCCCGCTTTAAGTTTATTTTCTATGTGATACGGATAGAGATATTTGTCAAGAGAGAAATTAAATTAAACTTATTTGATACAAAACTTATTGCTAATATGCCATCAGCCAGAGATGGTAAACAGATAGCTTGCCTCTGACATAGTCTATAAACGGTAGAAGAGGAATAAAACTAATAAATAAATACATTAAGAAGCATTATCTCTTTTTCATCCATCCTTTAATACGCGCTATTCATGAATTCCCATGTCATTGTCCCCACCGGTAGCAAACCAAAGCCACAAAGTTGATAAAACAAATTTGGTTTAACTGTTTTTTTAAGATCCATTATTTTTAACATTTGTGTTTTTAGACTTACAATCAATAACAAATTGTCAGATTGATCGAATTGTGTTTTAATTATTTTTTAGAAATAAACATGATAAACGTGCCAAATATATTTTGAAATATTTAAAAAGACGACGAAATATATTATTTAAGCAATTTACTTTAAAGATATTTTCTATAGTTTTTTCTGCATAAGAGATTTTCTTTAAACTTTTTGTACAGTAAGTCTGTTATATATAGATAGACAGAAAATGCAAAAATAATGGTAGGTCACCATAACTGTCAAAATCTTAAAAAATAATGTATAATGCCACCATCATGTCAATCTGTCCAAAAAGTTGAACAAGTCCATGAAATAGCTAAATAAGACATTTTTGAAGTCTAATCATTTATTCGTTTGTCACAATTCTGCGAAAATTGTATTAAAGTAAAGAACATTTAATTATAATAACATTTAAAGCTCATCTTTATGTAAAATCTATATTTTTTTACAAAATCTGTTGAGACCATTACCACAATTTATGCTCAGATTAGCCCATAAGGATACAATTTCCTTTTTTTTGTGTATGTTCCCAATAAGAGAATTTGTTTTAACTTTCTATGCACATAGTTTAATATATATAAAAACAAAATGTGCAATAAACACGTTAGGTCCCCATGCTTGTTTAGAAATTTGTTCTGAAACCCTACCCCTATGCTAAAAGGCCAAGTTTGGTGTGAAATTATATAAAAATGGTATATTTTCCATTTTTGTTATGTTCCTAATAACAGAATTTGTTCAAACAACCTAGGAACTTTTTTGAACATATAGTAAGACAATATATGTAATTAAAATTATAGGTCACCATGCATATTGAGATTTAATATTGGTTTTCATTATGCTTACATTTTTTAATTTTGTTTGAATGTTTATAAAATGCTATATTTTCCCTATTTTATGTATGTTTCTAATAATAGGCATTTATATAAATAAAGACAATAATAAAACAATAATAAATAAATAAAATAAAATATTAAAAAGAACAATTAAAATAAATAAATAAATAAATACAACTAGACATCAAGAGCAACATTCCTGTAAATGTTTAGGAAAATCCATCCAATAGTTTTAGAAGAGAAGTCTCCCAAAATGCTGCGCATGAAAAACTACAGAAAATGCCTTTAAAATGGTATCTGCATCTATATGCAAATGTGGTCATTTGGCTGCCTGCTTCTGGTTGATTTTCAGACAAGATCGACACGTTAAGAAATTTTCCTTCGCTTGTACTTTATCAATGTCATTCTTTTTTTGTTTACGAAGTGGTGGTTTTCCTTGCTTGGTATTACCAAATATATACAACTTGTGAACTGGGTGTTAAGCCGATAAAAACAAATTTTGATTAAGATTCACGAATTGACCAGAGAAAAGGATATATCACGATGATGTAATTGGATACAATTAGATAATTATTGATTATCTTACTCTGTAAATGTCGTATCAACACACAATCTAAATATTGCTTATGTAGTATATAATTACTACATCTGTAGCATCTAATATATGTATGGAGTTATGGCCGTTTTTGCCATGACCGTTCCAAGGCGGTAGCCCTATTGTAAACTCTTCTGTGTTTGTGATGTCATATCTTGCCTTTCATTCATCTTTATAGTTGTTGTTTGTTTCTGTGTATCGCTGAGGTTTACTGTCGTCCTTGAATGCTATTTTTTCTGTTCGACTTTTATATCTACTTTTATAGTGGTGCTACACTGCAATAGCATGCATTAGGCACATGGCGACTGACATCCTCAAACTACCTTTTAAATACTCAACGTCAAGCGAGGGAGCCGATAATACCACATTTAAAATGTATTTGATGACATGGCCGGGGATTTGACCCACTAGTACCACATTTATAACGTATTTGATGTCATGGCCGGGGATTCGAGCAACTAGTACCACATTTATAACGTATTTGATGTCATGTCCGGGGATTGGAGCCACACGTACCACATTTATAACGTATTTAATGACATGGCCAGGGATTGGAGCCACTAGTACCACATTTATAACGTATTTGATGACATGGCCAGGGATTGGAGCCACAAGTACCACATTTATAAAGTATTTGATGATATGGCCGGGGATTGGAGCCACTCGTACCACATTTATGTATTTATAATGTACATGTATTTGATGACATTGCCGGAATTGGAGCTACTAGTACCACATTTATAACGTATTTGATGACATGGCTGGGTATTGGAGCTCATAGTAACACATTTATAGCGTATTTAATGACATGTCTGGGGATTGGAGCCACCAGTTACATATTGCTAACACAGTTGATGTCATGGCCGGGGATTGGAGCGACTAGTACCACATTTCTAATGTATTTGATGACATGGCCGGGGATTGGAGCCACTAGTACCTCATTTATAACGTATTTGATGACATGACCGGGGATTGGAGCCACTAGTACCTCATTTACAACGTATTTGATGACATGACCGGGGGTTCAAACCACTAGTACAACATTTATAACGTATTTGATGACATAGCCGGTAATTGGAGCCACTAGTACCACATTTATAACGTATTTGATGACATGGCCAGGAATTGGAGTCACTAGTATCAATTTTATAACGTATTTGATGACATGGCTGGGGATTGGAGCTACTACATGAAGTACAACATTTGCAACGTATTTGATGACATGGCCGGGGAGTGGGCCACTAATTCCACATTTATAACGTATTTGATGACATGGTCGGGGATTGGAGCTCCAAGTACTACAATTATAACGTATTTGATGACATGACCGGGGATTGGAGCCACTAGTACCACATTTAAAGCGTATTTGATGACATGACCGGGGATCGGAACCTCTAGTATCACATTTATAACGCAATTGATGACATGGCAGGAATTGGACCCACTAGTACCACATTTATAACGTTTTTGATTACATGGCCTGGGATTTGAGCAATTAGTGCAACATTTATAACGTATTTCATAACATGGCTGGGGATTGGAGCTACTAGTACCACATTTATAACGTATTTGATGACATGACCGGGGATTGTAGCCACTAGTACCACATTTATAACGTATTTGATGACATGATCGGGGATTGGAGCCACTAGTACCACATTTATAACGTATTTAATGACATGGCCGGGGATTGTAGCCACTAGTACCACATTTATAACGTATTTGATGACATGGCCGGGGATTGGAGCCACTAGTATCACATTATAACGTATTTGATGACATAGCCGGGAATTGGAGCCACTAGTACCACATTTATAACGTATTCGATGACATGGCCGGGGATTAGAGCCACTAGTATCACATTTATAACGTATTTGTTGACATTGCCGTGGATTTGAGCCACTAGTACCACATTTATTACGTATTTGATGACATGGCCGCGGATTGGAGCTACTAGTACCACATTTATAACGTATTTGATGACATGGCCGGGGAGTGGAGCCACTAGTTTCACATTTATAACGTATTTGATGACATTGCCGGGGATTGGAGCCATTAGTACGACATTTATAACATATGTGATGACATGGCTAGAGATTGGAGCCACTAGTACCAAATTTATAACGTATATGATGACATTGCCGGGAATTGGAGCCATTAGTATGACATTTATAACATATGTGATGACATGGCCAGGGATTGGAGCCACTAATACCACATTTATAACGTATTAGATGACATGGCCGGGGATTGGAGCCACTAGTACCAAATTCATAACGTATTTGATGACATTGCCGGGGATTGGAGCCTCTAGTACCACATTTATAATGTATTTGATGACATGGCCTGCAATTTGAGCCCCTTGTACCGCAGTTATAACGTATTTAATGATATGGTCGGGGATTGGAGCCACAAGTATCACATTTATAACGTATCTGATGACATGGCCGGGGATTGGAGCCAGTAGTACCACATTTGTAACGTATTTGATAACATGGTCGGGGATTGGAGCCACTAGTAGGACATTTATAACGTATTTGATGGCATGGCTGGGGATTTTAGCCACTAGTATCATATTTATAATTTATTTGAGGACATGGCCTCGGATTGAGTCGCAAATATTAATATAATGCATTGTGGTGATTCTTGCAAGTTTACAAAATCCTGCTGTATTTTAATAATGGTCATCAGATACCTTTTACGTGTAACAGTACAACCATAACCCGAATCAGCGCATGCGTACCAAATATGTAATAACCTCATTGAGAACGTCTAGCGACGGGAACACATTGCAATATATAACTATGTTTGTAAGCTAATACACACAGATAATTTTAGATATAGACGAACTATCGGATGCCAAATTCTCCGATTTATTATATTTACACAAATGATATATCACCGACGTTTTAATATCAGATGGAACTGTCAGAGATGCTCAAGTTTATAATTAACTATTCCAGACTGCCAAACTCTGCTATATAGATCACTCTCTATTTAACTGGTATTAAAAGAGACACGTGAAGAGTGTAAATCTGTAAAGCTACCTTTGTAATAAAACTCCTGTAAAACTGAAATAACATGTTAATGTCATGATGACCACAATAACGTGCAAACATAATTAACTAAAACGTAGATTAAAACACCATAATATAAATGAATTCTCTATAAAAATCAATACGTTAATGAACAAGAGAGTCGCTTTTAGAGGATAAGTATGATATAGAATGATGACTCTATTCGATACACAGTCCGGCATATAATAATGCCTCTTCTAAAGAATAAGTCAGACATATACTGACTTCTCTACTGAAGGACCAATCCGACATAAAATGATGTATCTACTAGAGGACCAGTCCGACATGGAATGATGTAGCTACTAGAGGACCAGTCCGACTTACAATGATGTATCTACTAGAGAAATAGTCCGATATAAAATGATGTATCTACTAGAGGATCCATCTGATATGGAATTGTGCATCTACTAGATGATCAGTCCGAAATGGAATGATGTATCTACTGGAGGATTAGTTCTGCATAGAATGATGTCTCTATTAGAGATCAATTCTACATAGAATTATGTCTCTATTAAAGGATTAGTTCTGCATGGAATGATGTCTCTATTAGAGGATCAATTCTACATATAATGGGATTTGTCGATTATTGCGGTGCCCATGTCCCCACTAGTGACATGTGGCAGTATGTCGCGGTCACAGCAGTGTGTAGTAATTATTTTACGAGAACATTTGAAGGAAAGCAACTAAATTTTAAATATTTGACTTGGCGAATATCTCAACCCAGGGTTCACTGAGTACAGTTTTCATTCACTTCAAAACTTGGTCTGTGCTAAGACCATTTTTCAAAATTGTTTTAAGTATCGTGACTGCACATTTGATATGCACATTATTTTTCTTGTTTTATTATGGCCAGTTTATTCCAATAAGTTTAAACTATTTGTATTATTGGGTTTTCCTTCAAAGCCCATCTGCAATAATGATGTCTCGTAAACATCACTGACTGATGATGTTGTATTGTTTTAGTATATGGTAATGCAATACGTATTTAGTATTTTACTTGTTCGATATGTCATAAAATAAATCAAGAGACTAATGTGTAATATTACATATCGAGATGATGTGCTTCTTTGTATCTAACTGAACAATAATATTTGATTTTACATTTCAGGGATTTATTGCAGTACATAACACCTGTTACCCAATGGAAAAAATCATTAAACGCTACTGCAGTGTTCCTGGCACATTTTCACATTCAACATTTTAATTATTTAATACTGTCAGTCGCCTGCAAATAGCTAGTACATCCTACATGTTCTATGGTCTCACAATAAAGATTTACTTTTCTTGTATCACTTATAACTAATTGCATACAGTTTCAAATAAAGAGGCAGTTTATAATATTTGTATTACTCAGAGCATTTTATTATTTATATTTTACCTATTTCTTAAGTAAATTATGAGAATCGTTCATTGCTACCCGGTCTGGAATTCTAACAAGAGCTGAAATAATTGTGTTTTTCATCTGTACGGAGTCTACATCGAGGCTTATAGCAAAATCATCAAATCGAATGTTGGAATTCCCCATCTTAGCTGGATATCTACGATTGATTTTTTTTTTGCGTACCAGTCAAATTGCTGCGTTCATGTTGCCAACTATCAACGATTTATATATTTAGTTACACAATGACGTATTGCAACTGATGCTTGCGACTTTGATATAGTCCTTCATTTTCAAGATCAGATTTGTTTACAATAGCTACAATAACAAGCGTCTTCACGGAAAATAATGAAATAACAAAGCAACAACATCATTGAAATATTGGTTGACGAATATAAATTATTCTGTAAAATCCGCAGTGTGCGAATTCTTTATTAATTTATAGCTAGGTTTTATTTTGAGGTAAACAATCGAATGTGTAGAAATTATAATGAAACAAACATACTCCAGTTCCATATAATAACATGATTACATATGTTAGGATCACACTGAATCCAAGTTTAACTTTTTATATACATTTCAGTGAGCCTCGGGGTTCTGATGCAGTGGATCCATTTTGGAGTCACACGAGACCTGCTTAATGGGATTGTAAAGGTGGTACTAGTCTGATGTTGACAGGAATGTTTGATGCTGTTCACAGTTGTTGCTAAGTGTGTCAGTCTGATGTTGACACTTAAACGAATGTTTGACGTTGGTTCTCCTTATTTTGAAGTGTGTTCAGGAATCTATTGCTAAATGTGTAATGTTTATAGTAGCAGGATGTTGACACTTAACGAACATATCACGTTGGTCCTAGTTATTGCTAAGTAGGTCAGTCTAATATTGACAATTATATGACGTCGGTCCTAGTTATTGATATGTGTAGTTACTACATCTGTGTGATGCTGACACAGTTAACGAAGGTATGATATTGGTCCTAGTTGAAAAATGTGTATTGATTACATCATTCTGATGGTGTCATTCTAGGAATGTATGACATTGGTCCTGGTTATTGATACGTGTGTATTACATCATGATGATGACTGACACAACAAACATATGCCGCTGGTCAGCGTTATTGCTAAGTATGTAAGGATTAAATTGGCCTGATGTTGACACGTAACGACAGCATGAAGCAGGTCCTGGTTATTGCCAAGGGCTTAAAGATTATTTTATCCTACAGAACTTCAGCTTAACAAAGCTAATATATCTGATAATAATTTCTTGACTTAGATCTCTCGATTGAAAATGGTGAAATAATTAGCAAAATCTATGACAAGAGAGATGCTTTTAATTTTGACATTGTTAATTATCCCCAGTTCCCCGAGCAACTTCTTATGGGGTGTATGTGTCTCAACCTATTCGTTTTCCAAGAGCTTGTACTCGATTTGAGGTCTTTAATAATTCGTAATCTTTGTATAACTAAAAAGCTACTCAATCAGGGTTACCGTTACCATAAACTTCGTAAAATCTTTGCAAACTATTATTATCGTAACCCTGATCTTCTTTCCAAATATAAAAGTAATTTAAGGACTCTTCTGCGGCAAGGACTATCACAACCTGTAATGTGATTTATAAACTTCGTAAGATTCTTGGTCATGATCACTTTCATACTATCTTTGTTAAACTTGCTAAAAAGTTTATCAAAAGAGGTTATGACCCTATCATTTTGCAAAGTACTGCATGCTTGGTGGTGGACCTTTTTATAGTTCGCCACTATGGTTTCCTCTTTAATTGTACGATGACCGGACAGGTTGTTGACCCTATGATGACGCCTACCTTAAGCCCATTGGGACGGTGGCGTTTGATGTTTGGCTATGATCTTTCTTGTCGTGCCCTTAATGGTTTATTCGTTTGTTGCCCTGGCTTCTGCCAAGTCATTGAGTACCTTCATTGTCGCTTTCTAGGCTGTTGTTTTTTGTATTATATTTACACGAGCATATTTATGTTTTACTTATATTGCCTATTGATGCTGCCTTGTTGCTTAGAGAATAGATCATTGTGGGGATTTGTTTATTTACATTGTCCTGTTTTAATGGGATGACAGTAAGGTAAATGTGAGGTTTTATGGACCCTAGTACCGGTTTAAACCCTCCCCCCCCCCCCCCCCCCCCAGTGGCCTACTTTGCCACTGACCGTTTCAAGGCGGTAGCCCTATTGTCAACCCTTTTGTGTTTGTGATGTCGTTTGCATTTAATATTACTTTTGCCTTCTTGTTTGTCTGTTTGCGTGTTTGTTTCAGTGGTTTGTGGATGACTGTCCTCCTTGATTGCTACTTTCCCTGTCCGATCTTTTTATATTTCTTTACATCATACCGATGTTGACACAGCCAACATATGCCGCTAATCAGGGTTACTGCTAAGTATGTAAGGATTGACACTGGGCATGGTTATTGGTAAGGGTTTATACATTATAAAAAGTATGATGTTGACACTTAAGGAATGTACAACGCGGTTCATCGTTATTGCTAAGTGTGAAAGTGTTACTTCACTCTGATCAGCTGATGTGAAACGTAACAAACGCATGATGCTGCTCCTCGTTTTTGCAACGTTTGTCCGGATTGCAGCAAAGTCAGATGCTGAGAACGTAGGACGTTGTTACTAATTGTTGCTAAGTGTGTACGAATAACCAACACGAGTATAATGTCGATACTTAAAGAACGTATGACGCCGTTCCTAGTTATTGGTTAATGTGTAAGTAATACAGTATGATGTTCACACTTTACGAATGTATGACGCTTTTCCTGGTTTTTGGTTAATCTGTTAGGAACACAACAGTATGATGTTGGCACTTTACGAATGTATGACGCTGTTCCTGGTTATTGAAAAAGAAGTTGCTGCTGTCTGATAGTATATGGTAAGCTGTTTGAAGGAATATTACCTAACGAAACATGTTTTTGGCCTTAATGCAGTATTAGTTATCTTTTTATATTTCTTTTCATGGCACAATAGTGTTGTTTGTGCCGTGTGGCGACCGTAAAAGGTCTCCCCGTACATCCAATCAATATTATTATTTTTACATCCTACAGGGATTGTATGACATTCATTGATCCAGTTTTTCCTTAAACACGTGTGTTTCATATACCGCGTTGAAGGATTTTTCTGTGTTTTGCGGTTGACTGTCCTCCTTGAATGCTACTTTCCCTGTCCGATCTTTTTATATTTCTTTTCATGGCACAATAGTGTTGTTTGTGCCGTGTGGCGACCGTAAAAAGTCTCCCCGTACATCCAATCAATATTGTTATTTTTACATCCTACAGGGATTGTATGACATTCATTGATCCAGTTTTTCCTTAAACACGTGTGTTTCATAAACCGCGTTGAAGGTTTTTTCTGTGCTTTGTGGTTAACTGTCCTCCTTGAATGCTTCTTTTCCTGTCCGATCTTTTTATATTTCTTTTCATGGCACAATATTGTTGTTTGTGCCGTGTGGCGACCGTAAATAGTCTCCCCGTACATCCAATCAATATTGTTTTTTTTACATCCTACAGGGATTGTATGACATTCATTGATCCAGTTTTTCCTTAAACACATGTGTTTCATATACCGCGTTGAAGGTTTTTTCTGTGTTTTGTGGTTGACTGTCCTCCTTGAATGCTACTTTCCCTGTCTGATCTTTTTATATTTATTTTAGTTGTATACAAGGCAGATGATACTGTTCTTTTCAAAAGCACATCAAAAAAGACGAGTGTATTTCCACGTATTGTAGGATCCAATGGACTTGTTTGATGCTATGTATGATGCTTTATCTTTCAGCTTCAGTGAAACACAGACACTAATGTTACGAGTAACATATAACAAGAACGGAAGCAAAACCAGCCACACAAAATTATAATTAACATATTTGTTTACATAAAATATTCAATTACAGAATACACAAATCCAGTTTTTCGTTAATATCCAATTGTTTAATTAAGTCCAAATACAATTTTCCAATGTTCCTTTAATTCAGATTCGCAAGTGTCTCTTTAATCCAAAACAGTAAGTGTCTCTTTAATCCAAAACAGCAAATGTCATTCAAATATTTACAATTTAGTCCAAATATCTAATTTGGACTAATTCACTGTTATTATGAATGATGAGCACATTACTAAGTAAATCCTTTCACTTATATTTTTAATAAAAGCATCCAAATATAAATTAACTTTAATAAATAATACTGAAATTGATCTCAACTGCAGGGCTGCTCCCAGAGCTAGCCTGTTGGTATACCGTCCAAGGTTCATTACAAATGAATTTGCATAAAATAGTCCAATGAAAACAGTCCACATCATCATAAATGAATTTGCATAAAAAAGTTGCATACCAGAAAAACAAGTTTACATCTATGCGATTTTTAACATTCTTCAAGGCCAAATCAATAATAAACATGCAACAATCCATGAGCACTTTTAGATATAGGTTACACCTTCCCCCTTGAAGAAAAAAGAATACTTTATGTAGGAAAACATTCTTTTGAACGGCATGTAATAAGCAATGAAATAATTTAATAATATTTCAGTTTCAACACATATGTCAAAACATATATTATAGCATGACATTTTTCTTTTCAAAATCAACAAGTGTTTAAATATATACACACATCTTAAACAGGAGACATGCAATCTGCAATTAAATTATATTTCCCTCTGACATGTTTTATCTCAGTATCGTACCCTTGCAACATCAAACTCCACCTAATCAATCTTTGATTTTTATTTTTCATTTTATTTATGAATATGAGTGGATTGTTTTCAGTAAATTTCAGCGGATTTGTAACCGGAGGTCCTGGGTTCAATCTTCCATGGTGCCACTGAGTTTCGTCGGTGTTTTCTTGGGCAATACACTTTCCCTTAGCCTCGTCCGTCGGATGGGGAAGTAAACCGGGCGGTCCCGTGTATACGTTAAAGAACCATAGGAATCTATTCGATAATAAGAGTAGGGCACGGTTTCCGGATTCCTATGTATCCTCCTTTCCTCTCTCTGGGGCGGCTCTAAATAACCTATACTGTGTTGATGAGCCGATAAACAACATTCACATTCAACAATCAACATGTTTGATTGAGATGAATTGAGATTAGACTGAGCTACCCCACAAGCTTTTGACAGTTTATGCCTAAAATCAGGCACGTACTTTAAAAGATTCAAAGATGTGTCTACTTCTGAGAGAATTGTTCTCTTTAAGTAACTTAAGTGGTCCACGAACAAAATCTATGTCAAATGGGCTGAACCCCAGAGATTCTTGAACAGACTCTATAACGGCAAAAAGCGAAAAGTGGATACCTTCATCCCAGTCTTTGTTAGTGTCAAAACAATATAACCTAATCATGTTTTTCAGTGTCTGGATGAACTCTTTCTATAGCTCTTGACTCTCCGGATGAAGATCTTATTCCCACAGCCACAGGTCCAGTAACCAAATCTGATGACAAATAAATATTATGGAGAAGGACAGTAAACTAACCGCACTCTAGCCCTTGAATAAGTTCATTAATACTAGAACATATTGGAAGAACGAAGTAAAACCCGCTAAGAAAGTAATAAGCACAACTTTTCATAGAGCGTGTAATAATAATTTTTATGTTCTATTATTTGCATCATATGGCTGTAGTTAAAGTTGGCATTTGACAATGAAGTAAGTTAAGAGTAAATCATATTGTATATTTGTTAAAAGTGTTCAGGTAAATTCTTATTTCACCGGATGTTCATAGTGTTTAATTAGAATCGAAGATTTGTATTATTTGAGTATTTGACCAAGACATTTATGTTTACTCCTGTTGTTTTAGAAACACTACACGAACAAGAAACATCCGATATTTCCTGACTCCTACTAGAAGTATGAATTGAATTGAACTGAATTATATTTTATAGTGCACCAACAGCTACGGTCATGTCGACTTTTCAGATTCCATTGGTGGAGGAAGACTCCAGGTGCAGCAGTATGCAGAAGCGAAATGTTAAAGGGGTACATCATACACGTTACTATCTTAATAAGTCCTGAACTCATTTGCTTGGAATAACTGAACGTATACAATATGCCATTGATAAGATTGCATAGGTTACTTAATTAAAAAACGTAGTATGCCGTAACTGTTGTTAATAAATATGGACTCACATTTCCAGTATCATCATCTCCGTTAAGATATGATTAGTTTTGAGTAGTTGTATCGATCTGAAGTTGTTTACTGTCTGATTATGGGCTATCTTTGTGTTAGAGTTTGAATGGGACAAATTATTGTAATAAGATAGGAAACGAAGCAGACTTTATAAACTACATTAAGCCTAGAGATAAAGTGTATATTATGCAAGCTAGAAATAGGTACAAGCATTGTATTGCGTAGATTAACACCGGTTGACACTGTCGATTTTTTATTTTTAATTAAACAGAGTTATTTAAACTGTCGGAAATCTGGTTAAACTGCAAAGCGTTCATACAAGCAGAATTCATTTAAATGTAATTTACTCTCACCTCTAGTTTGTTTCTTCCCCCCCAGTGCTGAATGCATCGCAACATGGTGCAAACAACGACATATATCCATATACGTATAATAACAAAGTACGTTTACTTCTGACAGAGTGTCATGGTATGAATCGAGAATTTAAAAGTATTTGTGCTTATGTGCGATCTCTTGAATGGAAACAATTACAGCTTCATTTCAATCAACAAAATAGGTACACCACTCAAAGAGGAAATGTCACAGTCAACCAAAAGCAGGCATTACACACAACAATAGAAATTGTATTGAACAACATAAACTATTATTACGGAAAGATTCGAGTTTGAAAGCATTGATCACTTCTGACACCACACTGGGATTGTGCCATCATCTACATTACCTGACCATCTTATACTTATTTGAACCCGTAGAATGTTCTAGGATTCATTTCTTGGCATTCATTTCTTGGCAGAACACTGAAAATAAGGATACATAAACCTCTCACGTTTATTTCGCATTGCTATATGTTATAGGAGTGTGTGGCTTCTAGTTTATTGGATCTGAGATAGTAACACTCATTTCATTGCAACTTCCGTAATAAATGTACTCAAGCACCTGCATGATTTGTACTTGTACATGACGCTGTTATCATCAGAGATAGAAGTATAACCTGGTATTGTGATAGATCTTGTATAGCATGGCATGCACGATATCGTACCGGAACACCATTAGATAAACAAATGCATACTCGTACTTCAGTTCAAAAAGTGCTCCTAGAAGGGAAATACAAACGGTTAATCATGAAGAATCTGAAGGTGGCACCTCGGTATAATGGTTAGGACCACGTTTGGTAACGCAGGGATCGCGCATCTCCAAGCCAGGCCCAGCGATCTCTAAAGATTGGATTAAATGCATGTAGCAGTTCTGACTGCAAGCACGGGGAGACGTTTTACCGCCGTCAAACTGCACAGACAACGGTACTGTGATATATAAAAAAGTATGAAAGGAGACATTTGGAAATCGTCAAACACGATAAATTCAACAAATATTACAGTCTCGGTTTGATTGTGACTGTTCATGAACGGTAATGAAAAGTGCTTGGTACCGTTCACACCCTCTAGCCCAAGGTTGAGAAGAACTCAATATTTAAAATGCAAATAGTACATACATTTGAACCATCCCGAAGATGGTATGCATATGATGGTGAACATGGAACCTTCAATGAGGTATTTTCACACCATTCCATGGCCAGCGGCGTGTGGTTCCAGTTTCTAACAAAACTCTTTTCCCTAAACGAGGAAACAATGGCCGAAATAAGCAAAATGGAATTTAGTTAGGAGCAGAGAATATGAAACCTGCGTATCACATGTAACAGTCAAAAGACTAAATTAAAAAGCAGGCAACATAGCCCAAGCTGATTAAGCAATACTCTGAAACTTTAAAGGCTGTAGTAGTGGAACCACCTATTTGAAATTCAAGTAAGAAACCAAAAGTATTTGAGAATGTACCACCGATAGCTGTAAAGATCTCAAAAGAACGGAATGAATACCAGTTCTGAGTGCACGGGGAGACATTTTACCGCCGCCAAACTGCAAAGGCAACGCTACTGTGATATATATAAAAAGTATGAAGTCTAGCGCTCGAGATTAAAAAGTCGTGTGCTCGAGTTAACAAGTCGCGCGCCCGAGATAGTAACGTCTAGCGTTCGAGATAAAAATTCTGGTGCTCGAGATAACTTTAGCTTGAAAGAATATCGTATGTCCTAAGCGTACCACCGTAAATGAGGTCATTTTGCTGCCTGCTTCTGGCTGCATTTCAGACGAGATCGACCCATAAAGAACTTTTCATTTGGTTTTGCTTTATCGATTTCATCCGTTTTTTTGGCTTAAGAAATGGTGTTCTTTAAAAAGAAATTACCAAATATATACAACTTGTGAACTGGTAAAAACAAACATACGATTAAGATTCACGAATTGACGAGAGAAAATGATATATAACGATGATGTATTTGGATGCAATTAAAACGTCATTGATTATCTTACTCTGTAAATGTCGTATCAGCATAAAATTTAAATGTTGCTAATGATGTATATAATTAATACATCCATCATATGTAATATATGTATAGATTTTAACGTCGCTTCTTAACATCTTTCACGACGGTCTTGTAGCTCACTATCGACTTTATAGTGCTGTTACACTGGAACAGCACGCATTAGACACATGACATGTAATGATACCCAGTCGCTTTATACTAGTACTGTGACTGACCACTCCTCAAACTACCATGTATATACTGAACGTCAAGCAAGGGAGCTACTAGTACCATATTTATAACGTATTTGATGGCATGGCCAATGATGGGCCCACAGTCTCCCGCATGCGCTTGAACTTCTCGATTACGCAAATACTAATATAAGGAATGCATTGTGATGATGCTTGCAATTGTACAAAATGCTGCTGCATTTTCATAATGGTGATTCAGATACGTTCTACGTTTAACAGTACAACCATAGCCCGGATCAGCGCATGCGTACTAAATAAGTATTAATCTAATTGGAAATGTCTAACGGCGGGAACAAAATCCAATATATAACTATGTTCGTAAGCTAATACACACACAGATTCTTCCGTTTTTTATCAACTTCAAGATAATTCGATATTTAGATATAGACAAACTATCGGATGCCAAATACTTCTTAATAGGATATAGATTTATTACATTTACACAAATGATTTATCACCGACGTTTTAATATCAGATGGAACTGTCAGAGATGCTTAAGTTTGAAATCAATTATTCCGGACTGCCAAACTCTGCTATATAGATCCGTCACTATAACTGGTGTTAAAGATCCACTATTGGTATTAAAGGTAGGTAATGGTGATTGGAGTGTTTTCCATTATTTTTCAAAACATATTCAGGTTTGGGAGATATTTTATCAAATTTATGTTAATGAACAAAAACCGCTGAAACTTGGCATGCAACATTGTAAAGATATATCTCATGAGTATCCACATTTTTAAGATAAAATATGCAAATGTATGTTACTACTTAGATTAAATACTTCAACAGTTTCTGAAATATTTGAATTTTTGGGGGAGGAGCAAATTATTCATTACTTGTCGTGTGATCATTGTTTGTAAACAAACAGACATACAATCCTACATGGCCATGAAGATATTTAAGAATACAAAAATAAACAGAAAATTGAGCATTATTTACCGTGTGCTTTAAAATGATTTGGTATACTATTCCTTTTTGATGTATGGTATGTTTTACACAATTTAGTATTAGATGCATTAAAAATATGTTTCTTTCAAGAGCTGACAGGCCTTATTTAATACAGTCGTTTACTAATACATATAAATGTATATTGTTTTAGTAAAGTGGTAGTGATGATATATAATATTTTGAGTTTTATCTTCGAGGTGAATAAATAGTTATTTTAGAGTTCACCAACAATGTCCACAGTATGGGACATACTAAAGGATTTGGAAAGTGACTTCGAACTAAATTGATTACATAGTCAGGCATTATCTCTCGTTGGATTCTAACAACATGTTCATCTATACCTGCTCTTTGCATCAGTTTTGTTGTTTTAGCTAAATATTCCCTTTTTCTCCAAATCATTTGAGGCTCAAGCAGTGACCAAATTTCTTACATCTTATCCTTCGGAAATTTCTGTTGTTCAAATGTGGCCTTGACTCTGGTCCCGGCCATGATTGTTCGTTTGTAGTAACACATGGTGAACACAAGCAATCCTTACATTTATAAACATCTCAAACAGAGTATTCATAACTAGTAACACTATCTACTTCATCCTCTTCTCCATCATCAACATAAGCATGACGTTCATTTCCTTGATTATTACTAGTATTTGGCTGCAAATTCAGATGAACATTGCAATAATTATTGTCACCAATTTGTTTGTCTACCTCAATAAAAACCCAGTTTGAATGGTTAAAAAAAGCTTCAATAGCAAGCTTTTGATCTTCTGTTAATAAAACACAAATGTTGACTCACTCATTGTAATACTGACCTCAAGTGTCAATGTCAGTGGAATGTAACATTGTTTTACCATAATTATGTCCTATGTTTACTGAGTATACATTTTAAAAGGTGTATGGTTTGATTTGGCGAACTTTAAAAAACGAAATTACCGCTTCATTCCGGGCAAAAATTCAAACAAACGAAAATATTATCAAAACAAAGTAGAATCTGTAAAAAGGACGAGTGAGAACAGAAAAGAAAAGCCTCATTCAGTACAGGGGCATAAATATTTTCAATGTTAGTAAGAGATAGAAAAATAAGAAATTTTAGATTTGACGAAAGAAATTTCTAGGAGAAGGCAATCAGAATAATATATCATCCAACAAATGCTGATGGAAGTTTTAAATTCATATAAGATGATAAACTTTAAAAAAGAGCACGACAAAGAAAAATGTGTGAAGACACAGGTACTGAGGACCCTATATGCCTTGGGTTATCACGAGGAGAAACTACCTGTCACATGTGTAACATCTATTGAAAACTTCATAGCAAAAGTAACCCAGCACAGTCAAGTTATGGACCCTATGATGACGCATACCTAAAGCCCATTGGGACGGTGGCGTTTGATGTTTTTCCATGATCTTTCTTGTCGTGCCCTTAATGATTTATTCTCTTACTGCTCTGGCTTCTGCCAAGTCATTGAGTACCTTCATTGTGGCTTTCTAGGCTATTGTTTTTTTGTATTATATTTACAAGAGCATATTTGTGTTTTACTTATATTGCCTATTGATGCTGCCTTGTTGGTTAGCGATAAGATCATGGCGGGGATTTCTTTATTTACACTGTCCTGTTTTAATGGGATGACAGTAGGGTAAGTGTGAGGTTTGGTGCACCCTAGAACCGGTTTAAACCCCCAGTGGCCTACTTTGCCACTGACCGTTCCAAGGCGGTAGCCCTATTGTCAACCCTTTTGTGTTTGTGTTGTCTTTTGCATTTAATATTGCCTTTGCCTTCTTGTTTGTCTGTTTGCGTGTTTGTTTCTGTGTTTTGTGGTTGACTGTCCTCCTTCAATGCTACTTTCCCTGTCCGATCTTTTTTGTATTTCTTTGTATAGAAAGGTTATCAACACGTTCTACTCAATATAAGGTCCACGTTGTTATTATAAAGACAAACTGTTCAAAGAAGCATGAGTTATCGTGGTCAAGCACCCTTCATATTGGGCACATATTTTTAGTAATGTTCGACTATTACATGGTTATTTTTCATCTGGAATGCTAACTAACCAAGGCTGTGTGATGCATCAGGCATTGTAATTCTTGAAAGTTGCTTACCACTACAAACATTTCCAAACTTTTAACTTCTTGTCTTACTCACGTTAAACAATATTGTGATAAAACTTATGAAAACCCTAGGATTAATTTGTTTTGGTCTATAAAAAGTTCAGGACACGTTCTTGATAAAATTTGCAATGAACGTCAAGTTTCATCTATTAGCACTTATGACTGCTGTACACTATAAACAACCTTGCCACAACACCTTATTATTATAAGGTTATTGCTCTTATTAAAAAAACATTCGCTACGGAAAATACTACATTTTTGACATGTAATAATTTTAAAGCGTTTTTTACTAACGGCAGTTTAGACAATTACACTATGTGGACTTGCCAAGAAGCTTGTGATACACTCATCTTCCTATTAGATTATATTTTCGTCAAGTATGAACGACCGTTTATAGACAAATTGTTGGTATCCCTATGGGTACGAACTGTGTTCATGGCGGGGATTTCTTTATTTACACTGTCCCGTTTTATTGGGTTAACGATCGGGTAAGTGTGAGGTTTGGTACACCCTCGAACCTGCGGAAATGTTTTAGCCACTGACCGTTCCAAGGCGGTAACCCTATTGTCAACCCTTTTGTGTTTGTGATGTTTTATTTGACCTTTTATTCATCTTTAAATTTGTTCTTTGTTCCTGTTTTGTGTTTGTGGTTGACTATCGTCCTTGAACGCTGCTTTTCCTGTTCGATTTTTATATCTATAATTACACAGATGAAGTGTTTATTGTTTTAAAACTGTTGTGTCTGAATTATGCCAAGATTCATGTAATGTTGCTATTTAATGTGAAATAGATTTCTCAGGCGAATCACAGCAAATTAGTATTCTGACTGATGCCCGTAATGGAACCCGAAAAAATTCTCTAACCATATCGATGTTTTTTGTATTGGAGCAAATACACATATTTAAAGTGATCCAAAAAAGATGGTGCATCCAGTCAAACACGTGAACACATTGGGACTAAACCATGTAGGACTTCTTTGACAGCTATGGAGAAGATGGATGGAAAATAAAATTGAATTGTCATGACAGAAATGTCAATAAATGTATTAGAATAGGAAGGGTACTATTTCAAGAGCGTTACTTGGCAGGCAGCAAAAAATGTAGGCAAAGAAATGAAATATATTTGTTCTGGTCCAAAATATAAAGAAGGGTCATCATTGCATTCAGAATCATCTGATAAAGCACAAGTATCAAAATACACATATACTGGTGCATAAAAAACTGTGACAAAAATGCAGACACCTTAAGATGTAGCATCATCAACATAACAGAACATTATTAGGACACTTATTAACACTGTCAAGCAACATCAAGATGCAAAACAGATACATTTTAAAGTAGTAAATCCATAGTATCAGATCCTAAGGCAGAATTAAATAATTACAATTTTTCAAAAATGCAGAGGACACTTTTTATGTCGAAAGTTTTAATAACGCAATTTTGCAATTTCATGACAAACATACAAATGCCAACAAGCTTTCAACGGCTATAGAAATTAGTGTTCCCGTAAAAACAAAGTTTCGAAAATATTGAAGAAAGAAACTCGCAACTGGGTGCGGGAAATATGGTTAAATTATGCAGAAGCATGCCTTGAAAAGTAACTGTATATTATGACTTGTTTGAATGCGTTCAATACATTTTTGTTATTTTACATAATGTGCTAAAAAACAATGGAAAACAAAACAAAAACATACTATCGAAAGAACACCAGTTATATTAACAGAGTCTTTTTTATGAATCAGTGTTTTCAAGGATAGTTGGTGAGTTAATTATCTGCTCTGTTTACCCTGTGTGCTAGTTCTATTTTTAGACCTAAGGGTGTCTATCATAAATACACACACCTTCACTGCAGTATAATTTTCACCAGAACAATGGATAGGCATTAAGTAATTTAAGGATGCCGCCTTTTTCATGGAACTGCTGTAAAACTGAAATAAACGTTTTAATGTTACAATGACCACACGAACGTGCAAACATAATCAGCTAAAACGTAGATTAAAACACCATAATGTGAACACGTTCTCTAAAACTGCAAAACATTAATGAACAAGAGAGTTACTTCTAGAGGATAAGTGTGATTTAGTGTTTGCCCTACTTTTTTTCTCCAATCAGACGGTGGGGAAATTTAAAAAAATGGCGAACTTATTCGTGTAAATTTCTATAGATCACCAATTTTAACCATTTAATCATTAAGTAATCGCTTACTAAATGGCACGCGCTTGTTTGGACACAAGGAGGCGGATTTAGTAGAAGCGCGAACGTGTTTAGAGGCGTGGTTTCGTAGAAGCGCGGGGAAAAAGTAGGGCAAACACTAAGTCAGTTAGAGGCTAAGAAGTTAAATTGTAACAATTAAGAAACCCCGGTCAGTCGCTGCGCTACTAATCCCTTAGGGTTACTTAATTGTTAAAATTTCACTTCATAGCCTCTAACTAATACATAGAATGATTTCTATGGTGACGTGATTTACAAACTTCGTTAGATCCTTGGTCATGATCACTTTCATATTATCTTTGTTTAACTTGTTAAACGGTTAATTAAAAGAGATTATGACACTATCATTTTGCAACGCACTGACTACATGCTTGGTGGTGGAAACATTTACCGTACGTCACTTTGCTTTTCTCTTTAATTGTGCAATGACCGGACAGACTGTGGACTCTATGATGACGTCTACCTAAAACACAAAAGAACGGCAATCTTTTTCTTGTCGTGCCCTCAATAGTTTATTCCCTTGTTGCCCAAGTCATTGAGTACTTTCTTTGTGGATTTCTAGCCTATTTTATTTGTATTTATATATACACGAGCATCTTTGTGTTTTACCTATTTTGCCTTGTTGGTTAGAGAATAGTTCATGGCGGGGATTTCTTTATTTACACTGTTCCGTCTTTTTGGGATGAAGTAGGGTAAGTGTGAGGTTTGGTGCACCCAAGAACCTGGTTTAAACCTCCAACGGTCTTTCTTGCCACTGACCGTTCCAAGGCGTAGCCTTATTGTCAGCCTTGTTTTGTTTGTGACGGCATATGCCTTTATTCATGTATAACAATGCTATCCATGTCTTCGTTTTTGCGTGTTTTGGGGTTCAATGTGTTCTGTGAAAGCTGCATTTCCTGTTCGACTTTAATAGATATTTCGATTAGAGACACAGTCCGGCATATAATGATGCCTCTTCTAGGGAATAAGTGAAACATATCCTACTGTCTCTACTAGAGGACCAGTCCGACATAAAATGATATATCTACTAGAGGACCAGTCCGACATAGAATAATGTATCTTCTATAGGACCAGTCCGACATTGATGTCCCTACTAGAGGAGCAATCCGACATAGAATTATGTCTCTATTACATAAACATAGAATGATGTATCTACTTGAAGACCAGTCCGACATAAAATGATGTATCTACTAAAGGGCCAGTAAGACATAGAATGATGTATCTACTAGACGACCAGTCCAACAGAGAATTATGCATTTACTAGAGGATCAGTCTGACACAGATTGATGTATCTACTAGAGGACCAGTCCGACATAGATTGATATATCTACTAGAGGATCAGTCCGACATAGAATGATTTATCTCTTAAAGGACCAGTCCGACATAGAATGATGTCTCTACTAGAGAACCAGTCCGACACAGAATGATGGATGTACTAGAGGGTCAGTTCGACGTAGAATGATGTTTCTACTAGAGGACCAGTCCAACGGTGAATGATGACTCTGCTAGAGGATCAGTCTTACACAGAATGAGGATCAGTCCGATATGGAATTATTACTAAAATACCAGTCCGACATAAAGCGATGCCCGACGAGAGGATTAGTCGGAAATTTAATTATATATCAACTAGAAGACCAGTCCAACATAGAATGATGTATCTATACAGAACCAAACAGCTAACGCACCAGTAGGCAATACCTTTAATATTTCAATAATAACAATCAATAAATCAAAATACTTTTCATTCCGAACGAGGCAAATATATTGTCAATAACGACTGTAAATTTAAAAAAAAAAAAATTGCTGTGTCAGTCAACATTTGATATGCACACACAGGTGTATAAATTATATTCGGAAAAAAAGGTGGTGCGTTAGAACTTTGGTTCAGTATACATGTACTAGAGGATCAGTCCGACATAGAATGAATAATCTACTAGAGTATCAGTCTGACATAAAATGAATAGTCTACTAGAGTATCAGTCTGACATAGAATGAAGAATCTACTAGAGTATCAGTCTGACATAGAATGATGGTTCTACTAGTGGATCAGTCTAACACAGAATGATGCCTCGCCTAGAGAATTAGTCTGACATAGAATGATGTATCTACTAGAGAATCAACCCGACATTAGCATCATTCTAACACGGATAGGTGTCTCTACTAAAAAACAAGTCCGACATAGAATGATGTGTCAACTATTATTTAAGTTCTACATAGAATGATGTTTCTATTAGAGAATCAGTCCTTCATTGAATGATGTCTCTATTAGAGGACCATTTCTACATAAAATGATGTCTCTCTTAGAGCAGTGTTTCTACATAGAATGATGTCACTATTAGAGGATCCGTTCTACATAAAATGATGTCTCTCTTAGAGCAGTGTTTCTACATAGAATGATGTCTCTATTAGAGGATCATTTATACAGAGAATGATGTCACTATTAGAGGATCAGTTCTACATAGAATGATGTCTCTCTTAGAGATTGGTGTCTCTACTAAAGAACCAGTCCGACATAGAATGATGTATCTACTAGAGAATCAACCCGACATTAGCATCATTCTAACACGGATAGGTGTCTCTACTAAAGAACAAGTCCGACATAGAATGATGTGTCAACTATTATTTAAGTTCTACATAGAATGATGTTTCTATTAGAGAATCAACCCTACATTGAACGACGCCTCTTAAATATCATGGACTGATGATGTTGTATTGTTTTAGTATATGATAATACAATACAAATCAAGATGACGTACTTAATTGTATCAACATGAACAAGCATCTTTGATTTATAAAACACATAATTCGTGCTACATTCCGGAGATTTATTACAGTACATAAAACCTGTTTCCCCATGGAAAGATCATTAAACGCTAATGCAGAATTACTGGCACATTTTCAAATTCAATCCCTTAACTGTTTAAACACTAGCTTGTAATAAATGTTCTATGATCCCACATTAACTATTTACTTTTCTGTTCTTAATAGTAATTAAATGCATACAGTTTCAAATAAGCATGAAGAAGTTCATAATTATGTTTGAAGAATCTTTTATTATCCAGAGCAATTTATGCTACCTATTGCTTAAGTAAATTATAAGAATCGTTCATTGGTATCCCGTCTGGAATTCTAACAAGAGCTGAATTACCGTGTGTTTGTTTACTGTACGGTGTCTACGTCGAGGCTTATAGCAAAACCACCAAATCGAATGTTGTAATTTCCATATCTTAGCTTGATATCTATGATTGATTCTTTTGTTTGCGTACCGTTGAAATTGCTGCGTTGATGTTGCCAACTATCAATGGTTTGGTTTAACATGTTTTATTTCAAAGATAACGCATTATACAAATGTTACATACAATAGGTAAATGGAATGGAACGAAAGCAAAATGCTTAAAGAGATCCTTTCCATGGGGACAATTATTTACATGCATATCAATTTACATAGCGGATAACTTAAATATGTTTTAATGCAACAAAATGTTATAGTTGATTATATATATATATATATATATAAAAGGAAGAAGACAGAACAACTTGACATTTGCGAATAATCTAATTAAACAATATGCTTGAGAAAGAGAGAATAATTTGTGAGTTAATTGTATGTAAAAACCCCCAGATAGTTTGGACACTTGGACACACTGGACACAACTCCTCGTGTTGCGAGGACTGGCTGGGCCACAAATCGAGTATCAATGGTTTGTATATTTATTTACACAATGACGTCATGCAATTCTTGCGACTTTGAACCTCTCTCATATTTACGATCAGATGTGTCTTCACACGTGTACAGTGTGAATGAAATAACTAAAGTAACAATTTCATTGAAATATTTATTGGCGAATATAAATTATTCTGTATCCTCCAGGCGCGTATTCTTCATTAAAACATAGCTAGATTTTAAAATGAGAAAAAATAATTCCCTTGTGTAGATATTATAATGAAACAAACACGCTACTGTTCCATTCAATATATTATATCGCTCTGATGTGACACGTAAATGAACGTATGGTGCTGTTCCGCGTTATTGATAAGTGTGTAAGTATTATATCGCTCTGATGTGACACTTAAACAAACGTATGGTGCTGTTCCTCGTTATTGTTGTGTGTAAGTATTACATCACTCTAATGTGACACTTAACGAACGTATGGTGCTTTTCCACGGTATTGATAAGTGTGTAAGTATTATATCGCTCTGAAGTGACACTTAAATGAACGTATGGTGCTGTTTCACGTTGTTGATAAGTGTGTAAGTATTATATCTATCTGAAGTGACACTTAAATGAACGTATGGTGCTGTTCCTCGTTATTGATAAGTGTGTAAGTATTATATCTATCTGACGTGACACTTAAACAAACGTATGGTGCTGTTCCTCGTTATTGTTGTGTGTAAGTATTACATCACTCTAATGTGACACTTAACGAACGTATGGTGCTTTTCCACGGTATTGATAAGTGTGTAAGTATTATATCGCTCTGATGTGACACTTAAATGAACGTATGGTGCTGTTTCACGTTGTTGATAAGTGTGTAAGTATTATATCGCTCTGAAGTGACACTTAAATGAACGTATGGTGCTGTTCCTCGTTATTGATAAGTGTGTAAGTATTATATCGCTCTGATGTTGACACTTTAATGAACGTATAGTGCTGTTCCTCGTTATTGCTATGTGTTAGTATTACATCACTCTGAGGTGACACTTAACGAACGTATGATGCTGTTCCACGTTATTGATAAGTGTGTAAGTATTATATCGCTCTGATGTTGCCACTTACATTAACGTATGGTGCAGTTCCACGTTATTGATAAGTGTTAAGTATTATATCGCTCTGATATGAATTTAAATGAACGTATGATGCTGTTCCACGTTATTGCTGTGTGTAGGTATTACATCACTCTGATGTGACACTTAACGAACGTATGGTGCTTTTCCACGGTATTGATAAGTGTGTAAGTATTATATCGCTCTGAAGTGACACTTAAATGAACGCATGGTGCTGTTTCAAGTTGTTGATAAGTGTGTAAGTATTATATCGCTCTGATGTGACACAAATGAACGTATGGTGCTGTTCCTCGTTATTGCTGTGTGTAAGTATTACATCACTCTGATATGACACTTAACGAACGTATGGTGCTGTTTCTCGTTATTGCTGTGTGTAGGTATTACATCACTCTGATTTGACACTTAACGAACGTATGGTGCTGTTCCGCGTTATTGACAAGTGTGTAAGCGTTATATCGCTCTGATGTGACACTTAAATGAACGTGTGATATTGTTCCTCGTTATTGTATAAGTATTTCATCACTCTGATTTGACACTTAACGAACGTATGGTGCTGTTCCTCGTTATTGCAACTGTCTGATGTAGACTCCTAGTTGCTAGTTGTTGCTAAATGTGTCAGATAACTAACACCCGTATTATATCGACACTCGAAGAACGTACGACGCTGTTCCTAGTAATCTGTTAATGTGTATGGAACACAACAGTATATTGTTGACACTTTACGAATGTATGACGCTGTTGGATATTGAAAAATAAGTTGCAGCTGCTGTCTATTATTATATGATAAGCTGTTTCGAGGAATATTACCTAACGAAATATGATTTTAAGCTTAATGCAGCATCAGTTGTACACAATGCAGCTGATATATGCCAGATGCTCCGGAGGTGTCCTATTACTGAGATATTTAGACTGATATGGCTATTTTCTTGTCATTTCACAAATACTCTACTTATTATATATGCAATAACGTCAAAACACGCTTACCATCGTTTTACTGTGCTATTCAAAAGCACCTTAAAAGTGATTTAGAAGCGTACACTTCCACTGTATTCTAGGATCCTATGGTTGGTTGGTTTGTTGTATGATGTTTTAGGTAATTTTTAACACATGTAAGGTTCGATATGACGGTCGTTTTGTTGGGGTGGAGGCAGACCACCCATTTTCCCCGGGTAGAACCAGTACTGTGCACCTCCCGCCATCCTTTAGAATCGACACGTTCTCACAAGTTTAGCTCCCAGTGAGATTCGAACCCGCAGCGCTGAGATGCGAAGGTTTACAACGCACCGTCGTTAACCATTCGACCACGGAGACGCTCCCATAGACTTGTTGACGCTATGCATGATACTTTATTAATCAGCTTCACTACAACACAGCCACTTAACAATAACTGTGTGTTGTCTGAGCATGTTGGCTCCAGTAGTCACTATGGTGGTTGACTGACACGTAATGGTATGTTAGTTTAAACTTATTTATTTTACATCGATGGTAACGAAAGCTCTCTGAACTTACTTTAATCCATCTTGATGTCTTCCTGGGTAGAACCAGTACTAACTCTTCCTGGGTAGAACCAGTACTAGTTCTGGGTAAAACCAGTACTAGGTATTCCTGGGTAGAACCAGTACTAAGTATTCCTGGGTAGAAACAGTACTAAATATTCCTGGGTAGAACCAGTACTAGGTCTTCCTGGATAGAACCAGTACTAAGTCTTCCTGGGTAGAACCAGTACTAAGTCTTCCTGGGTAAAACCAGTACTAGGTCTTCCTGGGTAATGTGCATTTATTGATTATTGGCACAAGTAATCACCATAACAAGACGATGTGTCGCGCGCAAAATCCAGGTCCGTACCTCAAAGGTCAAGGTCACTCTTGCAGTTCATAAGTCAAAAACAGGTAACGTCACAACCCCTGCAGGGATTTTTAAATAACTTGGCACAAGTGATCACCATAACAAGATGATGTGTCGCGCGCAAAACCCGGGTCTATAAGGTCAATGTCACACTTGGAGGTCAAAAGTCAAATTGTGTCCGGTCAATAACTCTGACATTCATGAACGGATTTTCAAATAACTTGGCACAAGTGCTCACCACAACAAGACGATGGGTCGCGCACAAAATCGAGGTCTGTGGCCCCAAGGTCAATGTCACACTTAGCTTAGAGGTCAAAGGTCAAATCGTGTCCGGTCAATAACCTTTGCATGCCTAGACGGATTTTCAAATAACTTGGCACAAGTGCTCACCACAACCAAGCGACGTGTTGTGCACAGAATCCAGGTCCATGGCTCCATGGTGAAGGTCATACTTAGAGGTCAAACGACAATTAATGTGCATTTATCACTTACAGTGATATTTCTTGTTATATCTACTTTTGCTCAGGGCCACAACACATATGGTCATGACGGAGATCGAGGACACGACTTTTCGATCATGAGTCCAACGCTCTACCACTAAACGTCAGCGCTTCACTAATGGAATGCTACAAAATCACCTATCAAATAGCCCTTTTTGCACAAAAAAATACAGGGTCAGTTGTTCTTGCTGAACCAGCCAAAGCGGACAAGACAAGAGTAACAAACATAACATATTTCTAATCATCATGGTAAATGGTAATCTGGACATACGAGAAACGCATACGTCCTTAGTCCTCGGCTTAGGTTTTACTTAAAATCGGCATTCCTAAGTCCGAGTCGTTAATGCTTTTCAAAGAAGTGCTTACACATATCGAAACACTATGCTACTCAGCGAGCATCCAGAATATAAAAATAAAAAAGAGTAAATCGTATATTATGTTAAGGACAATTTCCTAAAATGTAGGATACCGACTGGAATCAAGTTTAAAAGGGAATGCTAGTTTATACACACTTGGAAATAAATATATGCATCTATGAAATGAATGATACCTTATTTACAAATAATGGTTTCAGTCGTCATGTGAGAACCTCCGTAGCCGGGATACTAAAGGCGCTGCGCCTAAAACGTTCTCAACACTCACCGCTGCGGGTTCGTATCCCACTTGTAGCTTGACAGGATGGCGGGAGGTATACAGTACTGGTTTTATCCAGGACAAATGCCGTCGGTCTGCTTCCACCACGAACAGAAGTAGATAAAAAAAGTCGAACCGGGCATGTAGCATTTAAGAACCACTGTTAACCTAAAACAAGCATAGAAACAAACAACAATTGCAAGGATGAATCAAAGGCAATCGACGCCATATATAGCCTCAATACATTACGTGGTCCCACCTTAATTCCATTAAGCATGTTAAGCGATGGGAAATCTTATATTTGCAGGATTTTATAACGGATATTTCGACAATAAAACACCTTTAAAACAATTTACACTGAAATAAAAAGCGACAGCCTGTTTAAAATATCTATTAAATGTTGTAGTTTTAAAATATGAAAACTTCTTCAGCCGAACATACCCCAGCCAACCCCGTTTTCACTTCTTGGAGAAGGGGTTGAATGGGCAATGGAAGGCAAGACTCGAACCAAGTAATGATATGCTGAAAATGAAAAACACCATTTTACCAATCAACTAACCACTCGTCTAGTGTGTTCTAAAACTGAACTAAAGTTTTAAAATATCTGTGCAGGAATGTGTAATTAGGAATCTTGTGAAAGACTGATACTGTTACGTCATGCTGTGTTGTTGCATGATGACATGGATCGTTGTAACCGTTAACTATCCGTAGAGCATTGCACATGCTAACTGTTGTAAGTCAAAAAGGAATTCCCTTGAGGAGTGTGCGATGTGACTGTTTCATTAGATTTCATTAGAGTTAAACATATTTTGTTTAAGCCAAAATTGAAGGGTTTAAGTTTAGAGAAGAACATAACGTGAGAAGATATTGATTCTGAAAGATATCAAGGCGTTATTAGAGTATGTTTTGTTTTAGACAACTTCAATAAATGCATAGCATATTAATTTGATTTAATTTACTTAATTTTAAAATATGCCAACTAACATTATGTTGACATCAGGTTTGTGATGTTGTTTGCATTTAATATTACTTTTGCCTTCTTGTTTGCCTATTTGCGTGTTTGTTTCTGTGTTTTGTGGTTGACTGTTCTCCTTGAATGCTACTTTCCCTGTCCAATCATTTTATATTTCTTTTCTAGCATTACCACTGCAAATGCTTTTGCAAAATACATTTTCGATACATTTCATGTTAACGCTGAATTACAGTAGCTTAATTTTCTAACGATATTCAATTAAAAGGGAGGAAATTTTTAATTATCCATGTTTCATTTTATTGTAGGCGGAACATTTGCAGCAAATGTATCAAACTTTTATTATTATTATTATTATAATTATATTTATATTATTTCCTAACAATCGTAAAAGTATATATCTTTAAGCGGACTTTGATTCAGGGTAATGTGTTTTATCAGCACATTGCATATTTTCAAATAAAAGGAGGGTAACACTCTAAAGATGTAAAAAAGTGAGTAATTAGGACTTGTGTTCAGTACATATTGACAATATTATGTTTTACGAACATTCACACAGACGCAACTTGGTGCGAATATATCAACAGTGCCCTTCGTATGGAATGACAAACAATTATATAGTTTATTTAAGCTTTCAAACGCATTGTTTCACAGAACTTATTGAGTTTAACCAAACGTGTATGTTTAGATCTGCCTACACTTCCAGGCTTTGTGAGAAGTTTCTTGCAACAATATACGATATAATCACTGTGGGATGTGTTGTATTCATCTTAACATGAAAGAACCATCATGTAATTGCACGTAAACAACCAAATTGTTAAACATTCCCATTGATTCGTGATTAATTTAAACAGACACAACGTGTGGCGCTATATTACACTGACTGCCATCTTACAGGAGCAATTGAATATGTAACATACAGTACATGTACAAGATGTCCGCTATGGAAACAAATGCATGTTGCATTTCGCAATGTAAAACGCTTGTGTGTTTCTCATGAATTATGGTATTGTTGATACTAGTAACAAAAACTTTGAACTCCTTCCAGTTTATTGGGATGACAATAGGTGAGAGTGAGGTTTGGTGCATCATAGAACCTGGTTTTAACATCCAGCGGCCATTTTTGATACTGACCGTTCCAAGGCGGTAGCCTATTTTTAACCCTAGTGTGTTGTGATATCTTATCTTGCATTTTATTCATCTTTTTAATTATATAGTTGTTCTTTGTTTCTTTGTGTGTTTGTGGTTGACGGTCGTCCCTAAATGCTACTTTTCCTGTTCGATTTTTATATCTACTAAAATGCAAAGACTTGCAAAACTTAAATTCTGTAGTACTGTTTGCTATTAAAAACACAACAGTGTGCATCGCATATATAAATACATTCAATAATATACATTGAGCTTGGTACCAATATATATTAAGCTCGGTCCAGTATATATTGTATTTGGTATCAAAATACTTTGAGCTTGGTACCAATATAGAAAGAATTTGGTACCAGTGTACATTGAATTTGGTACCAGTATACATTGGATTGTGTACGAATATACATGAAGCTTGGTATTAATATACATTCAACTTAATATCAATAAACATTAAAAGTGTTATCGATGTATATTGAACTTGGTACCAATATACATTAGATTTGGTACCAAAACTCATTTAACTTGGTATCAATATACATTGAACTGGGACACTGTATAGTAGGAAAGTGGAACCAATATGCGCCGAACTTGTTACTTATATACATTCAAAGAAGTACCAATACATTATGCGATTAGATACTAAGATGCCGGTCTTAAGTGTTATTCGCTGATAACGTATCTTTTATATATCATTATAGGATGCAAGAACACTTACATATCATATGTATCACTTGTATAATCATTTCACATTATCATGTAGCGTTTATCAAAATTTCCTTAGCATCTTCAGTTGCACAACAATATTCCCGACACGACCATATCAAAGCCAGACTGGTAATGAAGTAATTTAGCGTGTTATAAACTGAAGTCTGTTTAAATTTAAATCTAATGCACAAGCACTGTTATACTTAACAAATAATTGGTTAAATTTTAATAAATTTAGTGCTAACTGTATTGAACATTTGATTTTTTAAACAACATATTTTTCGTTTAATGCTGGCAAATTTTGCTAATTGTTGATGCGTTTACGAATGTCAAATCTCAATGCTGGTAAACCCGAATCGTATTTTAGTGTTTTTATCATATACCGACACACACATTGGAATAAAACAAAAACACTATAGACAAATCGCTCCTCGCACAGGTGTATTTACCCCTGTATCCAAATCCACAGGAGACACCATTGACGCAATAACATCACCATAACATTTAATTCGAGGGAAAATAAATTATATCGCCATCCTATGCACCTTATACTTTGTCACACCTCTGAGGTCGAAACACATTAGTCGATATGTTTTGCTGAAGATGGGTGCTGAAGACAGGATAATAGCGAGGATTGTGCGCATGTAAAATCGATTCAAGCTAACCAGTAGACCTTATTGCCTACTGACCGTTCCAAGTCGGTAACCCTGTCTTCACCACCCTTTCTGTTGTTTGTTGTCTCTTTCAATATATTATGAAGTCCATGTTAGCAGTGCAGCGCGGACCTACGATGCCATTGCGTCGCTGTGGTTTCTACAGGAACCTATATCTCATTTTTGCTTTTTTCATAGATAAGTGTGTATGCCAAGGGTGAAGGAAAACAGAAAACTGATACTGCAACTGAATAGATTGTATAATTATTTGACCTTTTGAAGACCCTTCCCACATGCGACGTAGAATGGTACACTATACAGTTGTTTAATCCCATCATCATAGCACTTTATATGTGACGTACTAAGGAAAATGGCCCCAAATTACCTACTCCACGTCACCCTTCCACAATCTCATTTCCAAAATCCTGGGCAAAAATTGAAATAATAATATCGTTTTATATGTTTTTCATCTTTCATAGATGCTTATATATATATACCAATGTATGTGTAAACAAATATATCTTTAATTGAACTGCTTGTTTCCAGTAAAGGCCCCTAATATTGTGTTCTTGTGTTCTTGTGCTTGTGATATGCAGGCTTCATAACCGCTGCTCCCAACTAAATTCCATTAAGTTTATTTTGCTCTTCGGGACATAGATTTTTATTAGATACTGGAACCATACGCCGTCCGACAAGGGGGAGATTAATCTCCATGTCCACGCATATATGCATGCCACCTTCGGGATGGTTAAAAGTTTGTACTATTGATTTTATTAATATTGAGTTCTGCTCAACCCAGGGCTAGAGGGCGTGAGCGGTTGCTAGCATATTTCACTACTGCTCATGAACAGTCTCAATCAAACCGAGACCGCAATATTTCGTATAGGTCGTTTTCGGCCGTTTCCAAAGGTCCATTAGTATACTCCTTTTTTATAGCACAGTGGCGTTGCTTGTGCAGTGTAGCGGCAGTAAAACGTCTCCCCGCGCTTGCAGTCAGTACTATTATTCATTTGATCTTTGGAGATCGCTGATACCAATACCTATATTTAATTATCGGTGGTACTTTTTCATTTTTTTGTTTTCTTACTTAATTTTCGATTCAGTGGTCCACTACTCCGGCCGATTAAAGGCTCTGGGTATAGTTTAACCACTTATAGGATATGTTGTCAGCTTTTTAAGTATTTTGACTGTTACTTGTGATATGCAGGCTTCATAACCGCTGCTACCAAACTAAATTCCATTATGTTCATTTCGCTCTTCGGGGCATAGATTTTTATTAGATACTGGGACCATACGCCGTGCGACATGGGGAGATTAATCTTCATGTCCACCGCCATATGCATGCCATCTTCGGGATAGTTAAAATTTTGTACTATTGATTTTATTAATATTGAGTTCTGCTCAACCCGGGGCTAGAGGGCGTGAGCGGTAGCTAGCATAGTTCACTACCGCTCATGACCGAGACTGCAATATGTCGTATATGTCGTTTTCGGCCGTTTCCAAAGGTCCATTATCATACTCTTTTTTTCTTGCTTGCCGTTATCATGTGGTGGATGTCATGCACTAAACTTGGTTGAATTCCACTCAGTGGTTTAGAAGGAAACGTGGTAACGGACAGACGGACCGACAAACGGACGTACAGACAAACAAAGGCCTTAACAATATACCTTAATACTATAAGCATGGTGATAATGACGTCACGTTTTGACTGCTTAATGTCACATGACTTGATGTGCGACGGGTAATGCAAGTATTTTGTAGTCGCACAGTTTTAAACGTCAAATTACAGAATGTTTGCCAAATGCGCTATATGAGACGTTTTATGCCTAAGAGTTTGATTATTCCAATTGAAGGACATTTTGCTTTCATTTTGCCCTTGCCAATCGTCGTTAACGTCCTGTTATTTCCAATTCTGATTTAATGCGACATTACAATCAAACGTTTCCAATTTGTAGTTATTTTTAGATTCCTTTAAAATGAATGGCAGCATTTACAGGAGGAAATTTGATTAGTTAATTTTCCATATAAGCCATCCAAAGCATGTAACGTCGACAAGACAGACCGCCAACTGGAAGTAATAAGCCTTACTCTAATACCACGTCTAGTTGTATTGTCGATTCTCACGCACACAACATTTATTATCGGAACACTATAATGTTGAAATAACGTGATGTCTATCGAATGTGCATGATAATAACGTTTAGAGGAAAGCGCAATCAGTTCAAAGATCTTGATTAAAGATTAAAGTAATAAAACAACTTATACAAAGTTGCATAACATAACCTTAGGTTGTAGGTTAAAACAGTGTAGAAAGGGACACAACTCTGTACACATTACAACTGGGTTACGATGTTTTTCAGATATACATATGAAGAACAACAGCAGTGTATGAATTTGCATGACCATATGATACATACTTATCGAATTATAATGCAGTTGTTTTGGCTGGTGAGAGTGTAACTCCCGACGAATACGACGGGGACAACATACATTAATCCGCGTGTGACTTGCCATGTTAAAAAAAAAAGAGTATGATAATGGACCTTTGGAAACGGCCGAGCACGACACATACGAAATATTGCAGTCTCGGTTTGATTGAGACTGTTCATGAGTGGTAGTGAAATATGCTAGCTACCGCTCACGCCCTCTAGCCCCGGGTTGAGCAGAACTCAATATTCATAAAATGAACAGCACACAATTTTAACCATCCCGAAGATGGCATGCATATGGCGGTGGACATGGAGGTATCCTTCTTTAACGTATTCCCAATGTCGTACGGCGTATGGTCCCAGTATCTAATAAAATGAAATGCCCCGAAGAGCGAAATAAACATAATGGAATTTAGTTGGGAGCAGCGGTTATGAAGCCTGCGTATAAAAAGCAGACAACATATCCTATGAGTAGTTAAACAATACCCAGAGCCTTTTATCGGCCGGAGTAGTGGAACCACTGAATCAAAAAGTAAGCAAGAAAACAAAAGAAATTGAAAATGTACCACCGATAACTAACTATAAGTATATTGAACGTTACCTGTTTTTGAAATATTGCATAAGTATGTAAGACATGAAGGCAGATATTAAAACGAGTATGATAATGGACCTTTGGGAACGGCCGAGCACGACACATACGAAATATTGCAGTCTCGGTTTGATTGAGACTGTTCTTGAGCGGTAGTGAAATATGCTAGCTACCGCTCACGCCCTCTAGCCCCGGGTTGAGCAGAACTAAATATTCATTAAATCAATAGTACACAAATTTAACCATCCCGAAGATGGCATGCATACGGTGGTGGACATGGAGTTATTTGCTTCCCCATGTCATACGGTGTATGGTCCCAGTATCTAATAAAATTAAATGCCCCGAAGAGCGAAATAAACATAATGGAATTTAGTTGGGAGCAGCGGTTATGAAGACTACGTATCACAAGTAACAGCCAAAAGACTAAAGTAAAAATAAATATAAGTATCGGGCTCAGCGATCTCCAAAGACCGGATGAATAACAGTACTGATTGCAAGCGCGGGGAGACGTCGAACATTTAATGGATCATTCAAGGACAACAGTCAACCAAACCCACGCATAGAAACACACGACAATTACAAAGACAAAGTTGAACACAAGTCAGGGTATATAACATCACAAACATACACGAGCTGACAATAGAGATATCGCCTTTGAACGGGCAGTGGCAAAGAAGGCCACTGGGAGGTTTAACACATGTTCTCAGGTGCACCAAACCTCATGTTCTAGTGTAAATAAAGCAATCTCCGCCACGATATATCCTCTAACAAACTGAACGTTGTTTGAAAAATCTGAGGATTATAAAACCAATAGTTCTATGTTTTATTTTAAGTTTATGACCAAATGTCAATTAGTTTGCCAATTATGACAAGGCTGGTGCACCTCAGAACCTGGTTTAAACACCCAGCGCCCTTTTTTGCCACTAACCTTTTCAAGGACGTAACCTTATTGTCAACACTTTAATGTGTGTGAGGTCATATCTTGCCCTTTTATCGTCTTTGTAGTTTTAGGCGTTTTTGTGGTTGAGTGTTGACTTCGAATGTTACATTTCATGTTCGACTTTTGTATTGTCGGTTCTCACGCACACAACCAGGTTATAGTATGCCTTCCTTTAACGACGCCATTGACGTCTAGGTTGCTGACGACGTAACATGCTATTTATGTGAGTTTACATATACTCTATGCTAAACATAAAACGGTGTACCATTTTTTTAAATTTTTATTTACATCCATATATCTTTTCGACGTAAACTACATGATTGATTTCTTTTCAAAATATATATTCCCAGTGAGTTCTTGCTGTATCCAGGGACATATAGTTTCAGTGAGACTAGTGTTTCCAAAATAAATCCTAAAACATTTGGTAGACATAAGTATTTTATCTTTAGATTAATACGTTCTCGTTTGCGAGTGCAACATGTTCCATGATAAGCAATGTATTTGTATGTTTACGTAAACTGAATCATTGTAAGAATGGTTACTTGTGTCTATCTCCCAGTAGAGTCTACAAGCACGCCATAGACACATCGTTATGTTAAATACACTAGTTTTTAGCGTTCACAGACATCAAACAGTGCAAAACATAAAACAGTTGTGTTTTCGTTAGGGATTCCGTTCACAAGAGTAACGCCAAATATTCAATGGTCTGCAATCATTAAGACGTTAATTGATTTCCGTATCATCTTGTTTACGAACCGTTATACATCATTAAGGTCTTCTGTTTTTGAGAACAATTATAATTTTTTTAGTTAGCAACCCAATTCAGTACCATTTACGCCTTGCACTTATGAATTATCCAAACTATCTACAACCTTACCACATCACCTTATGAAAGACAAGCTTATTGCTCTTATTAAAAAAACATTCACCAGGGAAAATACTTCATTTTTGGATGCAATAATATTATTGCATTTTTTACTGACGGAAGTTTAGACAATTACACTATGTGGACTTGCCAAGAAGTTTATGAAGCACCCATCTTCCTATAAGATAATATTTTCGTCAGGTATGGAACGACCGTTTATAGATTAATTGTTTGTATCCCTATGGGTACGAACTGTGCACCACGTGTCGCAGATTTGTTTTTATATTGCAATGAAAGAGATTTCATGTTGAGACTTTCAACAGATACCCAGGATGATGTTATTGGGGCCTTTAATGACACCTCTCGGTAACTGGATTACATGTTAATTATTGACATCCTTTTCTTTACTACTATGGTTAATAATATATATCCTAAAGAACTTCAACTTAACAAAGCTAATATTTCTGATACTAATGCTTCTTTTCTTGATTTACATCTCTCCATTGAAAATGATGAAATAATTAGCAAAATATATGACAGGAGAGATGATATTAATTTTCATATTGTTAATTATCCCCCATTTAGATGGGGATTTTCCCCGAGCAACTTCTTATGGGGTTTATGTGTCACAACTTATTCTTTTTTCCAGAGCTTGTGCTCAAGTTGAGGATCTTAATATTCATAATCTTTGTATAACTAAAATGCTACTCCATCAGGGTTACCGTTACCATAAACTTCGTAAAACCTTTGCACATTTTTATTATCATAACCCTTATCTTCTTTCCAGTTATTAATTATCGTAACCCTGATCTTCTTTCCAAATATAAAAGTAATTCAAAAATTCTTCTGCGACAAGGACTATCACAATCTGACTTCTATGGTGACGTGATTTACAAACTTCGTATGATCCTTGGTCATGATCACTTTCATACTATCTTTGTTAAACTTGTTAAAAGGTTTATCAAAAGAGGTTATGTCCTTATCATTTTGCAACGTACTGCATGTTTGGTGGTTGACTCATTCACAGTTCGCCACTAAGCTTTCCTCTTTGATTGTGCGATGACCGGACATGCTGTGGACCCTATGATGACGTCTACCTAAAACCCAAAAGGACGTTGACGTTTGATGTTTGTCTGCAGTCTTGTCTTGTCGTGCCCTCAATGGTTTATTCAGTTGTTGCTCTGGCTTCTGTCAAGTCATTGAGTACCTTCTTTGTGGCTTTCTAGGCTTTTTTTTTTTTGTATTTGACATTTTAAATATTGAGTTCGGCTCAACCCGGGGCTAGAGGGCGTAAATAGGAGCACATATGTTTCATTACCGCTCATGAACAATTTCAATCAAACAGAGGCGCAATATCTTTTTAGTATTTATGGTGTTCGGTGATTCGCAAATTTCTTTTTTATCCTTCGTTTTTAGATCTTATGCCATGGTATTTTGTGTGTCGTCCGTCGTACGTCCGTTAACTTTTTAATGTCAACACTCTAGCACCTTCATTTTTCATCTGATCCTTATTAAACTTTAACATGTTATTAATATCAATGAAAGCTTGGACAAATTCGAAAACCAGCTTGATTGGATCAGTAACACCGGAGCTACAATTGCTACATTTTGTCTGGTCAACACTCTAGTGCCTCCATTTTACTTCCGATTTTTACCAAACTTTACCAGGTTAATATCAATGAAAGCTCGGAAAAGTTCGAAACCCAGCCAGATGAGATTAGTAACACCGGAGTTACATGCATTGCCCTTGAATTAACGAAAATTGCTATATCTTGTCTTGTCGCAACTCTAGCGCCTCTATTTTGCATCCTACCTTTACCAAACTTTGTCAGATTTTTGATATTGATGAAAGCTCTAAAACCATCCAGATGGGCCCAGTAATACCGACGTTATGGCCCTTGAGTTATTGAAAAAGGTGTTAACTGTTTGATGTCAACACTCTGGCACCTTCATTTTTCATCTGATCTTTACCAAATATTATCAGATGGTTAATATCTGTGAAAGCTCAGACGAGTTTAAAAAAACAGCCATATCGGATCATTAACACCGGATTTATTGCCCTTGAATTAACGAAAATTGCTATATTTTGTCTTGTCAACACTCTAGCGCCTCCATTTTGCATCCTACATTTACCAAACTTTGCCAGATTGTTTTTATTTATTACAACTCGGCCAGATCGGACCAGAACACCGAAGTTATGGTCCTTGAATTATTGAAAAATGTGTTAACACACTAGCACCTTCAATTTTCGTCCTACCTATACCAAACTTTACCAGATTGTTATGATATGGCTTTAATTTTGCCGTATTTTAGCAAAACTGCGCAGGGATGATCAGTACCAAGCCCAGTTGTTCATATTGCCATTTTGTTCCGGTTGAATGATTTTTAGTGGAGTTATGGTCCTTTAAATATTTTAATGCATATACTTTGTATGGACTAGTTCTGCTGAACTTTCAAGTAAATTTGACAAGGATGATCAGTAGCAAATCTAGTTGTGCATAGCATCACCATGTTCCGGTTGAACGATTTTCGTCGGAGTTGTTGTCTTTTAAAGGGTTTACTACACGAACTTTATCCGCATTAGCTGTGAAACCCTCACCGGATTTCAGCGAAACCTTGCAGGGATGATCAGTACCAAAGCTAGTTGTGCATATCATTACCGTGTTCCGGTTGCAAGATATTTGGCGGAGTTATGGGCCTTTAAAGGTTTGCATGGAAACAATTACCCATTTCTTCTGAGAGTACCTCTTGAACGATAGCATCATTTTAATCGATAAAAGTAGGTACACCATTTAAAAAGGAACTGTCACAGAACACAGTCAACCAAAACCAGTCTGTAAAAACAACAACAAAGTTGTTGATTACGGAAAAAACTCTAGGTTGGCCATTTGAAATCACTGATCAATTATGCCACCACACAGGAATTATGCCATCATCTACATGACAATCTTCTACTTATTTGAACCCGAAAACAGTTCTAGGATTCATTTCTTGTGAGAAAATTGAAAGTAAGGAAAAATAAACCTCGCAAGTTTATTTCGCATTGCTACATATAACGAGTGTGTGGCTTTCAGTTTATTGGAGTTGAGATAGTAAAACTCAGTTCATTGACACACTCAGTAATACATATACTCAAGCTTCAACATGAATTGTACTTGTACATGACTCTTTTATCATCAGATGTAGTAGTATAACCTGATATTGTGACAGAGTTTGTGTAACATGCTACACATGATAACGTAATGGAGCATCATTAGAGAAACAAATTAATACTAGTACTCCAGTTCAAAAGTCCTCCTAGATTGGAAAAATACGGTTAATAATGAAGAATATGACCTTGGTGGTTATCACCACGGATTGGTTACGCAGGGATTGCTCGTCTCCAAGCCAGTACCAAATTGTTAATTTAGTGTTTTCCACCGTAGCAGTTTCGCGAAAACCGATGTCATACAATTATTGCTCTTCAAACAGCACAGCCAAAATAATGCAATCCTGATGACTAACAGTTGGGATTGTCCTTTATATGACATACTCCAGTGACTATAGCTCTTCAAATAGCACGATCACGCACACACTATGAAGATTATTTAATGGTTTATGCCATACATAAGTCACAATTCTTCCACAATAATAAAATCCATCAATCACTGACGTCTACAAGAGAACACCATTGCTACCAGAACAGCCAGATGATGTTCAAATCAAAATTTAAATTGACGAGGCCACGAATGATTTCCATACGCTTCAAAAGAAACAATTGTAATTCAAAGTGTTAAAATGTTATAAATAAGCACTCATGCGGGGTGCAAGTTTGATTATTTATATAAAGTCAAGTAATATTTTACAACTTAAAACGAACTGAGCAAATCAAATGTGTATTGAAGAAATACCTAAAAGGAACTTAAACTTTGTTTCTGTGCAAATATGGATTGTTTGATTTCAAGTAAAAACAGAAGAGATAAAACGACTGACTATTCGGGTTTACACGTCCCTGTTGCGAAAATAATTCAGATATGGATACTAAGCGCCAACCATGAACTATCTAATATATCATTTAACCCGTAATCCGCTACATATATATAATGGACTGTTCATTCTTTGAATTAAGACCATTCCATTTATGTGACGAAGGAGTGTTTTGGGGGAAATGCCTCGCATGCTGATGTGGGTTTACGATGGACTCAAAGGCTATTATAGACGTGTTTAGCGGGTATAGGGTTAAGCGTACACATAAAATCGATTTACGCTAACCGGTGGGCCATATTGCCCACTGTCCTTTCCAAGACGGTAACCCTGTCTGCATTTTGTTTCATTGTATAGTTAATTTGCCCTTTGTTTGTGGTACAGTGTGGTACAGCGCGGATCTACGGTGCCATTGCATCTGGGTGCTGTGATTTCCATAGGACCATTTTTCTAATTCTTGAAGTGAGCAGTTAAAATTGGGAAATGAAACCATTACTCTTGTTGACGGCATCATTAACTTTTCGTTAACTTTTTGTAAACGCGTTTGTTGTAATTAGAGTCAGTAAACATAATCATATATAGTTATTTATTCATTATCGTTTCAATTGTGCATACTAATTTATCTCACATTTAGGACTCGTTAACACAACAATAGGTTTACAGTTTTGTTGTCAATAGTGAGTTTATGCATGCACATTCTCTGATAAAGGAGACATTACGTGGCCTTAATTCCATTAAGCTCTGGGAAAGCTTATATTAGCAGGATGTAATAACTGATATTTTGACAATAAAACATGTTTAGAAACAATTATTTACTGCAAAAATGCGATAACCTGCTAAAAATTACCTATTAAATGTTTTAATTTACAACATGCCAACTGTTTAAGCCGAAATTGAGTTTTTATTTCAATCCCCAGCCAACCCAGATTTTCGCTTCTTAGAGAAAGGTTTTGATGGGGTATGAACGTTATTACTCAGATCACGTGATGTATTCAAGTCGAAGAGTATATGTAGCATTCACAGAACGCAGTCAACTCAAAACATTGTATGGAAAACAAAGCCACGTAGCAAGTACTCGATGACTTGGAAGAAACTATTCTCATTCTGAATATACAGATACAATCATTACGTGGTTCCGCCTTAATTCCGTTAACGGTGGGACAACTAACATGAGCAGGATTTTACAACGAATATTTCTACAATAAAACATGTTTAATAACATTTTTACTGAAAAAAATGCGATAACGTGTATAACATTATATATTAAATGTTTTAGTTTTACAATATGCAAAATCTTTAAGCCGAAATTAAGGTTTTATTTCAAACCCCAGCCAACCCGTTTTCGCTTCTTGGAGAAGGGTTTGGATGGGTATGAAAATTAATACTCGGACCACGTAATGGTTCACAGTCACAGTTTTAAGATAGTTCTACATTTAATTATTTTGCAGAACACATCTATCTGAATTTATAAAAAGATTTATCATGCAGATTTGAACTTTTCTGCCTAATAAAAGGATGACCTATTAAATTTTGCTTTAATTAGGCACTGACCAATAAAGCAAATCAATGCGGAATCCCTCGGCGTTTGTTGTACGTAACGTTATCTGACGTCATGCACGTAACTTTGCCTGACGTCATAAAACAAACAAAAAGCAAAAACATGGCGACGTCCTCGATAAACATACCATTCTGAGAAATATGTAATAATAGTAATTAATACAGAAAATATGGATAATCTACATGACAAATAGAATATTATGTCAGTGCTTTTTACTATCAATGTTATTAGACTCGGCACGAAAACGCAGAATGCCTCGGTAGAGCCTCGCCATTCTTCTTTTTCTAAGCCTCGCCTAATAAACTTGATAGTAAAAGGCACTGACATAAGATTCTCTATTAACACGGTCTACTGTGCTACTTGAAGAAAGAACAACATAATGTTGACGTCAAAAAGCAACTCGAAATCTCCTTGCCAAAAAGGGAAAAGTCAAAATCCAATTCCACATATCTTTGGTACTTCATGTATCCAGATAATAAATTGAATCGTCCATCATATGGCCATGCCATACAAGAAATTATTGATCGACATGTGCATCGTAATAGCCGCTTTGACATTTAATTTTCAGCAACATTAATGCGCTGCAGATATAGCTGCATTTTATTCAAGGACATTTCACTTACACTAAGAAAATACAAACACGCAAACAGAAACGGATATGACTAACACGGTCATTTGTGTTAATATTTATTAGAAAAATCAAAGGGCTCAACAAGTATGAAAGGGGCAATTTGCCGAATACGATAAATATAAAAAGAGTATGATAATGGACCTTTGGAAACGGCCAAGCACGACACATACGGATTTATTGCAGTCTCGGTTTGATTGAGACTGTTCATGAGCGGTAGTGAAATATGCTAGCTACCGCTCACGCCCTCTAGCCCAGGGTTGAGCAGAACTCAATATTCATAACATATTGCAGTCTCACTTTTATTGACTGTTCCTGAACGGTAGTGAAACATGCTTGTAACGCCCTCTAACCTCGGGTTGATCAGAACTCAATATTTGAAATGGCAATAGTACGAACAGTTTAGCCAACCCGAAGATGGTATGCATATAACGATGAACATGGGGTATTGTCCACTCCATGGTCAGCGGCTCTATTAGAACCTGATCGCTTACGGATATATGTATCATGATACACTTTTTGAACAGGCTCTCCTTGAAATGGAAATAGTATAAAGGTGTCGGTAATTAAACAATACGTTTACAGCAATTAACAATATTGAATGATGCATTGGAAACAAGATGGAAGCAATTTAGAACCTTTTTTTAAATTCGATTCGTGCGTAGAGTTTGATTAAGTGGTAGTAATAAAATAATAACAACATCCGTTGCAGTTTTAATCAATTTAACCAATTTAATTTGATTTCATTTATCAATTGAATTCATAATACACAGTTTAATAATTCCAACCAAGCTTAGGCCTTTATGTTTTGACTATTCGTCTTACAAACCATTGAGACAGAAACGTCCAATGGGAGGATGGAAACAAATGTTGGAAGAGATGGTTTTTTTATTTTTCGCTGGAAAGGAAAAGAGATCGAAATATTTGATTAAAATCTTGGAGGAGGTAAAATATAAAAATAAAAATAATGATCAAACTTCCAATTTATAATGTCGTTTTTTGCGTAGTTGTTTATTACCTTCTAAATTAGCTAATGGCTGCGGATTGTTGTGGGCTTTCCATCACATTTCATTATTCTGTTGCAAATAATGAGAACAAATATCGCCTCGCTGAATGATGTCGTCATTTTGTCGTCTAGGCCGAAGTAAGAAAAGAATCACAACTCAACTATATAGGTACGGGCAATGACGTTCGCGTCTATGAAAACCAGCCAGTAAGATGGAATTGGGTTATTTTCATCCAGATATGGGAACTGTTTTCTTCCAGCATGTACATTACACCTTCGCACACAGATTTATGCTGCTCAGAACAATGAAAAGCTAGCTAAACATTAATATAGATGGTTATATAAGTTATTTTATTTTCACGCTAGATTGGAGATATGGATGAACTGCGATGTTTAAATCGTCTGGACTGATTGCTTGACCAAATTTAAACGCTTTCAATGTGTGTTCTTAGAAAACAAACAAACAACATTTATACAACTGGGCACTTAGGCCTTTTTTTTGTACTTTGAAGTAGTGCAACTTGCGATGCTCTTAGTTCTAAAACATTCTACATGTATCTGTAGTTATTTTGATATCATGTTTTACTAGAATTACCACAAAAGGTAAAAAAAAAATTGAATTTAAGACTATCCATGTTTCAATTTATTATAGACGGAAAATATGCAATAAAAAAAAACGTTCATGTTGTTTGTTTTTATTTCCTGCCAACCTCTATAACTGTATATCTTTAAGCGGACGTTCATTAATTTTATGTGGTTTACTTTCAAGGCTGGTGTAAAAGATAAGCAAAATAAACTGCCTACTATGTACTGGATTTCTAAATTACATACAAATCCGTATAAGGCTCGCTTTATTTCAAATTCTAGTGCCTGCATCACAACAAACATCTCCAAACTTTTAAATATTTGTCTTACTGACTTTAAAGATCACGTTAAACTATATTGTGATAAAACTTATGAAAACTCTGGGATTAATTTATTTTGGTCTATAAAAAATTCAGGAGACGTTCTTGATAAAATTTTCTGTGAAGGTCAAGTTTCATCAATAAGCACTTATGACTTCTTTACACTATATACAACCTTACCACATCACCTTATTAAAGACAAGCTAATTTCTCTTTTTCAAAAAACATTCGCTAGAGGCGTTTTTTACTAATGGCAGTTTAGACAATTATACTATATGGACTTGCTATGAAGTTTGTGAAGCACTCATCTTCCTATTAGATAATATTTTCTTCAGGTAAGGAACCACCGTTTACTAGCAAATTGTTGGTATCCCTATGTGTACGAACTGTGCACCACTTGTCGCATATTTGTTTTTATTTTGCTATGAAAGAAATTTCATGTTGAGTCATTCACCAGATACCCAGGCAGATGTTATTGAAGCCTTTAATGACAACTCTCGGTATCTCGATGACATATTGAACATTGAAAACCCTTTCTTTCCAACTATGTTTAATAATATTTATCCTAAAGAACTTCAGCTTAACAAAGCTAATATATCTGATAATAACGCTTCTTTTCTTGATTTAGATCTCTCGATTGGAAATGGTGACATAATTAGCAAAATCTATGACAGGAGAGATGATTTTAATTTTGACATTGTTAATTATCCCCACTTGATGTTCCCCGAGCAATTTCTTATGGGGTGTATGTGTCTCAACTTATTCGTTTTTCAAGAGCTTGTACTCGAGTTGAGGACTTTAATATTCGTAATCTTTGTATAACTAAAAAGCTACTCAATTAGGGTTACCGAGACCATAAACTTCGTAAAACCTTTGCAAAATTTTATTATCGTAACCCTGATCTTCTTTCCAAATATAAAAGTAATTTAAGGACTCTTCTGCGACAAGGGCTATCACAACCTGACTTCTATATTGATGTGATTTATAAACTTCGTAAGATTCTTGGTCATGATCACTTTCATACTATCTTTGTTAAACTTGTTAAAAAGTTTATCAAAAGAGGTTATGACCCTATCAATTCGCAACGTACTGCATGCTTGGTGGTGGACCCTTTTACAGTTCGCCACTATGCTTTCCTCTTTAATTGTACGATGACCGGACAGGCTGTGTACCCTATGATGACGCCTACCTAAGCCCATTGGGACGGTGGCGTTTGATGTTTGTCTATGATCTTTCTTGTCGTGCCCTTAATGGTTTATTCTCTTGTTGCTTTGGCTTCTGCCAAGTCACTGAGTACCATCATTGTGGCTTTCTAGGCTGTTGTTTTTTTGTATTATATTAACACGAGCATATTTGTGTCTTACTTATTTTGCCTATTGATGCTGCCTTGTTGGTTAGAGATTAGATCATGGCGGGGATTTCTTTATTTACACTGTCCTGTTTTACTGGGATGACAGTAGGGTAAGTGTGAGGTTTGGTGCACCCTAGAACCGGTGTAAACCCCCATTGGCCTACTTTGCCACTGACCGTTCCAAGGCGGTAGCCCTATTGTCAACCCTTTTGTGTTTGTGATGTCTTTTGCATTTATTATTACTTTTGCCTTCTTGTTTGTCTGTTTGCTTGTTTGTTTCTGTGTTTTGTGGTTTACTGTCCACCTTGGATGCTACTTTCCCTGTCCGATATTTTTATATTTCTTTGTACGAGCTTTTGTTTATGTCAGTAATTTTGAAAAGTTTAGAAAAAACCAATGAATGTGCTTGAGCTTTAACGAAGCAAACCACATCCAGGTTAAGCAATTCAAGGGCCATAACTCAGATGTTTCTTGTCAAGTATGTATAGTTTTCAAGCTCCTTTGGGCTTTTGACAAGGAGTATATACTGATACATCTTGAAGGTCATTCAACTATGTTTTGCAATATTGCATCATAATATATGTTACTAAATATACCATGCCATAGCTCGTTAGTTAGAACGTTGGACTGTAAAATAGAATGTCGTGTGTTCGAGTCATGAAAGGGGCAAACAGTTGTTTCTTGAAAATCATAGGGCTAAATGTGAACCGCTCGGTGTCTATATAGTAAATGATGTTCTGCGTTAAATTTGATCTCTGAAATACCAGATTTCGGCATGAGCTGGTGAATATGAAGTTAAATTAAGACACGCCTACAAAGAAATAACCGATTTAAATACAGGGTCTGTAGCTTTAGACAACGAAATATATAGTTATGATAGGTGTTATACATTGTAGAAGAGAGCTATGCAGAAACAAACATATGCATGTTTTTGATGGCATAATGATGCATATCATGTAACAGAACTAATTCAGCACATTCAACATTAATTATATATTTACCAAGCAAAGTCATCTTCCGCAAAAGCACCATTTGCATTCAATTGCACTTTATCACTGTCGGATATCTGACACATGCTTCGGTAATTAATACAAACCAAATATATCGATTTTAGCATTTCTTGAATGTCTTTCGAAGCCTGAAACATCAATCAACGTCAGTCAGAGGTGGCAACGGGCAATCAGGAGTTTCTTCCTTGCTCACAAATTGTTTGAAATCGCACTCACGTATGGGATTACATCTTGACTTTTCTGTTACGTTACTGACGTTGAATGGTGATGTAAGATATACTCGAGATGAATTATGTTATGATAATAGTAAAGATGTGTTTACATGTTAACGTTCATTATCTTAAATGTCGGATACATATGAATTTATTCGATATCGCAGTAAACTAGGATAAAGCTGCAAAGCATGCAAACGTCAAGACACTATACAACATTTTACTTTTACTTTGATCGCTGATGACAATGTTTTCTGTCAGTTTTTCTTTATTTCAAACGCATATCAGTGTTGTGTCGATTTCTAAATGACTGACAACTATACGATAGTTAGCAAATTACTTGTTGTGTTTTAGTGTAATAAAGTCATGTCATATTTACTTATAGGGATGAACGCACACACGGACCGACGGACGTTTTTAACTGCATTCTCTCATGATGCGGGTAGCGATAATAGTTGTTGATGAGTTGAATGCGACTAATGTATATAAAAGTAATTTATAACAAAACGTAACTATGATATCAAGCCCTATTTTAAAACTCGGACTCGGACTTTACATAACGCATCAGTTGTTATGTGTGTATGAAGGTTAGAGAAAATCAATTCAAAAATGCCGGGAGAAAAAATATGTTACACAACATTATACCATATTAGAGTGGAAATGTTTGATTCAAAACAAAGGACTTAATTCTGTAATAAATTAAGCAATCAACACTGTGAGATGCAGAGGGACATATGATCGTCTGTTGTTATGTGTAAATGAAGTGTGGGAACAAATAATTCGAAAATGTTTGAGAAATACAAGTAATACAAATGTGTTACGAGACGGGATGGGAAAAACCTGGACGGACACGACGCGACAAAAATGTGTTAAGCGACTCAATGGGAGGGACGTAATGGACAAGGTGATTCATATATATCCCTCACTAACACTTTGTGAAATCGATGGTATAAACAGGTTCCTCAATATAACTCATACTGATGATACGTGCGCATCTCTATGACTCCTACCTATTAAACATGCGCCTCACTAGAAATCCTACATATTAAAGATGCGCCTCACTAGAAATCCTACATATTAAACGTGCACCTCACTAGAAATCCGACCTATTAAGCATGCGCCTCACTAGAAATCCTACATACTAAACGTGCACCTCACTAGAAAATCCTAGCTATTAAATATGCGCCTCACTAGAAATACTACATATTAAACATGCACCTCACTAGAAATCCAACCTATTAACATGCGCCTAACTAGAAATCCTACATATTAAACGTGCACCCTCACTAGAAATCCTACATAATAAACGTGCACCTCACTAGAAATCATACATATTAAACGTACACCTCACTATAAATCCTACCTATTAAACATGCTCCTCACTAGAAATCCTACCTATTAAACATGGCGCCTCACTAGAAATCCTACATACTAAACGTGCACCTCACTAGAAATCCTACATATTAAACGTGCACCTCACTAGAAATCCTACATATTAAACATGCGCTCACTAGAAATCCTACATATTAAACGTGCACCTCACTAGAAATCCTACATATTAAACGTGCACCTCACTAGAAATCCTACATATTAAACGTGCACCTCACTAGAAATCCTACATACTAAACGTGCACCTCACTAGAAATCCTACCTATTAAACATGCACCTCACTAGAAATCCTACCTATTAAACGTGCACCTCACTAGAAATCCTACATATTAAACATGCGCCTCACTAGAAATCCTACATATTAAAGTGTACCTCGCTATAACCCTTACTGATTGAACGTTCGCCTCAACATAAACAGTTCTTAATACATGAGTGTCAATCTTTAACCCTTGTAAGTAGACATGTATCTCGCTAAATACCTCTAATTGGACGTGCATTTCCCTATAAACTATTATGTTTAAACGTGCGCCTCGCTATAACGATTTCTAATACAAATGCGTCTCACTATAAACCATTATGTTTAAAGATGCTGTGATTGTTGTAAGCATCCTCGTAAGTTTAACGCAACTCAGTCCTCTAATAAATAGGGTGGCGGAAACATGATATATCTCAGAAACATAATGGTCACCAATAGAGAAGCAAAGATGTTTGCTTATGTTATTTTATGGTTACAAGCTATGTTCTTAAATTCCCAAGATTACATTTTAGAGTGTTTATATCATGCCAAATAAATATTCGCGTTGTAACAAATAGATCAATGCTTCGTTATACTGTCAGTTTAAATGCTATCAGTCTAGGAATCCTAGGCAACTTTGTAAATTTCAGATATACTAGCAGGGATTACACACGCCCATAGTGACCCCGTTGTAGATAAAACATTATTGCATATGCATTTACAAGCCCTGTTTGTTTTCAATGTAACAGGAAACGTTAATGTTCGCTCATATTGACGTGTAGTAAAATCATACTGGGTGTTTAATGTATACTCGTTTGTGATTGGTGTAAACAGTGTTGATTTCATAGTGACAATTCCCACGATGTTACGAAGTATGTTTTTTCAAATAAATGTGTTTGCTGAAAATTAAATGTTAGAACGTATTTTATTGTTCTAATTTAAAAATACGTATGCATTAAAAATGTTATTATATTTATATTGGGAAATATGCACTTGTTCTTTCTGGAAAAAAATATTGCGCTTCTGAAGTCGCGCAATATTAATACGCGAAAGAACTCGTGCATATACCCCAATACAAATTTTAATTACCTAAAAATACAGTCCCGGGTTGTAAACAATCCAATATTGCCACGGTTGTAGACAAACGCATACTTCGTTTGTAAATAGGCCGCTGTCACCTCGGTTAAAAACATATTGCACGGGACGTAGACACGCTGATACTGCCGCTGTTGTAGACACGTCAGTATTGCCTCAGTTGCAGACATGTCAGTATATTGCACTGGGTGCAACACCCCAATATTGCATGATCAGTATAAACAAACGCATTATTTCATGATATTTATCAAATCAATCATAATATTACTTGACATGTACTAGTATCACCACTAAGACTCAATAGTACAATAATACAAAGTTAACGAAGAAAACAGTTTTATAAATGGTTTACTTCAATTAGTATATGCAATTTAATATGTAAGAATGCAATATTTTATATTTTAAATAGCATCACTGTTGTCGAATAGAGGTTAGGATTAGAGGAACAAATACAAACCTGCTAAGAATGTAGAAAGCACAACTTTCCATTGAGCGTAAAATCACATTTTCTGTTATTTGCATCATGTGGCTGTAGATCATGTTCGCATTTGACACTGACGTATGTTTAGAGTACATCGTTTTGTATATTGTGTTAAATGTTTTCAGTTCAATTCTTATTTCACCGGATGTTTCCACGGTTTAATTAGAACCGAAGAGTTGACAAATATGTTTACTCCAGAACAATGAACATCTAAATATTTCCTGGACTCCTACCAGCAGTATGAATTGAATTGAATTGGATTTTATAGTACACCAACAGCTACGGTCATATGATGACTTTCCAGATTTCATTGGTGGAGAAAGACTCCGGGCGCAGCAGTTATGCAGCAAGCGAAATGTTTAAAGGGTCACATCACGTTAATATCTTAATAAGTCCTGAAATCATTTGTTTCGAATAATTGAACATATAATATATTCCATTGATAAGATTGCATACTCAGTAGATTACTTAATTTATAAAAACGTCGTTTACGACTTTATATAAGAACAAGTATGCCTTAACTGTTGTTAATAAGTTATGGTCTCACATTTCCATTATCATCATCTCCATCAAGGTATGATTAGTTTTGATTATTTGTATCGTTCTCTGGAGTTGTTTACTATCTGAAAATGTGCTTTAGGTGTTTAGAGTTCGAATGTGACACATGGCTGTAATAAGATAGGAAACAAAGCAGACTTTATAAACGACATTAAGCCTACAAATAAAGAATATATAATGAAATCCAGAAATAGGTATAAGTATTTTATCGCGTAGATAAACAATGGTTGTCAGCGTCGACTCTTTTTTTAATTTGCAGAGCTATTTAACCTGTCGGAAATTTGGTTAAACTGCAAACTTAAGGTTCATTTGAGTCCAATTTAATCTCTTCGTTTTCTTTTCACCTCTAGTTTGTTTCTATCTCCAGTTTTAAATGCATCGAAAAATGATACAAACAATGACATATATCCATATACGTATAATAACAAATTACGTTTACTACTGAGTCGGGTCAACAGAGTGTCATGGTATGAATCGAGAATTTAAAGGTATTGGTGAATACTTGCGATCTTTTGCATGGAAACAATTACCCATTTTTCTGAGGTACATTTTGAACGATAGCTTCATTTTAATCGATAAAAGTAATCATTCAAAGAGGAAATGTCACAGAACACAGTCAACCAAAATCAGGCATTATAAAACAACAACATAGTTGTTGATTACGGAAAGATTCGAGTTTGGCCATTTAAAAGCTCTGATCAATTCTGCAACCACACTGGAATAGTGCCATCATCTACATGACGATCTAATACTTATTTGAGCCCAAAGAATGTTCTAGGCTTTATTTCTTTGGGAGAAAATTGAAATTAAGGTAACATAAAACTTTCAAGTTTATTTCGCATTGCTATATATAGTACGAGAATGTAGCTTTCAGATTATTGGATTTGAGATAGTAACACTCAGTTAATTGACAATTTCATTAATAAATGTACTCAAGCAACAGCATGATTTGTAATTGTACATGGCGCTTTTATCATCAGATGTAGTAGTATAACCTGATAATGTGCCAGAGCTTGTATAACATGGTATATTATATATCGTACTGGAACTCCTTTAGATAAACAAATGCATACTAGTACTCCAGTTAAAAAGTCCTCCTAGACGGGAAAAAACGGTTAATAATGAAGAATATGAAGGCGGCACCTTGGTATAATGGTTAGCACCACGGATGTGTTACGCAGGGATTGCGCGTCTCCAAGCCAGGACCAATTTGTTAATTTAGTATTTTCCAGCGTAGCAGTTTCGTAAAACCGAGGGCATACAATTATTATAATGTTTGGCACCAATGGTTGGCTACGCAGGGATCGCACGTCTGCAAACCAAATTGTTAATTTAGTATTGTCTACCGTAGTTGTCTTGCGAAAACCGAGGTCAGACAAGTATTGCTATACAAACATCGCAGCCAAAATAGTCCAATCCTTATGACTAACCGTTGGATTGTCCTTTAGATGACATGCTTCAGTGACTATAACTCTTTATATAACACGCCCACGCACGCAATATGAAGATTATTCAGTTTTATGCCATACATAAGTCACAGTTCTTCCTCAATAACACAATCCATCAATCACTGACGTCTACAACAGAAAATGTTGCTACCAGAACAGCCAGAATGATGACCTAATCAAAATATAAATTGAGGAGGCTACGAATGTATTTCCATACGCTTCAAAATGATCAATTGTGATTGAAAGTGTGAAAATGTTTATAAATAAGCAGTCATGCGGGTGCAAGATGGATTATTTATATAAAGAATTGCTGTCATGTAACGTCTTACAAGATAAAACGAACAGAGCAATTTAAATGTGTAAAATGCCAAAAGAAACTTAAAAAGTGTCTGTGTACACTCATGGATTGCTTGATTTCAAGTAAAAACAGAAGACATAAAACGACTGTTCTAGTTTGTCAGTATCTTCAGTGTGAGAATTAATGCATGTGGATACTAAGCGCCAACAATGAACTGTCGAATCAATATTTTAAATGTACATTTAAACTCGATTTAAGCTAGCGCGTGGGCCATATTGCCCACTGACCGTTCCAAGTCGGTAACCCTGTTTTCACTACTCTTTCTGTTGTGTATTGTCTTTTCCACTGTATAGTTAATTTGCTCTTTGTTTGTGTGCAGTGCGGATTACGGTGCCTTTGCGTTTGGGTGCTGTGATTTCTATAGGACCGTTTGTTTCTCATTCCTGAAGTGAGCAGTTCAATTCGGGGAAACGAAACACTACACTTGTTGACTGCATCATTAACTTTTCGTTAACATTTTGTAAACGCGTTTGTTGTAATTAGAGGACAGTAAATTATATAGTTGTTATTCATTATAGTTTCAATTGTGCAAACTAATTTATGTCACAATTCGGACTCGTTGATACAACAATAGGTTGACAGGTTTGTTGTCAATAGTGAGTTATACATGCACATTCCCTGTTAAAGGAGGCATTACGTGGTCACGCCTTAATTCCATTAAGCGATGGAAAGCTTATAATTAGCAGATTTATAACTGATTTTTGACAATAAAACGTGTTTTAAAAACAATTATTTTACTGCAAAAATGCGATAACCTGCTAAAAAGTACATATTAAATGTTTTAATTTACAACATGCAAACTGTTTTATTTCAATCCACAGCCAACCCAGTTTTTCGCTTCTTAGAGAAGGTGATGGATGGGGTATGAAAGTAACACTCAGATCCACGTATGATTTTTAAGTCGAAGAGTAAGGTAGCATTCACAGAACGCAATCACCTCAAACATTTTAAGGAAAACAAAGCCACTTAGCAAGTACTCTGTGACTTTGAGATAGATAGTTTCTACATTTAAGTAGTTTGCAGTATACAACTATCGGAATTCACGAAAAGGTAACACGGGGTTAACACGGTCTAATGTGCTACTTGAAGAAAGAACAACATAATGTTAACGTCTATAAGCAACCGGAAATCTTCTCTCCAAAAACGGAAATGTAAAAATCCAATTTCACATATCTTTGGTACTTCATTTAAACAGATAATAAATTGAGTTGTCCATCATATGGCCATGTCATACAAGGAATTATTGATCGACATCTGCATCGTAATAGCGGCTTTGCCATTTAATTTACCGCAACATGAATGAGCTGCAGAGATTGTTGTATTTTATTGAAGGACATTACACGCATACTAAGATAATACAAACACGCAAACAGAAAACGACTATGACAAACTCGGTCATTTGTGTTAACATTTATTAAAAAAATACTTTTTCTATAACGTTAACATTTATTAAAAAAATACTTTTTCTATAACGTTACTGACGTTGAATGGTGATGTAATCGAAATGACTTATGTTATAATCATAGTAAAGCAATGTTGACATTTTAACATGCATATTGCCATCTCTCGTAACTTGTCATTATGAAAATCGTATCTAAATCTAGCATAGTCTACTTTATTTTACATAGTGTAATTCCATGGGTAGAGGGCAGTACTGAAGTATACACTATACAAAAGTGTTTATGTTTATGTATACATTGCAGTATATTTATGTTTTATCTTGATTAATTTTAGATAGCGTTTCATTTTAAAATATCACCTTGTCATATGCTTTGATATATGTTCATAATTCTGCCTAGAGCTATTTCATAAATTATGTTTATTTGTTGTATTATATTTGTAAATATGTTATTAAGCGGGCCTCGAAGAAGATTGGCTGTCCCTATATTTATAAAGGAATTACGTACTTACTTACTTGTCCTAAATGTCGGATACATATAGAGAATATTATGTCAGTGCCTCGCCATTCTTCGTTCTCTAAGCCTCGCCTGATAAACTTGATAGTAAAATGCACTGACATAATATTCTATTTATCATGTAGATTATCCACATTTTCGGTATGAAGTACTATTATTACCTATTTCGCAGAATGTTACGCTTATCGAGGACGTCGCCATGTTGTTGTTTTTTTGTTTTTTTACGACGTCAGGCAACGTTACGTGCATGACGTCAGATAACGTTACTTACAATGAACAACGAGGGATTCCGCATCGATTTGCTCTATTGGTCAGTGCCTAATAAAGCAAAATTTATTAGGTCACCCCTTAACTAGGCAGAAAAGTGGATATCTGCATGATAAAAATATTTATTAAACCTCACGTTTGGTGTCAGACCGGTGAAAACACAATGCAATATAGGCTATATTTGGAGATCATTCACAAGTTCCACACATTCGTTCGCTTAAATACACTTTTATTCTGTGTATTAAACACATTTGGCTAGCAAACGGTCCCATATCTGGAATAATACACCGATTCAGTTTTTCCACATTTCGCGTCATTCATTCACACTATTCGTATTTTGAAATAAACATCTGTCAAAACCAAATCTCTACCTAACCTCTGTGCTCATACTCTCCAAAGAAATGATCCTGAAAAACACAGTAAAATACTTACTATTCATGACAACATACATACTACTTTAACCTCAGGCTCAGGTAAGATTTAACAATGAAATAGGAACTAATCTTGGGAAAAACGCATGCAAACTAGAAACTTTGGATTCTTTCAAGGAACTATTTCAGCACCCTACGACCCGGAAGTTCTTCCTGACTGGTCTGACACCGTTTACACTTCTGTATAAATTGCCCATACCTATAGCGTGAAGCAACTTTTATTGTTTGCCGGTCATTTTGTTTTACAATCACTCGATTGTGACGTCACGGGAAGTATAAAAATAGGTTTGGGGTTTTCCAATTACGACACGCTTTGCGCAGTTGGAAATCGGTGGACGCTTATTAAAATACAGTTGAAGTTATGTCAATTGTAAGAAGACTGGTGTACCAAACAATAAACATTTTGTTACTTTAAATCAAAACTGGTATAAAAATATAAATTAAAAAAAAAAAAAATGAAATTGTTATTGGGATTTTCCCCCCTGATTTGTTTAAAAGGTCTTCATCATGACCCTGCATTGTTTCAGGTGCCATCTCGCTCACATCACTAGAAAAACAATAAACGTGGCTCCAGCATAAATGGAGTGTCTACAATATAATTTGCAGCAACTCTGCAGTTCATGGTGAGAAGGTTCTAGGCCCATTCTCCATATTTTATCTCGATGTACAGGGGGGATGAGCCTGGCATGTTCATTCCTGTTACTAGTTAGGCGCCATATTTCATGTGTTGGTGCGCCTTAAAACCCAATTCAATTCATATGTTTAAATTGTAATCAAAAGAATTTTTGTTCGGTATAATAAAATAAATATTGCATTCCAGTGAGGATGACAGTGGATATTGCCAACCTGAGGAAAATAATATCAACCGAGGCGAACGCAATATTTATATATTATTCTATAACGCTGTAAACTGCGACATAGCTGCAAAGCATGCAAACGTCAATACATAATACAACAAATTATGATGAACAATGATCGCTCGTGATAATGTGGTACCAGTTAATATGTCATGTTTCCTGTCAGTTTTTTATATTTCAAACGCATACAGTGTTGTGTAAATTTCTAAATTACGATCAAATATACAATAGTTTACACATTACTTGTTGTGTGTAAGTGTAATAGCGAGCACAAGCGAGCTCCTATGATATCATGCAGGCGAAAAGTAAACATACCCATCCATCCTTTTGAAAAGTCTTTTGTCATTTACGGTAGTTTATGGGCGACTAAAACCGTAAAGTAGCATATTTCGTTACGAAATTAACAAAAAAAGCAGTCGTAGAAATCATTAAGAATGGTTGTTTTCAAGCAGAATGAGGTGAAAAAGCATAAAAAACTTTTCTCGAACCCATCCAAAAGTGACAATGAAATTGCATTTTTACCTATTTCGCCAAAATGGCCATTAACCGGAAACACAGCCCTAAGTGTTAACTTGTACATTGTGTATTGGCCAAAATTCGTCAACACAATTCAGAATTTAATAAAAGTAGATTTCGTGTTGCAGACATTTATACTCTTTTGTTAACCGATTATGATAAACAAATGAATTAATAACTACCGTGTTTAAAAATAAATGGAAATTGCACCTGAAGTACATTGTCGTAGCTTTCCGCCGTATCGGAATATGCCGAAATATCAATCGTTTTAATCCGTGACCTTATTTACATACTCGGAAAACCCGATATGTTTTCCGAATGCACGAAAGATTACGAATCCGACTGGACATTCTCGTCAGCCAATCCTCTCTATGACGGAAGTAAATTTATGCATTAATGAATATGTATTTATGCATTAATGAATATGTATTTATGCATTAATGAATATGTATAACACGTGCTTCCTGTCGTCTGCATTGTGTTTGTAAACAATCGTGGGAACTGTCAAAAAACAACTGTGAAAAACGTCAACGCAGTGTGGCTTGTCTCTATAAATCACAGGTATTCGGTTCAAACACACACATTTATTTATTTAAACAATGCTTCTGTTTTTACAATGAATAAAACTTACATATCAAGAAATGATACAGTAATAACAATGAATTGACTGACAGTAGACAAAATGGGTATGATGGACCCACAGCTACAGTACACTACTATTTAACATGGGTGACCACACGTATCATTCAAAACCTGACAACAATTATCAACAAGAATGCCACTCGGCTGACTTAGTTGACTATACAATACATATTCATCAAAAAAAGGCAATTCTTTTCAACACAAATGTGCGGAACATTCTCCTTCTCACATCTCTTTATAAAAGCAAACGTTTTGGTGCATAATGTACCTGGTGACGGCAATTGTATTTTCACTGTCTCAGCACTGTTTTTCACGGTGATATTTCAGAAACAAAACGCTACAGACATTCAATATGTACTAGTGTGTATCGCAATTAGAACCAGTGGAAAGAGACGGCCAAACTTTATCATAACCCTTCCATTACTGTTACATCATTTTATTGCTGGGGCTCAATGATAAAACTCAATGGGTCGGCCACAGCATGTGAAATTGAGGCAGCATCTAACATTTATGACTGCAATATTAAAGTATGGCTTAAAGGGGAAGCAGACAATTTTACGTCGATAACATTTCTCCCTGAAAATGATGACGATTTCTCTCGGATCACAATACATTTATTACTTGACAATTACCATTTTCTTCTATTGAGACCAAACAAAATCAGTCAATCTGAGCCTGAAAAATGACATCTCAATCAAAAGCACAAATGGAAACTCAGCCTCAAAATGGAATTACGTAGAATTGACATGGAAAAAAGTAAAACACCGCAGGCCCCACATCCAACTGACAATCAGAGACATCATGGATACACAGCTACACTAAAATTAAACATGGGTGATCACACGTATCCGGCAAAGCTTGAAAACCCTTTTCAACAACAATATCATCAAGATTATCCTTCATCTTCCTCTCGCATATCATTTGCAAATCAGGATTTTTCGGTGCATAATGTGCCTGGGGATGGCAATTGCTTTTTGCACTGTCTCAGCACTGTTTTTCACGGTGATCTTTCTCAAACAAAGACTACAGACATACAATATGTACCAGTGTGTACCGCAATTGGGACCTGTGGAAAGAGACAGCTAAACTTACTCATACCCCGTCCATTACACCATTCTCTTAGTGGGGTTCTATGATAAAACTCGATGGTTGGGCCACAGTATGCGAAATTGAGGCAGCATCAAAAATATATGACTGCAATATCAAAGTCTGGCTAAAAGGGGAAGCAAATACGTTTACGCTAACAACATTTCTCCCTGAAAATGGTGAGGATTCCGAACAGATATACAATACACTTATTACTTGAAAATATTGAGACCGAACACAATGATCCAATCTGAACCCGACTATGTCGCTACAAAATACCGTACAGCCCAGCCAAAAAGTACTACAGCCCTCGAGAAAAGTAAAATCTAAACAAACACATAAAACCTCAGATGAACATGACTATGCCTCCAAAACAAACAGAAAAAGAAAGAGTTTGGGTGAATTTCTCATTTATTCCCCAAAATCAAATAAAATACGACGAAAACTTTCCACAAATGCCACAACAGAAAACAAAAATTCACAACATTCTGATCACAGCTCCTTGCATTTACTTTGTAGGTAGCTAGGCATTAAATATGAGTATCCTCCAGAAAAAGAAACTGATGCAGAACAGAAATTAAGAATACGTCGAATAAATTAAAAAAGTTAAAACACAAATTGAACAGGTTGACATGGACAAAAGTCAAATACCTGATACCGTAAAAATGTTTTCAGCTGAAAATAACATGGACCCCCAAAAAATGCCCGATGAATTGCAAGATTTGACCGTGGTAGAACAACAACTGATTTCACGAATATCTCTATGCATTAATGTACATATGCTAAAGCATGGGATATTTGCTTCCAGTGGCCACTGCGTAACATTTCCACAGGAAGTTAATGAGCCTGCACACATTTTTCCAAGGTTACCCCAAGAAATGAAAATAATAAGGGTATTTGTAACCTAACAGAAAAATACAAACACAAAGATGGCACACAAATAACATAAAACCAGTCTAATAAAACTGAAAAAATAATAGCAGAATTAAGGGACATTTCAGAACACTTCAAACATGAAACAGTTTCGTTAAAAATAGCAACCATTCCATCTGCATCAATTCAAAAATATACTTCATTTCAACAATTAAAACAAAGGCTTACCAAAAGTATTTTCACAACACAAGAAATACAACAGCAACAGACTGACTTAGAAAAAGACATGATGACAATACATGAGGAAATTTGCAATATCAATGCTGCAAATGAGGTTACAACTGTTAGGTGACACAGAGACATAATGAAAACAATAAAGAAAAGAGGGGAGGGGGTGGGGGGGGAATGGGACAAATACAAAAAAAATAACGAAGTTTGTGTACGGCAAAATGTATGACGGAGTACATGCCTAAAATGAACTGTCCGAGAAGTGGTTTAGAGTTTTGTGTCGTGCCATTGTGGCCGATATGGACGGAGATGGTCATGACAATTTTGTATTGAGAGACGACGAACAGGATACAAACGACACCTGGGACTTTAAAAGAATTTAATACATCACGCACATAATTTCAATATGTTTCAACCTTAATGCACTGCATAAGTATTCCACATATATATATTGTTCTGGTATATATTTTAGTGGGTGGGTGATATGATAACCGCTAACCTTTCGATATATACCAGTTTTAATCCTAGTGTCGGCTCATATATCTTCATTATTAATAGGCATAAATATTATACATATGTTTATACAACATACCTGTATCTGTTACATAATTGTGATAGGTGGGTGATATGATAATCGCTAACCTTTCAAAAAATTATAGTCAAACTTTCAATAATACAGTAATTTACTTACCAATTATTTATCGATTTCTTAATTCTTAGCAAATTTAAAGTTACATACATCATGTACTTTTTCAAAACCAACTTCGAAAAGGATTTTAGTTGTTTATTTACATCGTTTTTGAAAGACATGCATTTCACCTCCACACTGCGTTGACAATAATTTACTATATAACTTAAATTACTTAAGTCTCAAATTAGTATTAAAAACACACACACAAACAACATATCACTCTGCAGACAGTTTCCCAGGCAATACCAAAAAAGTCAACTGCTGCCACCTAAATGTGAGTACATATATTATTCAGATTGATGTTATTGTTCCATTTCTTTTGTTTGTGTTCATTACCTTTTACCTCAAAAATGGATTATTCAGATCTTATTTATTTTCAACTATACCTCACAGGACCCCATTAATATACACTACGTTTCTGTGTTGGATCCTGTTAATACTATGTCCCACCAAATTTCATTAACCATACTGTACTGTACAGAGCTGTGCTCGCCTTATAGGTTTTACCTGTTTCATATTACATATACCATTCATGTTATAAAGTGCAATTGAAGGCCGGATCAACGATCGGTATTTTTCGTCAGCTGGTCGTGCATTGGAATTGCCTCGTCGATTTACGTAGCCGATCTAATCGACGCGGTAGTTCCGTTGATCGGTGTCGTACGGTGAAGGCCGCGTCAACATTCGACGTCATCATACAAACATACGACATTATTGTGTGACGACGTTATATGTTTGCAGTACACTGATAAAAGCTCCTTATGAGGCTATTTTAGAGTTTTGTGTTTAATACATTCTTACATGCGTCAAGTTGTTTAATACATTCTTACATGCGTCAAGTTACTATTGTATGTATTAAGTAACTTGACGCATGTAAGAATGTATTAAACAACTTGACGCATGTAAGAATGTATTAAACACGTTGGATGAAATTGATATAAAGTTCAGCACTGCCTCACATCATACTATGGTATCCAAATTGTTTAATTAATTCAATGTTAAACAGGCACTCATGGTCTATCCTCTATATTTAATGCATTTATACCATATCGGTATAGTCTATATGTTTCTCAAAATACATTATAGATGTATACGATTAACAAAGATGACATATCACCAACGTTTAAATTTATGATGAAAAAGTTGGAATAATAATAATAATAATAATAATAATAATAATAGACTTTATTTACAGAGGGTAATATACATTTAGTTACAAAACTAATCTTCCATGTGGCCCTCTATTATTTACACATTTACAATACTTATTGGCAAATTGGTTAAACATAATGAATAAGAGAATAAGATATCAGCAGCCAGCTCACACCCCTTGTGTACGCAGCCACCTCCCATTCAGCTTCTGTCCACAGGCCTGCTCATTAGATTTCTAATTACTCAAACTCACAAATAATAATAATAATAATTAAGGAACATAAAATATGCACACAAAAAAAAACAAAAAAAAACATAACATATATGTAGATACCTGAAAACATAGACAAACAAAAAAGGATATTAATTATTAGGCGCACAGATGTGAACATGCACTATTGCTGACTAATCCATCCAGCCATTTAATGAAAAAAACATGTATGATATATATACACATTATTCAAACGCATTTTGTACCGTTTTATTAGACGTCATACATATCAGTTGCATACACTAGCTGATAAATAGACAAAAGGTCAAAAACGAAATGGCAGTATATAACTTACTCTAACGCTATCGCATCGATGGTGTATTATCAGACGGTGTTGGCATTACATTGATTTTCCCCGACACCGTCGTTTCCTAATGTTCATCAATTGGATCTGTTAAACCGAAAGCATGGCTCTCATGGATTTGTGTACAACGAGCTAAGAACGCGATTAGGGAACATGTTTTAAATTAATTTTCATTCATTGCAGTGTCGTAAACGCTCTCGCTATGAAAGGCAAATATTTGAAATTATATAGCATAATCAGAAATAGAATGCATTACATAAGGCGTTGTAATTATTTCACAGATGACATATCACCAACGATTTCATGTTATTTATAGAGGATCTTAAACGAGTTCCCATTTCATATTAGATTTATGAAACGAGTTATGAATTATTTTAATTTTAACGAGGCTTTTGACGAGTTAAAATTAAGAATAATTCATAACGAGTTTCATAAATCTTATATGGAATGGGAACGAGTTTAAGATCCTTTTTATGACATAACATTGCAATCAAATTAGTAAAAAATGTTTCAGATGGACATAGAACCGCCACGACGTCAGACACACTTTAGCGCCAAAACGTCATAAAATATGTGACGTCGTAGACGCGACGTCTCACACATAACGTTGCGTATAAAAGAGTTCGTGTTTTACCCCTTTACAAAATAGCAGTTTACGCCAAGTTTTTAACAAACCAGCAACAATATTTTGTATAACGTGCATTATTTTTATAAGCTGTCACAAATAATAATTTTATGACTCAGATCTGGGTGAATTTGTAATAAATAAAATAGTTTCAGTTAATCAAGATGAACCAAACGAACGAGCGATGCTCAAATGTTTCACACTTAGTGTTTAAATACTGTGTTATTTTATGCCATGAGCACTCTCACACCACACGTTTACTATATATGTGGTAATGATAGAACTATTTGTCAAGGGAGGAACTAATTTAAACTTATTTGATACAAACTTCGGGCTAATGTGCACTTCGGGCTAATTTGCAACTAATTTGGAGATGGTAAACTGAAAGATTGCCTCTGAAATATTTATCGATAGAACCGATGTACAGCTAGCCAACACTAAGAAGCATTATCTCTTTTCCTCATTCACCTTTGAATAGAGGCTATTCATGAATACCCATGTCATGGCCCTACCGGAAGCAAACCAAATCCACAGAGTTTCTCAACAATTTTGGTTTGATTGATTTTTAAGATCCACTAGTTTTGACATTTGTGTAAGACTTAAAATAAATAACAAAGTGTCAGATTGATCGAAATGTGTATGAAGTTGTTTGTGTTTTTGAGAAATAAACGTGTCAAATATTTGAAATTTTTTCTCATAAAATGACGATATATATTTTGTAGGAGCTTTTTCTTTAAATAGTGTATATGCAAATAAGATCATTTGGCTGCCTGCTTCATGCTGATTTTCAAACGAGATCGACCCATACAGTATTGTTACCGATGTCATTCTTTTATTGGATTGAGAAATGTAGATAATGACTACATCGACAACATCTAAAATCACATTTATAAAATATTTGATGACATGGTAGAGGATTGAGTTCACAGCCTTCCACTGCGCTTTAGCTACTCGATTATGAAAAAACTAGTATCATGCATAGTAGTGATGTTTGCAATTCTACAATATTCTGCTGTATTTTAATAATGGACATTCACATACGTTCTACATTTAACAGTCTAAATATAACATGGATCAGCGCATGCGTACCAAATATGTATTAACCTGATTGGATATTCTAGTGGCGGGAACAAAATCCAATATTTAACTATGTTCGTAAGCTAATACACACACAGTTTCTTCCGATTGTTTTTATAAATTTGAAGATAATTCGATATTTAGATATAGACAAACTATCGGATGCCAACTGCTTTTTCATGGGATATATATATATTAACACAATGATATATCACCGACGTTTTAATAGATGGAATTGTCAGAGATGCTTAAGTTCATAATCAATTATTCCGGACTGCCAAACTCTGCTATATAGATCCCTCACTATAACTGGTGTTACACGAGGCAAGTGAAAATGCATTAATTAATGTAACGCTGTAACGCTGTATTTTCAATGGCACTGCTGTAAAACTGAAATAACCGTTTTAATGTCGTGATGACCACAACAGGGTCATCACGTAATCAACTAAAATGTAGATAAAAGCACCATAATATGAAAAATTCTCTAAAAATGCAATACGTTAACGAACAAGAGAGCCACTTCTAGAGTACGACATAAGATGATGTAACTATTGGAGACACATTCCGGCATATAATTCTAGGGAATCAGTCATACATACACTGATTTCTATATCAGACGATCCGCCCGACATAGGATGATATGTCTAGCAGAGGACCAGTTCGACATGGACTAGTGTCTCAACAAGAGAACCACTGCGAAATAGAATTCTCTACTAGAGAATCAGTCAGACATAGAATGATGTACCTACATAAGGACCAGTCCAACATGGAATGATGTATCTACTAGAGGATCAGTCCGACACAGAATGATACCTCTACTAGAGAGGATCAGTCAGTCATATACTGAAGTCTCTAATAGAGGATTAGTCCGATTATAATGCTGGTTCTACTAAAGGACCAGTCCGATATGGAATTATGTATTTACTAGAGGATAAGTCAATCTAACACGAAATAGTGTATCTACTAGTGTATCAGTTCTACATAAAATGATGTCTCTAATAGAGGATTATCTCCACTTATAATGATGTCTCTATTAGAGGATCAATTCTAAATAGAATGATGTCTCTATTAGAGGATTAGTTTTACATTAGAATGGTGTCTCTATTAGAGGATCAGTTCTACATAGAATGATGTCTCTATTAGAGGATCAGTTCTACATAGAATGATGTCCCTATTAGAGAATCAGTTCTACATAGAATGATGTCTCAATTAGAGGATCAGTTCTACATAGAATGATGTCTCGATTAGGGGATCAGTTCTACATAGAATGATGTCTCTATTAAAGGATTAGTTCTACATTAGAATGATGTTTTTTTAGAGGATCAATTCTACATAGAATGATGTCTCTATTAGAGGATCAGCTCTGCATAGAATATATATGTCTCAATTAGAGGATTGGTTCTACATTAGGATAATGTCACTGTTAGAGGATCAGTTCTACATAGAATGATGTCTTTATTAGAGGATTAATTCCACATCAAATGATGTCTCTATTGGAGGATTAGTTCTACGTAGAATTTTGTCGTTATTAGAGGATCAGTTCTATATGGAATGATGTATCTATTAGAGGATCAATTCTACATAGAATGATGTATCTATCAGAGGATTAATTCTAAATAGAATGATTTCCCTATTAAAGGATCAATTTTACATGGAATAATATGATGTCTACATTAGAGGATCAGATGTACATATAATGATGTGTCTATTAGAGATTGGTTCTACATATAATGATGTCTCTATTACAGTTCTACAAAGAATGATATGATGTTTTCCTTATAGGAGCAGTTCTACATAGACTGATGTGTCTATTAGATGATCAGTTCTGCATAGAATGATGTCTTCATTAGTGGATACATTTTACATAGAATGAGGTCTCCATTAGAAGGATTAGCTCCACTTAGAATAGTGTCTCTATTAGAGGATACTTTTTTTAATAAAATGATGTCTCTATTAGAAGATTAATTCTACTTAGAATGATGTCTTTATTAGAGGAATATTTCTGCGTAGAATTATGTCTTTATTAGAGCATCAGATCTACATGGAATGATATATCTTTGGAGGATAAATTCTACATAGACCGATGTCTTTATTAGAGGATTAATTTTACATAGAAAGCATTCTCTATTGGAGGATTAGTTCAATTGATAATTCTGTCTTTATTAGAGGATTAGTTTTAAATAGAGTGATGTCTCTATTAGAGGATTAATTCTACATGTAATGATATCTCTATTAGAGGATTAAATTTACATAAAATGATGTCTCTCTTAGAAGATTAATTCTACATAGAATGATGTCTTTATTAGAGGAATAGTTCTGCGTAGAATTATGTCTTTATTAGAGCATCAGTTCTACATAGAATGATATATCTTTGGAGGATAAATTCTACTTAGACTGATGTCTTTCTTAGAGGATTCATTTTAAATAGAATGATATCTCTATTGGAGGATTAGTTCAACTTATAATTATGTCTTTATCAGAGGATTAGTTTTAAATAAAATGATGTCTCTAATAGAGGATTAATTGTACATGGAATGATATCTCTATTAGAGGATTAAATCTAAATAAAATGATGTCTCTATTAGAAGATTATTTCTACATAGAATGATGTATTTCTTAGAGGAATAATTCTGCGTAGAATTATGTCTTTATTAGAGCATCAGTTCTACATAGAATGATATATCTTTGGAGGATCAGTTCTACACATAATGATGTCTTTATTTTAGGATTAATTTTACATAGAATGATGTCACTATTAGAGGATTAGTTCAACGTATAATTATGTCTTTATTAGAGGCTTAGTTTTACATAGAATGATGTCTCTATTAGAGGATTTATTTTACATTGAATTATATCTCTATTAGATGATTAAATCTATAAAAAATGATGTCTCTAGTAGCGGATCAGTTATACATAGAATGATATGATGTCTCCATTAGAGGACTAGTTCTACATAGAATGGTGTGTCTCTTAGAGGATTAATTCTACATGGAATGATATCTCTATTATAGGATTAAATCTAAATTAAATGATGTCTCTATTAGAGGATCAGTTCTACATAGAATGATTATCTATTAGAGGATCCGTTCTACATGGAATGATGTCTTTATTAGAGGATTAGTTCTACATTAGAATGATGTCTCTATTAGAGGATCAATTCTACATGGAATGATATCTCTATTAGAGGATCAGTTATACATAAAATGATATGATGTCTACATTAGAAAATCCGTTCTACATAGAATGATGTCACTATTAGTGGATCGATTCTACATAGAATGATTTCTATATTAGAGGGCTAGTTCTACATATAATGATGTCTCTATTAGAGGATCAGTTCTACGTAAAATGACGTCACTATTACTGGATCAGTTCTTCATGGAATGATGTCTTTGTTAGAGGATTAGTTCTACATAGAATGCTGTCTCTGTGAGAGAATAAGTTCTATATAGTATAATGTCTCTATTAAAGGTCTAATTCTACATAGAATAAAATCTTAATTAGAGGATTAATTCTTCATAGTATGATGTCTCTATTGGAGGATGACTTCTACATAGAATGATGTCTCTATTAGTGGATGGATTCTACATAGAATGATGTCTTTGTTAGAGGATCAGTTATACATAGAATGATATGATGTCTCCATTAGAGGACCAGTTTTACATAGAATGATGTCTCTATTCGAGGTTCAGTTATACATAGAATGATATGATGTCTACATTAGAGAATCAGTTCTACATAGAATGATGTCACTATTAGTGGATACTTTCTACATATAATGATTTCTATTTTAGAGGGCTAATTATACATAAAATGATGTCTCTATTAGAGGATCAATTCGACATAAAATGACGTCACTATTACTGGATCAGTTCAATATAGAATGATGTCTCTGTTAGAGGATTAGTTATACATAGAATGCTGTCTCTATGAGAGGATAAGTCCTATATAGTATAATGTCTCTATTTAAGGACTAATTTTACATAGAACAATATCTTTATTAGAGGATTAGTTCTACATAGAATGATGTCTCTATTAGAGGATTAATTCTACATAGAATGATGTCTCTATTAGAGTATTAATTATACATAGAAAAAATGATGTCTCTATTTGAGGATTAGTTCTACATATAACGATGCCTCTATTAGTGGATGAATTATACATAGAATTATGTCTTTATTATAGGATCAAGCCTACATAAAATGATGTCTCTATTAGTGGATCAATGCCACTGATAATGATGAACCTATTAGAGAATAGGTTCTACATAGAATGATTTCTATGTTAGAGGATTAGTTCTATATAGAATGGTGTCTCTATTAGAAGATTAATTCAACATAGAATGATGTCTCCATTAGAGGACTAATTATACATATAATGATGTCTATATTAGAGGATTAGTTCTACATAGAATGATGTTTCTATTAACGGATTAGTTCTACATAAACTGATATGTATGTTAGATGATCAGTTCTACATAGAATGATTTCTCTTTTAGAGAATAGGTTCTACATAGAATGATTTCTATATTAGAGGATTAGTTCTACATAGAATGATGTCTCCATTAGATGATTAATTCTATATAATAAGATGTCTCTATTAAGGATGAATTCGACAGAGACTGATGACTCTATTAGAGGATCAGATCTACATAGATCGATGTCTCTATTGGATGATCGGTTCTACATAGTATGATTTCTTTATCATAGGATCATTTCTACATAGAATGATGTCTCTATTAGTGGATCAATTCCACTTATATTGATGTCTCTTTAGACGATTAATTCTACCTAGAAAGATGTCTCTGCTAGAGGATTAGTTCTACATATAATGATTTCTCTATTAAAGCATTAATTCTACATAGTATGATGTCTCTATTAGAAGATGAGCTCTACATAGAATGATGTCTCTATTAGAGGATCCATTCTACGCAGAATGTACCTGTATTAGAGAATTAGTTCTACATAGAATGAGCTTACAATGTGTGGATCAGTTCTACATAGAATGATGTCTCTATTAGTGGATCAATTCTACATAGTATGCTGTCTCTATAGAAGGATCAATTCTACATAGAATGAATGATTTCTCTATTAGCTGATCAGGTCTACATAGTATGATGTCTCTTTCAGAGGAACAGTTCTACATAGACTGATGTAGTCTCTATTAAATTATTAATTTAACATAGAATGATGATGTCTCTATTAGAGGATTAGTTCTACATAGAATGATGTCTGTGTTAGAGGATCAGTTCTACATAGAATGATGTCTGTGTTAGAGGACCAGTTCTACATAGTATGAGGTTTCTATCAGTGGATTAATTTTACATATTACGATGTCGCTATTTGACGATCAGTTCTACATAGAATGATGTCTCTATTAGAAGATCATTTATACAGAGAAAGATGTCTCTATCAGAGAATCAGTTCTACAAATAAAAATGTCTCTATTAGAAGATCATTATACCGAGAATAATATATCTATTAGAGAATCAGTTGTTCATAGAATGTTGTCTATATTAGAGGATCATTTATACAGAGAATGATGTCTCTATTAGAGAATCAGTTCTACATATAATGATGTCTCTCTTAGAGCAGTAGTCCTACATAGAACGATGTTTCTATTAGAGGATTACTTATATATGGAATGATGTCACTATTAGAGAATCAATTCTACATAGAATGATGTCTCTCTTAGAGCAGTAGTCCTACATAGAATGATGTCTCTATTAGAGGATCATTTATACAGAGAATGATGTCTCTATTAGAGGATCATTTATACATACAATGATGTCTCTATTAGAGGATCATTTATACATACAATGATGTCTCTATTAGAGGATCATTTAAAGAGAGAATGATGTCTCTATTAGAGAATCAGTTCTACATGGAATGATGCCTCTCTTAGAGCAGTAGTCCTACATAGAATGATGTCTATATTAGAGGATCATTTATAAACAGAATGATGTCTCTATTAGAGGATCACTTTCACATAGAATGATGTTTCTATTAGAGGATCAATTCAACATAGAATGATGTCTCTATTAGAGGATCAGTTCAACATAGAATGATGTCTCAATGAGAGGATCATTTATACAGAGAATGATGTCTCTGTTAGAGAATCAGTTCTACATAGAATGATGTATCTATTAGAGGATTTTATACATAGAATGATGTCTCTATTAGAGAATCAGTCCTACATTGAATGATGTCTCTATTAGAGGTTCAATTATACAGAGAATGTTGTCACTATTAGAGAATCAGTTCTACATAGAATGATGTATCTATTAGAGGATTTTATACATAGAATGATGTCTCTATTAGAGAATCAGTCCTACATTGAATGATGTCTCTATTAGAGGTTCAATTATACAGAGAATGTTGTCACTATTAGAGGATCCGTTCTACATAGAATGGTGTCTCTATTAGAGGATCACTTCCACATAGAATGGTGTCTCTAGTAGAGGATCACTTCCACATAGGATGATGTCTCTATTAGAGGATCAGTTCTACAGAGAATGATGTCTCTATTAGAGTATCGGTTCTACATAGAATGATGTCTCTATTAGAGGATCAGTTCTACATAGAATGATGTCTCTATTAGAGGATCGGTTCTATATAGAATGATGTCTCTATTAGAGGATAAGTTCTACATAGAATGATGTCTCTATTAGAGTATCGGTTCTATATAGAATGATGTCCCAACTAGAGGATTAGTTCTACACAGAATGATTTCTCTATTAGTGAATTAATTATACAGAGAATGATGTATCCATTAGAGGATCAGTTTTACATAAAATGATGTCTCCTTTAGTGGATCAATTTTACATAGAATGATTTCTCTATTAGAGGATCAGGTCTACATAGAATTATGTCTTTATTAGAATATCAGTTCAACAAAAAATGATGTCTCTATTAGGGTATTAATTCTACATAGAATAATGTCTCTACTAGATGATTAAATCTACATAAAATGATGTCTCGATTTGATTATTAGTCCCACATAGAATGATGTCTCTATTAGAGGATTAGTTCTACATAGCATGATCTCTCTCTTAGAGTATTAATTCTACGTAGTATGATGTCTTTATTAGATGATTAATTCTACATAATGTATGTCTGTATTAGAGGATCAGTTCTACATATTACGATGTCTCTATTAGTAGAATCATTTTACATAGAACGTGTCTTTATTATAGGATCAGTTCTACATAGAATGATGTTTCTATTAGTGGATCAATTCCACTGATAATGATGACCCTATTAGAGAATATGTTCTACATAGAATGATTTTTATATTATTGGATTAGTTCTATATAGAATGGTGTCTCTTTTAGAAGATACATTCTAAATAGAATAATGTCTCTATTAGAAGATTAATTCTACAAAGAATGATGTCTCTATTTGATGATTAATTCTATATCAAATGATGCCGCTATTAGAGGATTAATTCTACATAGAATGATGTCTCTATTAGAGGATCAGTTCTACATAAATGATGTCTGTATTAGTGGATCAATTTTACATAGAATCATTTCTCTATTAGAGGATCAGGTCTACATAGAATTATGTCTCTATTAGTGTATCATTATTACATAGAATGATGTCTCTATTAGAGTATTAATTCTTCATGGAATAATGTCTCTATTAGATGAGTACTTTTACATAAAATGATGTCCCTATTTGAGGACAAGCTCTACATAGAATGATGTCTCTCTTATAGGATTAGTTCTACATAGAATACTGTCTCGATTAGAGGATTAGTTCTACATAGACTGTTGTCTCTATTAGAGCATTAGATCTACATATAACGATGTCTCTATTAGTGGAGTAATTCTACGTAGAATGATGTCTTTATTATAGGATCAGTTCTACATAGAATGATGTCTCTATTAGTGGATCAATTCCACTGATAATGATGACCTTATTAGAGAATAGGGTCTACATAGAATGATTTCTATATCAGAGGATTAATTCTATATAGAATTGTGTCTCTATTAGAAGGTTAATTATACATAGAATTAGAAGACTAATTCTACATAGAATGATGTCTATATTTGGTGATTATTCTACATCAAATGATGCCTCTGTTAGAGGATCAATTCTACTTCGAATGATGTCTCTACTAGAAGACTAGTTCTACACATAATGATTTCTCTATTAATGGATTAATTCTACATAGTTTGATGTCTCTATTAGAAGATCAGTTCTACATAGATTGATGTCTCTATTAGTGGATCCATACTACGCAGAATGATGCCTCTATAAGAGAATTAGTTCTACATATAATGAGGTTACAATTTGTGGATCATGATGTCTCTATTAGTGGATCAATTCTACATAGTGTTATGTCTCTAATGAAGGATCAATTCTACTTAGAATGATGTCTCTATTGGTTGATCAATTCTACATAGTATGATGTCTCTTTCAGAGGATCAGTTCTACATAGACTGATGTAGTCTCTATGAAATTATTAATTCAATATAGAATGATGTCTGTATTGGAGGATTAGTTCTACATAAAATGAATTCTCTACTTGAGTATTAATTCTACATAGAATGATGTCTATATTAGAGGATTAATTCTGTATATAATGATGCCTATATTAGAGGATTAGTTCTACACAGAATAATGTCTCTATTAGAGGATTAATTATACATAGAATGATGTCTCTGTTAGAGGATCAGTTCTACATAGTATGATGTCTCCATTAGTGGATTAATTTTACATAGTATGATGTCACTATTAAATCATCATTTAAATAGAGATTGATATCTCTATTCGAGAATCTGTTGTACATAGAATGGTGTCTCTATTAGAGGTCATATATACAGAGAATGATGTCTCTAATAGAAATTCAGTTCTACATAGAATGATTTCTCTCTTAGAGGATCGGTTCTACATAGAATGATATCTCTATTAGAGGTCTAGTTCTATATAGAATGATGTCTCTATTAGAGGATTACTTATATATAGATTGATGTCTCTATTAGAGGATGAATTATACATAGAATGATGTCTCTATTAGAGGATTACTTCTACATATATTGATGTCTCTATTAGAGGATTACTTCTACATAGATTGATGTCTCTATTAGAGGATAAATTCTACATAAAATGATTTTTCTATTAGAGGATCAGTTCTACATGGAAGATGTCTCTATTTGAGTATCGGCTCTTCATAGAATGATATTCCAACCAGAGGATTAGTTCTACACAGAATGATGTCTCTATTAGTGAATTGTTTATACACAGAATGATGTCTCTATTAGAGGATCAGTTCTACATAAAATGATGCCTCTATTAGTGGATCAATTTTACATAAAATGATTACTCTATTAAAGGAGCAGGTCTACAAAGAATTATGTCTCTATTATTGTATCAGTTCTACATAGAATGGTGTCTCTATTAGAGTATTAATTCTACAAAGAATAATGTCTCTATTAGATGATTTATTCTACATAAAATGATGTCTCAGTTTGAGTATTAGTTCAATATAGAATAATGTCTCTATTATAGGATTAATTCTACATAGAATGCTGTCTCTCTTAGAGTATTAATTCTACATAGAATGATGTCTCTATTAGATGATGAATTCTACATAAACGTATGTCTCTATTAGAGGATCAGTTCTGCATATAACGATGTCTCTACTAGTGGATTAATTCTAAATAGAATGATGTCTTTATTATAGGATCAATTCTACATAGAATGATGTTTCTATTAGTGGATCAATTACATTAATAATGATGACCCTATTATAGAATTATTTCTATATTTGAGGATAAATTTCTATCTAGAATGGTGTATCTATTTGAAGATTAATTCTACATAGAATGATGTCTCTATTAGAAGATTAATTCTTCATAGAATGATGTCTGTATTTGATGATTAATTCTACATCAAATGATGTTTATATTAAAGGATTAGTTGTACATAGACTGATGTCTCTATTAGAGGATCAATTCTACATATAATGATGTCTCTGTTAGAGTATCGGTTCTACATAAAATGATGTCTCTATTAGAGGATCACCTCTACATATTTCGATGTCTTCATTAGTTGATCGGTTTTACATAGTATGATGTCTTAATTACAGGATCAGTTCTACATAGAATGATGTCTCTATCAGAGGATCAGTTCTGCATAGAATGATGTCTCCGTTAGAGGATTAATTATATATAGAATGATGTCTATATTAGAGGATCAGTTCTACATAGAATGATGTCACTATTAGTGGATTAATTCTACATAGAATGATGTCTCTATTAGACAATTAATTCTACATAGAATGATGTCTCTACTAGTGGATTAATTCTACATATAATTATGAATCTATTAGAGGATCTGTTCGCCATATAAGGATGTCTCTATTAGTGGATTAATTCTACATAGAATGATGTCTCTATTAGACGATTAATTCTACATAGAATGATGTCTCTACTAGTGGATTAATTCTACATATAATTATGAATCTATTAGAGGATCTGTTCGCCATATAATGATGTCTCTATTAGTGGATTAATTCTACATATAATTATGAATCTATTAGAGGATCTGTTATACATAAAATGATGTCTCTATTAGTGGATCTATTCTTCATAGAATGATGTCCCAATTAGCAGATTAGTTCTACATAGAATGATGTCTCCATTAGAGGATTAATTATACACATAATGATGTCTATATTAGATGATTAGTTCTACATAGAATGATGTTTCTATTAAAGGATTAGTTCTACATAGACTGATGTCTTTATGAGAGCTTCAGTTCTACATAAAATGATGTCTATATTAAAGTATCGGTTCTACATAGAATGATGTCTCTATTAGTGGATCATTTCGACATAGAATGATGTCTCTATTGTTGGATCAATTCTTTATACAATGATTTCTCTATTAGAGAATGAGTTCTACATAAGATGAAGTGTCTATTAGAGTATTAATTATATATAGATTGATGTCTCTATTAGTGGATCAGTTCTACATAGAATGATGTTTCTATTAAAGGATTAGTTCTACATGGAATGATGTCTCCAATACAGCATGGACTGATGCGTTTGTTTTGTTTTAATATATTGTAAAGCAATACGTATTTATTATTTGATATAGAGGACAGATAATCAATAGGCTCATGAGTAATATTTTGCTGCATTGTATTTAACGGGAACGAGCATCTTTGAGTTTACTAAACACATAATTCGTGCTACATTTCAGAGATTTATTACAAGTACATCAAACCTGTTCTCCCGTGGAGAATCGTTAAACGCTACTGCAGTGTTACTTGCACATTTTCAGAATCAATCTCTTGGTTTAAACATATTTTATTTCAATATTATACAACATGCATTTATAAATAGTACACAGTTAATAGGATTGGAACGAAAGAAAGCAATCTTTTTAAAGTTCCTCTCCTTGGGGATTGACTATTTAATAATGTCACTCGCCTGCATATAGTAGGTACATCCTACTAAATATTTACTTTTCGTTTCTTAATTGTAATTAAATGCAAACAGTTTCAAATAATCATGAAAAAGTCAGCTCATAATATTTGAAGTATAGTTTAATGCTCAGAGCATGTTATTATATGTTACCTATTGTATCTAACTGAACTATAATAGTTGATTTTATAAATCACAAAATTCGTGTTACATTCCAGGGTATTATTGTAGTATATAGCACCTGTTTCTCAATGGAAAAATCGTTAAACGCTACTGCAGTGTTCCTGGCACGTTTGCACATTCAATCTCTTAACTTTTTAATAATGTTAGTCGCCTGCAAATAGCTAGTACATCCTACCTGTTCTATGGTCTCACAATAAAGATTTACTTTTCTTGTATTACTTATAACTAATTGCATACAGTTTCAAATAATCATGAAGAGGCAGTTCAAATGTCACAAAATGTCACAGGTGGAGCGTATTGGTCGTACATAGCTCTTGTAAGCACATGTTAGTTACACCCTAATCCATTGTTCAGTTGAAACCAATTCACAATGTCCATGATATATTCAGGTAACACGTAAAATCGTTCACATTTTAAGTGGCCGCCAGAGGGCGTCCAGAAGGGCCATTTAGTAAGTTTAGTTTTATTTTAATGCATGTAAAGGTATAGGTCTATCTCCTTAAAAGGCAAAATTGTGTAAGGGTCCTTTCGTGTAGAATTTAACACTGCGAATTTAGCCACGTGTGTCACGGAATGAACCGGGAAATAATGTTTTGGGCGTAACGTGTGCTATAAATCCATTGTCTTCTAGTGTTGGCCGGGATTGCTTGATAGTTGCTTTGTTTGGAGCAGAAGTTGGACGGCGAAATTCACTGGCAATATGTGGTCAGTATTTATTTTATGAACTTTTATCGTACATTTGTATTCAGTAGGCGGCGCCGTCTTGGTTGGCGGTTACGACATCCGGTTAGCTTTGATGTTTCTCAAGCATTAACTTGAGACTAGTATATGTTTTGAAGTTATTTTATTAGATGTAATTATTATAATTGATCATTTATTGTAAACCAATATTAATTTAATAACGGTGTATAATAGGTGCATTAGTTAACGTTGGCGTATAACTCAGTGATTGTAATACACGATTGTTGACATTAGTTAACAATGAGATGAGTGACTAGTATAAATGTTCGACGCGTATTCATGGCGTTGTAGAATATACATCCATTGCTACTCATCATAATTAGAGTAATTAGAGAGTGGCTTGTATATATTTATTAGATAATGATTTGTTGGTGTAATGGATCATTATACAAGATTGGTGTGTTTATGAACCGACATCTAAAACGTATGTATTATTACAGCCTAAGCCATCCAGGTTTGGATATAAGCCTCCCGGAGTGGAGCTAAGCCTATAGGGTGTGTAAGCCCTTTAGGTGATTCGACACTAGAATCAACATATAACGTTAAGAGCGGTGGAGACGGTCCCCGTACTTGTGCAACATGGTCAGGTTATAGAATCGAAAACCTCCTGGACACGAGTTGGGCCCGTTATCAGTCCTCACTGGAGGAACATCATCCACAACATCAGTGGAGGTTTCATCAGTGTATTCGCTTGTTTGATTTAGATAATTGTATATATATTTAACATATTTTAAAAGTTGCATTAAACTTATGTAAATGCATTCACCGTCATTGATTCTTTCCTGAGTTAGCCCGAACCACTAGGGTCATCTTGCGACAACTGGTTTTCAGAGTAGTGGGATTTTGGGCATCTACGGAGGGAAAGAATCAATAAGTGATATTTATTATGATATACTAACTCTCTACTTATCATTTTAGAAATGTGTACCACCCTCTGATCCATCAAGGCGACTGTAGACGATCACTGCCACAGCTTGGAAGACAAGTCAAGACATGACACGGGTAGGGTGAGTCCAAACTGTTGTTTTGTACGTTCTTTCCTTGGCACGAGGTCGCAGTGGTCTACACGATTGGGTCTGAGGCACTTTTTGCTCAATAATTTGGGTGTTAATTTACCACCCTTGATATACCAATAGTATCCAATGAGGTTGGCGAACAAGACGTTCTACTCTTTTGTGACACTCGAGTATAATTATATTGATGGGAGAAGTAAATATACATGTACGTGCTATACACATTTCTATGATTATTTAAGGTTGATGTCCAAGATCAAACATAGATATTTTATGTTGTGTATGTTTTGTGGAAGCTAGATACTATCTATACATAACCGTTAGTAGTAAGCGCTAGTACAAATGTGTATGTAACTTGTCCTATGATGATGCCAAGGTATTTACTGAGGACACAGTGACTTACCCTTAGTAGTTAGTAGAGTAGAATCATTAGTGACTTGTGTATTGTAATTATTGTAATTAATAGTCCACAATGTCCATTGGCATGACGTCCTTAAAGGAACTTACGGAGATGGGTAAGGAGTTAGGGTATGCTGGAGAGGAGCTTAGAACCTTTGTTAGAGACTAACATGCTAGGAAAGGGGAATTTAGACTTAAGGAAAGAGAATTAGCAAAGCAGGAAAGAGATGAAGAAAGTAGATTAGCTAAAGAGAAGCTAGATGCTGAGAAAGATAGGTTAGAATTCGAAAGTAGATTAGCTAAAGAGAAGCGAGATGAAGAAAGTAGACTAGCCACAGAGAAGTTAGAATTAGAAGGTAGATTAGCTTAGCTAAAGAGAAGCGAGATGATGATAAAGAGAAGCTAGAATTAGAAGTTAGATTGATGAAGGAGAAGCAAGAGTCGGATAAAGAGCAGATAGAAGTATCAAGGCAGTTAGAACATGAGAGGTTCGAAACGGATGGTAGACTAGCTAAGGCTAAGATAGAGATGGAGATGGAGAAAGCAGCGTTTGATCATAAGGTAGCTTTAGAGTTGGAAGCAGCTAAGACAGATAGTAAGGACAGTAAAACTGTTGGGAAAGATGGGTATTCTGGGAAGTTAAAAGGTCAGAATCTACCATACTTGCATGCTGACAAAGATAACATGGACAGTTACTTGTTACGGTATGAACGTTATGCTGAGTTAAGGAATGGACCAAGGATATGTGGGAAGTTCATTTAAGTGCGTTATTGAGAGGCAAGGCCTTAGATGTATTTTCTAGATTACCTAGTGTAGATTCTCTTGACTATGACAAGTAAAGGATGCTCTGCTAAAGAGATTTGAGTCAACTGAAGATGGTTTTAGAAAGCCTGAGAAAGGCATGTCATTTATCCAGTTCATTAGTAGGTCTAGAAATTACTTAGATAGATGGTTAGAGTTAGGGAAGGTAGCGCAGACCTATCAAGGCCTCATGGATTTTTTGTTGCGGGACTAGCTATTCAAATTTTGTAGTAGAGATCTGTTCTTATTTCTCAAAGAAAGAAAATTAGCTAGTGTAGAAGAAATGTCAACTCAAGCAGATCAGTTTGCCGAGGCTAGAGGTGGAACTCATTATGTAGTGTCGAAAGACAGAACTTTTAGAGATAGGCAAGGGGACGATTATAGTAATAAACAGAAAGTCCAGAGTGGAAACTATAGAGGTGGAGGTAGTTAGATGGGTGCTAGAGGAGATAGCAATAGTTGTAACAACATAGGTAGACCTTTTATTCGTTGTCGTCACCGTAATGGGAATCATGCTTCACATGAGTGTAGGAAAGCGGTGAAAGTATCCGCTGTCGCAGACAATTTTAGTGACAATATTAGAGTGGACAACAATGTAGGTAGTCAGAACCAAGGTTTTAACAACCCATGGAATTTCGGTAGAGGTAGATGTGGTCAAAACCGAGGTAGAGGTAGTAATAGTCCGGTTATTAAAACCGAGATTAGTAGCTGTTGTGTTAAAGCGGATGGCGTAATGGCGAAGACCGGAACATGTCTCTTTCCGTATGCAAATCTTCCAACGGCAGATGGTAGAGTGAATGGCACGGAAGTAATTGTAATGAGAGATACAGGTTGTACAGATGTGGTAGTTAGGCGTAGTTTAGTTACGGATGACCAGTTGAATAGGTCGGTAGAGAACGTGCCAATAGCGAGAAGAGGTGTAGATACACCTTTCTTTAAAGGGACTACAGAGGCACTCTGTATGGACGACCCGATGTATGATTTAACGATAGGGAACATAGAAGGTTCAGTACTTCCGATAGTGTCCGATTTTAGGAGTAGCATAAGTAATGCTGTAGAGACTAAAGCGCAGGTTCAGAAGCAAGCTCAGACTTATAGAAAAATAAAGGTTCCTGCAGCCGTAGGTGACATATCCAAAGCGGAGTTTATACAAGCACAAACTCAAGATGAGTCATTATGTCCTTGTAAAGAGAAGGCCAAGGATGGTGTAGTAAAGAAGTGTAAAGGGTCCGTTAGTTCTAAGTTTGTACATAAGAATAGGTTATTGTACAGAGAATTTGAAGATAGCTAGTGGTACCTACCCAGTATAGAACGACAGTGCTTAAGGTAGCTCATGAGTCGATTATGGGAGGTCATTTAGGCGTAAAGAAAACGTCAGGGAGAGTATTGGCAGAATTGTATTGGCCAGGCGTTAGTGGAGATGTAACTAGATATTGTAGGTCCTGCGATGTATGCCAAAGGACAGTACCAAAACGTCGAGTGACCAAAGTACATTTAGGTCAGATGCCACTGATAGATACACCATTTAAGCGGGTAGCCGTAGACATAGTTGGACCAATTTTTCCGGTGTCGGTTAGGAAAAATAGGTACATTTTAACCATGGTAGACTATGCAACTAGGTATCCGGAGGCAGTAGCATTGCCCTCAATTGAAACTGAGAGAGTATCTGAGGCATTAGTTGATATGTTCAGTAGGCTAGGTGAACCAGAGGAAATGCTGACTGATTGTGGGTCACAGTTTACGTCAGAACTTATGGCTGAAGTTAGCAGGTTATTGTCTTTGCGTCAAATCACAACAACACCGTATCACCCTATGTGTAACGGGTTAGTCGAACGATTTAACGGGACGTTAAAGCCAATGTTACGGCGTATGTGTACAGAGAGACACAAGGATTAGGACAAGTATCTCAATGTTTTGCTGTTTGCATTTAGAGAGGTTCCACAAGAGAGTTTAGGATTTTCTCCGTTTGAGTTATTGTACGGTAGATCAGTTAGAGGTCCCATGAGGATTCTTCGAGAGATGTGGGCAGGTGAAGTAGATAGTGATGAGGTTAAGACTACATATCAGTATGTTTTAGTTCTGAAGGAGAAACTAGAGGAGATGTGTAAGATAGCTCAAAGTCAGTTAAGTAAGTCAAGTACCAAGTACAAACGGTACTATGACCAGAAAGCTAGAGCTAGGAAATTTAAGATAGATGACAGGTGTTACTGTTACTCCCGACCGACAATAACAAGCTGTTATTAGAATGGAAAGGTCCGTTTTACGTTAGAGGGATAGTGAACACTATGGATTATCGTATCGAGATAAACGGAAAGTTAAAGACCTTTCATGCGAATATGCTGAAAGAGTATATCAGTAGAACCGATAATGTGCAACAAGGGGCATTAAATGTAGTTAATGTTGCAGTTATTGAGGATAGTGAGGAAGGCAGTGGTGAAGACACTAGTCCCATGTATTTTCCAACTAGTGTAGGTAAGGAGACAACAGCCGATGTAGACATATCGGGCATGCTTAGTGTAGAGCAGCAACGAGAGCTGGATAGTTTACTCTCGGAGTTCAGTGATGTATTGTCAGAAAACCCGGGGCAGACAGATGGAGTGCAACATGATTGTGTACTCACATCAGGGGAACCAATTAGAATTAAGGGGTATCCCATTCCATTTCACTCCCGATCAATTGTTGATGAGGAGGTGAAAGACATGTTAAAATTGGGTGTCATCGAACCTTCAAGCGCCCCTTTGTCATCCCCAGTTGTACTTATAAAGAAGAAAAAATTGGTCAATTCGATTCTGCATCGATTTTAGACAGCTCAATAAACGTACCATCTGTGATGCAGAGCCAATGCCTAATATTGAGGAGGTATTCTCTAAACTTGCGGGATATTCTTATTTCTCGAAGTTAGACCTCAGTAAAGGGTAATGGCAAGTCCCACTTTCAGACCAAGCTAAAGAGATGACCTATTTCGAAACTTCACAAGGACTTTGTAAGTTCAAGGTCATGCCCTTCGGTCTCGTAAACGCACCAGCAACCTTCTGTAGGTTGATTAGGAAAGTCTTGAAGTCTTTGTCCAACACAAACAGTTTAGTAGATGACATCCTGGTGTTTACAAAAACATTTGAAGACCATATTAGGGCTCTACGTAATCTGTTGGAACGGCTACGCCGGTTTAAACTGACTGCAAACCTAGCTAGAAAGTGTCACATAGGTCATGTTGTCGGGAGAGACCAGAAATTGAAACCCATCCCGACAAGGTTAAGGCAATTCAGGAAGCACCACGACCCGAGACAAAGAAACAAGTTAGGTCATTTTTAGGGTTGGCGGGTTTTTACCGGAAATTCATCCCAAACTTTTCGGCTATAGCTGCACCTTTGTCAGACTTGACAAAGAAAGGTCAACCCAATAGTATAACTTTGGGTGGAAAGCCAGGAGCGAGCTTTTATCTCTTTAAAGGGGATCTGGTCAAAACCCCAATACTGAACTTGACAAGGAGTTTATCCTCAGAACTGATTCCTCCGATATAGGGGTGGGTGCAGTCCTACTGCAAGAGCAAGATGGGTGTAGTCTCCCTGTGGCTTACGCAAGTCGGAAACTACTACCCCGGGAACGTAACTATTCTGTTATCGAAAGGGAGTGTCTTGCAATAGTGCGGGGTGTCAGTAAATTCCACCGATATGTTTTTAGTAAGGAATGTGTCTTGGAGACTGACCACCAACCGTTAGCTTATATGAACAAAGCAAAGGTAGCTTAATCAACCCTTATAGAAGGCATTTGATGACAATCACTCATTTGATTCGCGCATCATCATCTTCTTGAGCTCTCGCGCATCACAGTTATCGCGCTAGAGCATAGATCAACATTGTTATAACTTTAACAACACTTTAGTATCGTATATAGTCAGTCGACACATTCAGTATTTGTAACAATACTAAGAACGTCTTAAACGTTCATGAGAACATTCTTTTCATATTTGATCTGTGTATTCGCTTGTTTTTTTTAGATAATTGTATATATATTTAATATATTTTAAAAGTTGCATTAAACTTATGTAATTGCATTCACCGTCATTGATTCGTTCCTGAGTTAGCCCCAACCACTAGAGTCATCTTGCGACATCGTAATAGTTTTATTGCTCAGCATTTCATTATGTTACCTATTGCTTAAGTAAACTATGAGAATCGTTTAATGGTATCCGGTATGGAATTCTAACAAGAGCTGAAATAACTGTGTGTTTTGTCTGTACGAAGTCTACGTCGAGGCTTATAGCAAAACCATCAAACCGAATGTTGGAATTCCCCATCGTATCTGGATATCTACGATTGATTCTCTTTTATTTGCGTACAACTGAAATTGCTGCGTTTATGTTACGAACTATCAGCGATTGGTATATTTACACAATGGCGTCATGCAACTGATGCTTGCGGCTTTGATCTAACCTCAATTTCAAGATCAGATGTGTCTACACATGTGGACAATGCTGATCTTTATCAGATAATATATCTTATTGTAGACGACAAGCGTCTTAACGGAAAAGAAAGAAATAACTAAAGTAACATTGAACTATTTGTTGACGAATGTAAAATCCTCCGGGTGCGTATTCTTTATTAAAATATAATTAGGTTTCATCTTGAGAAAAAATCAATTCCCATGTGTAGACATTATAATGAAACAAACATGCTTCAGTTCCATTTCCTTACACTTGAAGATTATGTATGTTAAGATCACATTGAATACTTATGATACGTGAATATGTAATTGGCAGATCAGTGAGCCGCGGGGTTCTGATGTAGTGCATCCATTTTGAAGTTACACGAGACAATGATTAATAAGCTTGATGTTGACACGAACGGTAGATGTTGACCACAATTATTGCTAAGTGTGTCAGTTTGATGTTGACATTTTACGAAAGTTCGACGCTTGTCCTGGTTATTGAAAAGGGTTAACGTCTTGGAACGGTCAGTGGCAAAAAAGGCCGCTGGGGGTTTAAACCAGGTTCTAGGGTGCACCAAACCTCACTTATCCTACTGTCAACCCAATGAAACGGGTCAGTGTAAATAAAGAAATCCCCGCCATGAACTATTCTCTAACCAACAAGGCAGCATCAATAGGCAATATAAGTAAACCACGAAGACGCTCGTGTATAAATAAATACAAAAACATATAGGCTAGAAAGCCACAAAGAAGGTACCCAATGACTTGGCAGAAGCCAGAGCAACAAGAGAATAAACTAATTGGGGCAAGACAAGACAAGACTGCAGACAAACATTAAACGTCACCGTCCTTTTGGGCTTTCGGTAGACGTCATCATATGGTCCAAAGCCTGTCCGGTCAGCACAATCAAAGAGGAAAGCATAGTCAATGGGTGTAAACCAGTATCAGCGCAAATGGATTCTCGATGAAAACCAGTCACGGTTGCTCAACCGAAGATTCAATACTGCCTGTACTATGTAGTTATTCGACATAACAATACCATTGTATAAATCTGTCACTGTGTCCTGACGATTGTAAATACTACAAGTCACCGTTATGTCCTTACATGTCACGAATTTCTAACGCAACAACCTTACAGATTAAACATGCTGTACATCTAGCTACCAGACCATATACTACAAACTCTCAAAAACAACATATACCACATAAGCCTCCTAATCATTTTAATTTCTTAACCAATCTTATTCCACAACACCCCCAACAAAAATATCATTCATCAAAACACTCAACCAACCCACATTTCATCCCCCTCAACATACCTAAAATTTTCACACACACACCCCAAATCCCTACCAACAAATCCACATTCCAAACAATAAAACCCACAACAAACCTATACAAAAAAAAAATAAAAAACCACTTACTCATATAACATAAAACTACAAATTACCCCACAAACCATCAATACCTCCCAATACCCCACCACAAACCTTCCAAACAAAAAAACCACAAAACACACAAAATAACAAACAACCAATAAACACTAACAACAAAACCCCACTATTAAAACACAAACACAAACAATTTCTAAACCACCCACACAAAAAACACTACCCATCCACACCAACTACAAACCCAATACAACCAATCAACATTCCCAACCCCACCTCCCCATACCACACACCCACCATACAAACACCCAACAATATCCCCACTACCAACTCAATACACCACACCTCCTATCCCATACATTCACCCCTTTATCCCCACCCAAAATCCCCACCAAAACCCTTAATACCACCCAAAACCCCTACCCCCCCCACCATAACCACCCATAACCCCCCTTACCATACAACATAACACCCAAACTCCAACCCAACCCAAAACAACCCAACCACCACCTCACTCATAACAAAAAACACCCACACCAAAACAACAACCAACCCAACACAATCCAATCTCAAACCCAACCCACCCCCCCCCAACCAACCCAACAAAAAAACACCCCCAACCAACAAACAACACACACACACCATCCACCCCACCCACAACTACCAACACACATCAACACCCACCCACCACAACCCAATCTA